>CM023201.3:51309642-51909642 GCA_004115045.4 Sinella curviseta
TTGATCACTGGATGTTGCCCATTGAATTTTGCCCATTGAATTTTGCCCATTTTATTTTGCCCATTGAATTTTGCCCAATGAATTTTGCCCATTTTATTTTTCCCATTGAATTTTGCCCATTGAATTTTGCCCATTGAATTTTGCCCATTTATTTTTCCCATTGAATTTTGCCCATTGAATTTTGCCCATTGAATTTTGCCCATTGAATTTTGCCCATTGAATTTTGCCCATTGAATTTTGCCCATTTATTTTGCCCATTGAATTTTGCCCATTGAATTTTGCCCATTGAATTTTGCCCCTTGAATTTTGCCCATTTAATTTTGCCCATTGATTTTGCCCATTGAATTTTGCCCATTGAATTTTGCACAATGAATTTTGCCCATTGAATTTTGCCCATTGAATTTTGCCCAATGAATTTTGCCCGTTGAATTTTGCCCATTGAATTTTGCCCACTGAATTTTGAGCATTTTATTTTTCCCATTGAATTTTGCCCATTGAATTTTGCCCATTGAATTTTGCCCATTTATTTTGCCCATTTATTTTGCCCATTGAATTTTGCCCATTGAATTTTGCCCATTTTATTTTTGCCCATTGAATTTTGCCCATTGCATTTTGCCGATTGAATTTTGCCCATTGAATTTTGCCCATTGAATTTTGCCCATTGAATTTTGCCCATTTTATTTTGCCCATTGAATTTTGCCCATTGAATTTTGCCCAATGAATTTTGCCAATTAAATTTTGCCCATTGAATTTTGCCCATTGAATTTTGCCCATTTTATTTTGCCCATTGAATTTTGCCCAATGAATTTTGCCCATTTTATTTTGCCCATTGAATTTTGCCCAATGAATTTTGCCCATTAAATTTTGCCCATTGAATTTTGCCTATTTTATTTTCCCCATTGAATTTTGCCCATTGAATTTTGCCCATAGAATTTTGCCCATTGAATTTTGCCCATTGAATTTTGCCCATTTTATTTTGCCCATTGAATTTTGCCCATTAATTTTGCCCATTGAATTTTGCCCAATGAATTTTGCCCATTGAATTTTGCCCATTGAATTTTGCCCAATGAATTTTGCCCATTTTATTTTGCCCATTGAATTTTGCCCATTGTATTTTGCCCATTGAATTTTGCCCATTGAATTTTGCCCATTTATTTTTGCCCATTGAATTTTGCCCATTGAATTTTGCCCATTGAATTTTGCCCATTGAATTTTGCCCATTGAATTTTGCCCATTGAATTTTGCCCATTTATTTTGCCCATTGAATTTTGCCCATTGAATTTTGCCCATGAATTTTGCCCAATTAAATTTTGCCCATTGAATTTTGCCCATTGAATTTTGCCCATTGAATTTTGCCCATTGAATTTTGCCCAATGAATTTTGCCCATTTTATTTTGCCCATTGAATTTTGCCCAATGAATTTTGCCCATTGAATTTTGCCCATTGAATTTTGCCCATTTTATTTTGCCCATTGAATTTTGCCCATTGAATTTTGCCCATTGAATTTTGCCCATTGAATTTTGCCCATTGAATTTTGCCCATTGAATTTTGCCCATTGTATTTTGCCCATTGAATTTTGCCCATTGAATTTTGCCCATTGAATTTTGCCCATTGAATTTTGCCCATTGAATTTTGCCCATTGAATTTTGCCCAATGAATTTTGCCCATTTATTTTGCCCATTGAATTTTGCCCATTGAATTTTGCCCATTTATTTTGCCCATTGAATTTTGCCCATTTATTTTGCCCATTGAATTTTGCCCATGAATTTTGCCCATTGAATTTTGCCCATTGAATTTTGCCCATTGAATTTTGCCCATTTATTTTGCCCATTGAATTTTGCCCATTTATTTTGCCCATTGAATTTTGCCCATGTAATTTTGCCCATTGAATTTTGCCCATTGAATTTTGCCCATTGAATTTTGTCCATTTATTTTGCCCATTGAATTTTGCCCATTGAATTTTGCCCATTGAATTTTGCCCATTGAATTTTGCCCAATGAATTTTGCCCATTGAATTTTGCCCATTGAATTTTGCCCATTTTATTTTGCCCATTGAATTTTGCCCATTGAATTTTGCCCATTTATTTTGCCCATTGAATTTTGCCCATTGAATTTTGCCCATTGAATTTTGCCCATGTATTTTGCCCATTGAATTTTGCCCATTGAATTTTGCCCATTGATTTTTGACCATTTGAATTTGGCCATTGATTTTTGCCCATTGTATTTTGCCCATTGAATTTTGCCCATTGAATTTTGCCCATTTATTTTGCCCATTGAATTTTGACCATTGAATTCTGCCCATTTATTTTGCCCATTGAATTTTGCCCATTGAATTTTGCCCATTGATTTTGCCCATTTATTTTGCACATTGAATTTTGCCCATTTATTTTGCCCATTGAATTTTGCCCATTGAATTTTGCCCATGAATTTTGCCCATTTATTTTGCCCATTGAATTTTGCCCATTGAATTTTGCCCATTGAATTTTGCCCATTGAATTTTGCCCAATGAATTTTGCCCATTGAATTTTGCCCATTTATTTTGCCCATTGAATTTTGCCCATTGAATTTTGCCCATTGAATTTTGCCCATTGAATTTTGCCCATTGAATTTTGCCCATTGATTTTGCCCATTGAATTTTGCCCATTGAATTTTGCCCAATGAATTTTGCCCATTGAATTTTGCCCATTGAATTTTGCCCAATGAATTTTGCCCATTGAATTTTGCCCATTGAATTTTGCCCATTGAATTTTGCCCATTTATTTTGCCCATTGAATTTTGCCATTGAATTTTGCCCATTGAATTTTGCCCATTTATTTTGCCCATTTATTTTGCCCATTGAATTTTGCCCATTGAATTTTGCCCATTTATTTTGCCCATTGAATTTTGCCCATTGATTTTGCCCATTGAATTTTGCCCATTGAATTTTGCCCATTGAATTTTGCCCATTGAATTTTGCCCATTTATTTTGCCCATTGAATTTTGCCCATTTAATTTTGCCCATTGAATTTTGCCCATTAAATTTTGCCCATTGAATTTTGCCCATTGAATTTTGCCCATTTAATTTTGCCCATTGAATTTTGCCCAATGAATTTTGCCCATTGAATTTTGCCCATTGAATTTTGCCCATTGAATTTTGCCCATTGAATTTTGCCCATTGAATTTTGCCTTATTTTGCCCCATTGAATTTTGCCCATTGAATTTTGCCCATAGAATTTTGCCCATTGAATTTTGCCCATTGAATTTTGCCCATTTTATTTTGCCCATTGAATTTTGCCCATTGAATTTTGCCCATTGAATTTTGCCCATTGAATTTTGCCCATTGAATTTTGCCCATTGAATTTTGCCCATTGAATTTTGCCCATTGTATTTTGCCCATTGAATTTTGCCCATTGAATTTTGCCCATTGAATTTTGCCCATTTATTTTGCCCATTTTATTTTGCCCATTGAATTTTGCCCATTGAATTTTGCCCATTGAATTTTGCCCATTTATTTTGCCCATTGAATTTTGCCCATTAATTTTGCCCATTGAATTTTGCCCATTGAATTTTGCCCATTGAATTTTGCCCATTGAATTTTCCCCATTTATTTTGCCCATTGAATTTTGCCCATTGAATTTTGCCCATTGAATTTTGCCCATTTGAATTTTGCCCATTGAATTTTGCCCATTGAATTTTGCCCATTGAATTTTGCCCATTTATTTTGCCCATTGAATTTTGCCCATTGAATTTTGCCCATTGAATTTTGCCCATGAATTTTGCCCATTGAATTTTCCCATTTATTTTGCCCATTGAATTTTGCCCATTGAATTTTGCCCATTGAATTTTGCCCATGAATTTTGCCCATTGAATTTTGCCCATTGAATTTTGCCCATTGAATTTTGCCCATTGAATTTTGCCCATTGAATTTTGCCCATTTATTTTGCCCATTGAATTTTGCCCATTGAATTTTGCCCATTGAATTTTGCCCATTTATTTTGCCCATTGAATTTTGCCCATTTATTTTGCCCATGGAATTTTGCCCATTTATTTTGCCCATTGAATTTTGCCCATTGAATTTTGCCCATGAATTTTGCCCATTTATTTTGCCCATTGAATTTTGCCCATTGAATTTTGCCCATGAATTTTGCCCATTGAATTTTGCCCATTGAATTTTGCCCATTGAATTTTGCCCATTGAATTTTGCCCATTGAATTTTGCCCAATGAATTTTGCCCATTTTATTTTGCCCAATGAATTTTGCCCATTTTATTTTGCCCAATGAATTTTGCCCATTTAATTTTGCCCATTGAATTTTGCCCATTGAATTTTGCCCCTTGAATTTTGTCCATTTTATTTTGCTCATTTAATTTTGCCCATTGAATTTTGCCCATTGAATTTTGCCCATAGAATTTTGCCCAATGAATTTTGCCCATTAAATTTTGCCCATTGAATTTTGCCCATTTTATTTTGCCCATTGAATTTTGCCCATTGAATTTTGCCCATTTTATTTTGCCCATTGAATTTTGCCCATTTTATTTTGCCCATTGAATTTTGCCCATTTTATTTTGCCCATTGAATTTTGCCCATTGAATTTTGCCCAATGAATTTTGCCAATTAAATTTTTCCCATTGAATTTTGCCCATTGATGTTTGCCCATTTTATTTTGCCCATTGAATTTTGCCCAATGAATTTTGCCCATTTTATTTTGCCCATTGAATTTTGCCCAATGAATTTTGCCCATTAAATTTTGCCCATTGAATTTTGCCCATTTTATTTTCCCCATTGAATTTTGCCCATTGAATTTTGCCCATTTTATTTTGCCCATTTTATTTTGCCCACTGAATTTTGAGCATTTTATTTTTCCCATTGAATTTTGCCCATTGAATTTTGCCCATTTTATTTTGCCCATTGAATTTTGCCCAATGAATTTTGCCCATTAAATTTTGCCCATTTTATTTTCCCCATTGAATTTTGCCCATTGAATTTTGCCCATTTTATTTTGCCAATTTTATTTTGCCCACTGAATTTTGAGCATTTTATTTTTCCCATTGAATTTTGCCCATTGAATTTTGCCCATTGAATTTTGCCCATTGAATTTTGCCCATTGAATTTTGCCCATTGAATTTTGCCCATTGAATTTTGCCCATTTGAATTTTGCCCATTGAATTTTGCCCAATGAATTTTGCCCATTTAATTTTGCCCATTGAATTTTGCCCATTGAATTTTGCCCATGAATTTTGCCCAATGAATTTTGCCCAATGAATTTTGCGCATTGAATTTTGCCCATTGAATTTTGCCCAATGAATTTTGCCCATTTTATTTTGCCCAATGAATTTTGCCCATTTTATTTTGCCCAATGAATTTTGCCCATTTAATTTTGCCCATTGAATTTTGCCCATTGAATTTTGCCCCTTGAATTTTGTCCATTTTATTTTGCTCATTTAATTTTGCCCATTGAATTTTGCCCATTGAATTTTGCCCAATGAATTTTGCCCAATAATTTTGCCCATTGAATTTTGCCCAATGAATTTTGCCCATTAAATTTTGCCCATTGAATTTTGCCTATTTTATTTTCCCCATTGAATTTTGCCCATTGAATTTTGCCCATAGAATTTTGCCCATTGAATTTTGCCCATTGAATTTTGCCCATTTTATTTTGCCCACTGAATTTTGAGCATTTTATTTTGCCCATTGAATTTTGCCCATTTTATTTTGCCCATTGAATTTTGCCCATTGAATTTTGCCCGATGAATTTTGCCAATTAAATTTTGCCCGTTGAATTTTGCCCCTTGAAATTTTACCCATTTAATTTTGCCCATTGAATTTTGATCACTGGATGTTGCCCATTGAATTTTGCCCATTGAATTTTGCCCATTTTATTTTGCCCATTGAATTTTGCCCAATGAATTTTGCCCATTTTATTTTTCCCATTGAATTTTTCCCATTGAATTTTGCCCAATGAATTTTGCCCATTTTATTTTTCCCATTGAATTTTGCCCATTGAATTTTGCCCATTGAATTTTGCCCATTGAATTTTGCCCAATGAAGTTTGCCCATTGAATTTTGCCCATTTTATTTTGCCCATTGAATTTTGCCCATTGAATTTTGCCCATTGAATTTTGCCCCTTGAAATTTTACCCATTTAATTTTGCCCATTGATTTTGCCCATTGAATTTTGCCCATTGAATTTTGCACAATGAATTTTGCCCATTGAATTTTGCCCATTGAATTTTGCCCAATGAATTTTGCCCGTTGAATTTTGCCCATTGAATTTTGCCCACTGAATTTTGAGCATTTTATTTTTCCCATTGAATTTTGCAAATTCAATTTTGCCCATTGAATTTTGCCCATTTTATTTTGCCCATTTTATTTTGCCCATTGAATTTTGCCAAATGAATTTTGCCCATTTTATTTTTCCCATTGAATTTTGCCCATTGCATTTTGCCGATTGAATTTTGCCCATTGAATTTTGCCCATTGAATTTTGCCCATTGAATTTTGCCCATTTTATTTTGCCCATTGAATTTTGCCCATTGAATTTTGCCCAATGAATTTTGCCCATTGAATTTTGCCCATTGAATTTTGCCCATTGAATTTTGCCCATTTTATTTTGCCCATTGAATTTTGCCCATTGAATTTTGCCCATTGAATTTTGCCCAATGAATTTTGCCCAATGAATTTTGCCCATTGAATTTTGCCCAATGAATTTTGCCCATTAATTTTGCCCATTGAATTTTGCCCATTTATTTTGCCCATTGAATTTTGCCCATTGAATTTTGCCCATTGAATTTTGCCCATTTTATTTTGCCCATTGAATTTTGCCCATTAATTTTGCCCATTGAATTTTGCCCAATGAATTTTGCCCATTGAATTTTGCCCATTGAATTTTGCCCATTGAATTTTGCCCATTGAATTTTGCCCATTGAATTTTGCCCATTGAATTTTGCCCATTTTATTTTGCCCATTGAATTTTGCCCATTGAATTTTGCCCAATGAATTTTGCCCAATGAATTTTGCCCATTTTATTTTGCCCATTGAATTTTGCCCATTGAATTTTGCCCATTGAATTTTGCCCATTGAATTTTGCCCATTGAATTTTGCCCATTGAATTTTGCCCATTTATTTTGCCCATTGAATTTTGCCCATTGAATTTTGCCCATTGAATTTTGCCCATTTATTTTGCCCATTGAATTTTGCCCATTGAATTTTGCCCATTTTATTTTGCCCATTTTATTTTGCCCATTGAATTTTGCCCATTGAATTTTGCCCATTGAATTTTGCCCAATGAATTTTGCCCATTGAATTTTGCCCAATGAATTTTGCCCATTGAATTTTGCCCATTGAATTTTGCCCATTGAATTTTGCCCATGAATTTTGCCCATTTGATTTTTGCCCATTGAATTTTGCCCATTGATTTTGCCCATTGAATTTTGCCCATTGAATTTTGCCCATTGAATTTTGCCCATTGAATTTTGCCCATTGAATTTTGCCCATTGAATTTTGCCCAATGAATTTTGCCCATTTTATTTTGCCCATTGAATTTTGCCCATTGAATTTTGCCCATTGAATTTTGCCCATTGAATTTTGCCCAACGAATTTTGCCCAATGAATTTTGCCCAATGAATTTTGCCCAATGAACTTTGCCCATTTTATTTTGCCCAATGAATTTTGCCCATTTAATTTTGCCCATTGAATTTTGCCCATTGAATTTTGCCCAATGAATTTTGCCCATTGAATTTTGCCCATTGAATTTTGCCCATTGTATTTTGCCCATTGAATTTTGCCCATTGTATTTTGCCCATTGAATTTTGCCCATTGAATTTTGCACATTGAATTTTGCCCATTAAATTTTGCCCAATTAATTTTGCCCATGGAATTTTGCCCAATGAATTTTGCCCAATGAATCTTGCCCAATGAATTTTGCCCATTTAGTTTTGCCCATTGAATTTTGCCCATGGAATTTTGCCCATTGAATTTTGCCCAATGAATTTTGCCCATTAAATTTTGCCCATTGAATTTTGCCCATTTTATTTTTCCCATTGAATTTTGCCCATTTAGTTTTGCCCATGGAATTTTGCCCATTGAATTTTGCCCATTGAATTTTGCCCATTGAATTTTGCCCAATGAATTTTGCCCAATGAATTTTGCCCATTTTATTTTGCCCAATGAATTTTGCCCATTTAATTTTGCCCATTGAATTTTGCCCATTGAATTTTGCCCATTGAATTTTGCCCATGAATTTTGCCCAATGAATTTTGCCCAATGAATTTTGCCCAATGAATTTTGCGCATTGAATTTTGCCCATTGAATTTTGCCCAATGAATTTTGCCCATTTTATTTTGCCCAATGAATTTTGCCCATTTTATTTTGCCCAATGAATTTTGCCCATTTAATTTTGCCCATTGAATTTTGCCCATTGAATTTTGCCCATTGAATTTTGCCCATTTATTTTGCCCATTGAATTTTGCCCATTGAATTTTGCCCATTGAATTTTGCCCATTGAATTTTGCCCAATGAATTTTGCCCATTTAATTTTGCCCATTGAATTTTGCCCATTTAATTTTGCCCATTGAATTTTGCCCATTGAATTTTGCCCATTTTATTTTGCCCATTGAATTTTGCCCATTTTATTTTGCCCATGAATTTTGCCCATTTATTTTGCCCATTGAATTTTGCCCATTGAATTTTGCCCAATGAATTTTGCCCATTAAATTTTGCCCATTGAATTTTGCCCATTGAATTTTGCCCATTTTATTTTGCCCATTGAATTTTGCCCAATGAATTTTGCCCATTTTATTTTGCCCATTGAATTTTGCCCAATGAATTTTGCCCATTAAATTTTGCCCATTGAATTTTGCCCATTTTATTTTCCCCATTGAATTTTGCCCATTGAATTTTGCCCATTTTATTTTGCCCATTTGTATTTTGCCCACTGAATTTTGACATTTATTTTGCCCATGAATTTGCCCATTGAATTTTGCCCATTTTATTTTGCCCATTGAATTTTGCCCAATGAATTTTGCCCATTAAATTTTGCCCATTTTATTTTCCCCATTGAATTTTGCCCATTGAATTTTGCCCATTTTATTTTGCCAATTTTATTTTGCCCACTGAATTTTGAGCATTTTATTTTTCCCATTGAATTTTGCCCATTGAATTTTGCCCATTTTATTTTGCCCATTGAATTTTGCCCATTGAATTTTGCCCATTAAATTTTGCCCATTGAATTTTGCCCATTTTATTTTGCCCATTGAATTTTGCCCAATGAATTTTGCCCATTTAATTTTGCCCATTGAATTTTGCCCATTGATTTTTGCCCATGGAATTTTGCCCAATGAATTTTGCCCAATGAATTTTGCCCAATGAATTTTGCGCATTGAATTTTGCCCATTGAATTTTGCCCATTGAATTTTGCCCATTTTATTTTGCCCAATGAATTTTGCCCATTGTATTTTGCCCAATGAATTTTGCCCATTGAATTTTGCCCATTGAATTTTGCCCATTGAATTTTGCCCATTGAATTTTGCCCATTGAATTTTGCCCATTGAATTTTGCCCATTGAATTTTGCCCATTGAATTTTGCCCATTGATTTTGCCCATTTAATTTTGCCCATTGAATTTTGCCCATTGAATTTTGCCCATTGAATTTTGCCCATTGAATTTTGCCCATTGAATTTTGCCCATTGAATTTTGCCCATTGAATTTTGCCCATAGAATTTTGCCCATTGAATTTTGCCCATTGAATTTTGCCCATTGAATTTTGCCCATTGAATTTTGCCCATTTTATTTTGCCCATTGAATTTTGCCCATTTTATTTTGCCCATTGAATTTTGCCCATTGAATTTTGCCCGATGAATTTTGCCAATTAAATTTTGCCCATTGAATTTTGCCCATTGAATTTTGCCCATTGAATTTTGCCCATTGAATTTTGCTCATTTATGTTGCCCATTGAATTTTGCCCATTGAATTTTGCCCATTTATTTTGCCCATTGAATTTTGCCCATTGAATTTTGCCCATTTATTTTGCCCATTGAATTTTGCCCATTGAATTTTGCCCATTGAATTTTGCCCATTTATTTTTGCCCATTGAATTTTGCCCATTGAATTTTGCCCATTGAATTTTGCCCATTGAATTTTGCCCATTTATTTTGCCCATTGAATTTTGCCCATTGTATTTTGCCCATTGAATTTTGCCCATTGAATTTTGCCCATTGAATTTTGCCCATTGAAATTTTACCCATTTAATTTTGCCCATTGATTTTGCCCATTGAATTTTGCCCATTGAATTTTGCCCAATGAATTTTGCCCATTGAATTTTGCCCATTGAATTTTGCCCAATGAATTTTGCCCATTGAATTTTGCCCATTGAATTTTGCCCACTGAATTTTGAGCATTTTATTTTTCCCATTGAATTTTGCAAATTCAATTTTGCCCATTGAATTTTGCCCATTTATTTTGCCCATTTATTTTGCCCATTGAATTTTGCCCATTGAATTTTGCCCATTTTATTTTTGCCCATTGAATTTTGCCCATTGAATTTTGCCCATTGAATTTTGCCCATTGAATTTTGCCCATTGAATTTTGCCCATTGAATTTTGCCCATTTTATTTTGCCCATTGAATTTTGCCCATTGAATTTTGCCCAATGAATTTTGCCAATTAAATTTTGCCCATTGAATTTTGCCCATTGAATTTTGCCCATTTTATTTTGCCCATTGAATTTTGCCCATTGAATTTTGCCCATTTTATTTTGCCCATTGAATTTTGCCCAATGAATTTTGCCCATTAAATTTTGCCCATTGAATTTTGCCTATTTATTTTGCCCCATTGAATTTTGCCCATTGAATTTTGCCCATAGAATTTTGCCCATTGAATTTTGCCCATTGAATTTTGCCCATTTTATTTTGCCCATTGAATTTTGCCCATTAATTTTGCCCATTGAATTTTGCCCAATGAATTTTGCCCATTGAATTTTGCCCATTGAATTTTGCCCATTGAATTTTGCCCATTGAATTTTGCCCATTGAATTTTGCCCATTTGAATTTTGCCCATTGAATTTTGCCAATTCAATTTTGCCCATGAATTTTGCCCATTGAATTTTGCCCATTTATTTTGCCCATTGAATTTTGCCAATTGAATTTTGCCCATTTATTTTGCCCATTGAATTTTGCCCATTGCATTTTGCCCATTGAATTTTGCCCATTGAATTTTGCCCATTGAATTTTGCCCATTGAATTTTGCCCATTGAATTTTGCCCATTGAATTTTGCCCATTGAATTTTGCCCATTGAATTTTGCCCATTGAATTTTGCCCATGAATTTTGCCCATGAATTTGCCCATTTATTTTGCCCATGAATTTTGCCCATTGAATTTTGCCCATTTTATTTTGCCAATGAATTTTGCCATTTATTTTGCCCATGAATTTTGCCCATTGAATTTTGCCCATTGAATTTTGCCCATTGAAATTTGCACATTGAATTTTGACCATTTAATTTTGACCATTTAATTTTGCCTATTTATTTTCCCATGAATTTTGCCCAATGAATTTTGCCCATAGAATTTTGCCCATTGAATTTGCCCATGAATTTGCCCATTTTATTTTTCCCATTGAATTTTGCCCATTGAATTTTGCCCATTGAATTTTGCCCATTGAATTTTGCCCATTGAATTTTGCCCATTGAATTTTGCCCATTTATTTTTCCCATTGAATTTTGCCCATTGAATTTGCCCATGAATTTGCCCATTTATTTTCCCATGAATTTTGCCATTGAATTTTGCCCATTGAATTTGCCCATGAATTTTGCCCAATGAATTTTGCCCATTGAATTTTGCCCATTGAATTTTGCCCATTGAATTTTGCCCATTGAATTTTGCCCATTGAATTTTGCCCATTGAATTTTGCCCGTTGAATTTGCCCATTGAATTTTGCCCTGAATTTGAGATTTTATTTTCCCATTGATTTTGCAATTCAATTTGCCCATTGAATTTTGCCCATTTATTTTGCCCATTTAATTTGCCCATTGAATTTTGCCCATTGAATTTTGCCATTTTATTTTCCCATGAATTTTGCCCATTGCATTTGCCGATTGAATTTTGCCCATTGAATTTTGCCCATTGAATTTTGCCCATTGAATTTTGCCCATTGAATTTTGCCCATTGAATTTTGCCCATTGAATTTTGCCCATTGAATTTTGCCCATTGAATTTTGCCCATTGAATTTTGCCCATTTATTTTGCCCAGTGAATTTTGCCCATTGAATTTTGCCCATTTATTTTGCCCATTGAATTTTGCCCATTGAATTTTGCCCATTGAATTTTGCCCATTGAATTTTGCCCATTTATTTTCCCATTGAATTTTGCCCATTGAATTTTGCCCATTGAATTTTGCCCATTGTATTTTGCCCATTGAATTTTGCCCATTGAATTTGCCCATTTATTTTTCCCATTGAATTTTGCCCATTGAATTTTGCCCATTGAATTTTGCCCATTTATTTTGCCCATTGAATTTTGCCCATTGAATTTTGCCCATTGAATTTTGCCCATTGAATTTTGCCCAATGAAGTTTGCCCATTGAATTTTGCCCATGAATTTGCCCATTTTGATTTGCCCATGAATTTTGCCCATGAATTTTGCCCATTGAATTTGCCCATTTAATTTTGCCCATTGATTTTGCCCATTGAATTTTGCCCAATGAATTTTGCCCATTGAATTTTGCCCATTGAATTTTGCCCACTGAATTTTGCCCATTTATTTTGCCCATTGAATTTTGCCATTGAATTTTGCCCATTGAATTTTGCCCATTGAATTTTGCCCATTGAATTTTGCCCATTTTATTTTGCCCATTGAATTTTGCCCATTGAATTTGCCATGAATTTGCCGATGAATTTTGCCAATAATTTTGCCATGGAATTTTGCCCATTGAATTTTGCCCATTGAATTTTGCCCATTGAATTTTGCCCATTGAATTTTGCCCATTGAATTTGCCCATTGTATTTGCCATGAATTTTGCCCATTTTATTTTGCCCATTGAATTTTGCCCAATGATTTTGCCCATTTATTTTTCCATTGAATTTGCCCATTTTATTTGCCCATTGAATTTTGCCCATTGAATTTTGCCCATTGAATTTTGCCCATGGAATTTTGCCCAATGAAGTTTGCCCATTAATATCGCCCATTGAATTTTGCCCATTTTATTTTGCCCATTGAATTTTGCGCATTGAATTTTGCCCCTTGAAATTTTACCCATTTAATTTGCCATGATTTTGCCCATGAATTTGCCCATGAATTTTGCACAATGAATTGCCTTGAATTTTGCCCAATGAATTTGCCCGTTGAATTTTGCCCATGAATTTTGCCCAGTGAATTTTGCCCATTTTATTTTTCCCATTGAATTTTGCCCATTGAATTTTGCCCATTGAATTTGCCATTGAATTTGCCATTTTATTTTGCACCATTGAATTTTGCCAAT
The DNA here is from genome assembly GCA_004115045.4 of Sinella curviseta. Taxonomy (NCBI): domain Eukaryota; kingdom Metazoa; phylum Arthropoda; class Collembola; order Entomobryomorpha; family Entomobryidae; genus Sinella; species Sinella curviseta. The sequence continues at coordinate 51,323,086 of CM023201.3, forward strand.
GAATTGCCCATTTTATTTTGCCCATGAATTTTGCCCAATGAATTTTGCCATTAAATTTTGCCCATTGAATTTTGCCCATTTTATTTTCCCATTGAATTTTGGCCCATTGAATTTGCCATTTATTTTGCCACTGAATTTGAGCATTTTATTTTCCCATGAATTTTGCCCATGAATTTTGACCATTTTATTTTGCCCATTGAATTTTGCCCAATGAATTTGCATTATATTTGCCATTGAATTTGCCCATTTTATTTTGCCCATGAATTTTGCCATTGAATTTTGCCCCTTGAAATTTTACCATTTAATTTGCCCATTGATTTTGACCCATTGAATTTGCCCATTGAATTTGCACAATGAATTTTGCCCATTGAATTTTGCCCATTGAATTTTTCCCATTGAATTTTGCCCATTGAATTTTGCCCATTGAATTTGCCCATGAATTTGCCCATTGAATTTTGCCCATTGAATTTTGCCAATGAATTTTGCCCATTTATTTGCCCATGAATTTTCCCAATGAATTTTGCCCATTAAATTTGCCCATGAATTTTGCCAATTTATTGTCCCCATGAATTTTGCCATTGAATTGCCAATTTATTTTGCCCATTTATTTTGCCCATTGAATTTTGCCCATTGAATTTTGCCCATTGAATTCTGCCCCACTGAATTTGAGCATTTTATTTTCCCATTGAATTTGCCCATTGAATTTTGCCCATGAATTTGCCCATTGAATTTGCCCATTGAATTTGCCCATTTATTTTGCCAATTGAATTTGCCCAATGATTTGCCCATTTATTTTGCCCATGAATTTTGCCAAATGATTTGCCCATTAAATTTTGCCCATTGAATTGCCATTTTATTTTCCCCATTGAATTTTGCCCAATGAATTTTGCCCATTTTATTTTGCCCACTGAATTTTGCCCATTAAATTTAGCCCATTGAATTTTGCCCATTTTATTTTCCCCATTGAATTTTGCCCATTGAATTTTGCCCATTTTATTTTGCCCACTGAATTTTGAGCATTTTATTTTTCCCATTGAATTTTGCCCATTGAATTTTGCCCATTTTTTTTGCCCATTGAATTTTGCCCATTGAATTTTGCCCATTGAATTTTGCCCATTTTATTTTGCCCATTGAATTTTGCCCATGAATTTTGCCCCTTGAAATTTTACCATTTAATTTTGCCCATGATTTGCCCATTGAATTTTGCCCATTGAATTGTGCACAATGAATTTGCCATTGAATTTGCCCAGAATTTTGAGCATTTATTTTTCCATTGAATTTTGCCCATTGAATTTTGCCCATTGAATTTTGCCCATTGAATTTTGCCCATTGAATTTTGCCCATTGAATTTTGCCCATTTATTTTGCCCATTGAATTGTGCCCATTGAATTTGCCCATGAATTTTGCCCATTGAATTTGCCAAGAATTTGCCATTTATTTTGCCCAGTGAATTTTCCCAATGAATTTTGCCCATTAAATTTTGCCATTGAATTTTGCCCATTTATTTCCCATGGAATTTTGCCATTGAATTTTGCCCATTTTATTTTGCCCATTTATTTTGCCCACTGCATTTTGCCAGTTGAATTTGCCATGATTTTGCCACTGAATTTGAGCATTGTATTTTTCCCATTGAATTTTGCCCATTGAATTTTGCCCATTGAATTTTGCCCATTGAATTTTGCCCATTGAATTTTGCCCATTGAATTTTGCCCATTGAATTTTGCCCATTGTATTTTGCCCATTGAATTTTGCCCATTGAATTTTGCCCATTGTATATTGCCCATTGAATTTTGCCCATTGAATTTTGCCCATTGAATTTTGCCCATTGTATTTTGCCCATTGAATTTTGCCCATTGAATTTTGCCCATTGAATTTTGCCCATTGAATTTTGCCCATTGAATTTTGCCCATTGAATTTTGCCCATTGAATTTTGCCCATTGAATTTTGCCCATTGAATTTTGCCCATTGATTTTGCCCATGAAGTTTGCCCATTTATTTTGCCCATTGAATTTTGCCCATTGAATTTTGCCCATTGAATTTTGCCCATTGAATTTTGCCCATTGAATTTTGCCCATTGAATTTTGCCCATGGAATTTTGCCCATTGAATTTTGCCCATTGAATTTTGCCCATTTATTTTTCCCATTGAATTTTGCCCATTGAATTTTGCCCATTGAATTTTGCCCATTGAATTTTGCCCATTGAATTTTGCCCATTGAATTTTGCCCATTGAATTTTGCCCATGAATTTTGCCCATTTATTTTGCCCATTGAATTTTGCCCATTGAATTTTGCCCATTGAATTTTGCCCATTGAATTTTGCCCATTGAATTTTGCCCTTTGAATTTTGCCCATTGAATTTTGCCCATTGAATTTTGCCCATTGAATTTTGCCCATTGAATTTTGCCCATTGAATTTTGCCCATTGAATTTTGCCCATTGAATTTTGCCCATTGAATTTTGCCCATTGAATTTTGCCCATTGAGTTTTGCCCATTTGTTTTGCCCATTTATTTTGCCCATTGAATTTTGCCCATTTAATTTTGCCCATTGAATTTTGCCCATTGAATTTTGCCCATTTATTTTGCCCATTGAATTTTGCCCATTGAATTTTGCCCAATTGAATTTTGCCCATTTGATTTTTGCCCATTGAATTTTGCCCATTTGAATTTGCCCATTTGATTTTGCCCATGAATTTTGCCCATTGAATTTTGCCCATTGAATTTTGCCCATTGAATTTTGCCCATTGAATTTTGCCCATTTGAATTTTGCCCATTTGAATTATGCCCATTTGAATTTTGCCCATTGAATTTTGCCCATTGAATTTTGCCCATTGAATTTTGCCCATTTGAATTTTGCCCATTGAATTTTGCCCATTGAATTTTGCCCATTGAATTTTGCCCATTGAATTTTGCCCATTTATTTTGCCCATTGAATTTTGCCCATTGAATTTTGCCCATTGAATTTTGCCCATTGAATTTTGCCCATTGAATTTTGCCCATTTATTTTGCCCATTGAATTTTGCCCATTGAATTTTGCCCATTTGATTTTGCCCATTGAATTTTGCCCATTGAATTTTGCCCATTGAATTTTGCCCATTGAATTTTGCCCATTTGAATTTTGCCCATTGAATTTTGCCCATTGAATTTTGCACATTGAATTGTGCCCATTATATTGCCCTTTCAATTTTGCCCATTGAATTTTGCCCATTTATTTTGCCCATTGAATTTTGCCCATTGAATTTTGCCCATTGAATTTTGCCCATTTATTTTGCCCATTTATTTTGCCCATTGTATTTTGCCCATTTAATTTTGCCCATTGAATTTTGCCCATTTATTTTGCCCATTGAATTTTGCCCATTGAATTTTGCCCATTGAATTTTGCCCATTGAATTTTGCCCATGAATTTTGCCCATTGAATTTTGCCCATTGAATTTTGCCCATTGAATTTTGCCCATTGAATTTTGCCCATTGAATTTTGCCCATTTATTTTGCCCATTGAATTTTGCCCATTGAATTTTGCCCATTGAATTTTGCCCATTGAATTTTGCCCATTGAATTTTGCCCATTGAATTTTGCCCATTGAATTTTGCCCATTGAATTTTGCCCATTGAATTTTGCCCATTGAATTTTGCCCATTGAATTTTGCCCATTGAATTTTGCCCATTGAATTTTGCCCATTGAATTTTGCCCATTGAATTTTGCCCATTGAATTTTGCCCATGAATTTTGCCCATTGAATTTTGCCCATTGAATTTTGCCCATTTATTTTGCCCATTGAATTTTGCCCATTGAATTTTGCCCATTGAATTTTGCCCATTGAATTTTGCCCATTGAATTTTGCCCATTGAATTTTGCCCATTTATTTTGCCCATTGAATTTTGCCCATTGAATTTTGCCCATTGAATTTTGCCCATTGAATTTTGCCCATTGAATTTTGCCCATTGAATTTTGCCCATTCAATTTTGCCCATTTATTTTGCCCATTGATTTTGCCCATTGAATTTTGCCCATTGAATTTTGCCCATTGAATTCTGCCCATTTATTTTGCCCATTGAATTTTGCCCATTGAATTTTGCCCATTGAATTTTGCCCATTGAATTTTGCCCATTGAATTTTGCCCATTGAATTTTGCCCATTGAATTTTGCCCATTGAATTTTGCCCATTGAATTTTGCCCATTTGAATTTTGCCCATTGAATTTTGCCCATTGAATTTTGCCCATTGAATTTTGCCCATTGAATTTTGCCCATTGAATTTTGCCCATTTAATTTTGCCCATTGAATTTTGCCCATTTTATTTTGCCATTGAATTTTGCCCATTGAATTTTGCCCATTGAATTTTGCCCATTGAATTTTGCCCATTGAATTTTGCCCATTGAATTTTGCCCATTGAATTTTGCCCATTGAATTTTGCCCATTGAATTTTGCCCATTGAATTTTGCCCATTATATTGCCCATTCAATTTTGCCCATTGAATTTTGCCCATTTATTTTGACCATTTATTTAGCCCATTGAATTTTGCCCATTGAATTTTGCCCATTGAATTTTGACCATTGAATTTTGCCCATTGATTTTGCCCATTGAATTTTGCCCATTGAATTTTGCCCATTGAATTTTGCCCATTGAATTTTGCCCATTGAATTTTGCCCATTGAATTTTGCCCATTGAATTTTGCCCATTGAATTTTGCCCATTGAATTTTGCCCATTGAATTTTGCCCATTGAATTTTGCCCATTGAATTTTGCCCATTGAATTTTGCCCATTGAATTTTGCCCATTGAATTTTGCCCATTTATTTTGCCCATTGATTTGCCATTGAATTTTGGCCAGAATTATGCCCATTAGTGCCCATTGAATTTGCCCATTATTTGCCCATTGATATTTTGACCATTTGGAATTTGCCCATTTTATTTTGCACATTTTGCATTTATTTTGCCATGAATTTGCCCATTGAATTTTGCCTTAATTTATGCTCCCATGTATTTGCCCATTGATTTTGCCATGAATTTGCCCATTTTGACTTTGTCCATGATGTTGCCACTTATTTTGCCCATTGAATTTGCATTGAATTTCCATTGATTGCCCATTGTTTTGCCCAGTGAATTTTGCCATTGACTTTGCCAGTGAATTGCCCATTGAATTTTCGCCCATGAATTTTGACCATGGAATTTTGCCCATTATTTTGCACATTGAATTTGCAGTGAATTTGCCCATTATTTGCCCATTTATTTTGCACCATTTGACATTTTGCCATTGAATTTTGCCCATTGAATTTAGCCATTTAGTTGCCACATTTATTTTGCCCATTGAATTTGCCCATGTATTTTGCCTGCATTTATTTGGCCATGTATTTTGCATTGAATTTGCCCATGATATGTGCCATTTATTTTGCCCATGATTTTATTTTGCCAGGAATTTTGCCATTGTATTTTGCTCATTGATTTTGCCCATTTAATTTTGCCATTTGAAATTTGCCATTGATATTTGCACCATGAATTTTTGCCCATGAATTTTGACCCATTGAATTTGCCCATTGACTTTTGCCCATTTGATTTTGCCCATTGATTTTGCCATTGAATTTGCCCATAATTTGCCATTGATATTTTGCCATTATTTTGCCCATTGAATTTGTGCCCATGAATTTTGCCCGTTTTATTTTGCCAATTGATTTGGCATTGATTTTGCCCATGAATTTGCCCAGTTATTTTGCCCATTGAATGTTTGTGCCCATTGAATTTGTACCATGATTTTCGCCCATTGAATTTTGCCCATGAATTTGCCCATGAATTTGCCCATTGATATTTGCCCATTGATATTGTTTGCACATGATATGTTGCCCATTGATTTGCCCATTGATTTGCCACTGTGATGTTTGCCATTGATTGCCAGTGATTTTGCCATTGAATTTGACATTGAATTTGCCACTGATTGCCCTTTGAATTTGCATTGAATTGTGCCACTGAATTTTGCCCATGTTTTATTTTGCATGAATTTGTCCCAGAATTTGCCCATTGATATTTGCCATTGATTTTGACTGAATTTGTGCCCATGCCATTGATTTTGCCCATGTATATTTTGCCATGAATTTCTGCTACCTGAATTTTGCCATGAATTTTGCATTAATCTTGCCATTATTTTGCCCATATTTGTCAATTGAATTTTGCCCCATAATTTTGCATAGATTTGCCCATTTGATTTTGCCCATTATTTTGCACACTGCATTTTGCCCATTGAATTTGACCATGGAGTGGCCATTGATTTTGCCCATTGAATTTTGCCCATGAATTTTGCCCATTGAATTTTTTGCATTGAATTTGCATTGAATTTTGCCATGAATTTTGCCCATTTATTTTGCCCATTTATTTGCCCATGAATTTTCCCATGATTTTGCCATGAATTTTGCCCATTGAATTTTGCCATTATTTTGCACATTGAATTGCCCATGAATTTTGCCATTGAATTTGCCACTTTATTTTGCGATGAATGTGCCCATTGAATTGCCCATTGAATTTTGCCCATTGAATTTTGCCATTTATTTGACAACATGAATTTTGCCATTGAATTTTGCCCATGATTTTGCCCATTTATTTTGCCACGGAATTTTGCCATTGATTTTGCCATTATTTTGTCCTATGATTTTGCCCAGTGAATTTTGCCCAATGTATTTGCACCATTTATTTTTGCCATTAATTTTGCCCATTGAATTGCCCATGAATTTGCCATGAATTGCCCATTTATTTTGCCCATTGAATTTTGCCCATGATTTGTCCCATTTATTATTGCCCATTGATATTTTGCCCATTGAATTTTGCCCATTGAATTTTGCCCATTGAATTTTGCCCATTTATTTTGCCCAATTGTATTTTGCCCATTTATTTTGCCCATGAGTGCATTTATTATTGACCCATGAATTTTGCCCATTGTAGATTTTGCCCATTTATGTAGCCATTGAATTTTGCCCACTTGAATTTTGCCATTGAATTTGCCCATTGAATTTGCCAGTTGAATTTGCCCCATTGATTTTGCCCTACTTTGCCCATGGAATTGTGCCCAACTTGAATTGTTGCCCATTGAATTTTGGCCATTGAATTTTGCCCATTAATTTTGCCCATTGAATTTTGCCCATTGAATTTTGCCCATTGATTTGCCCATTGAATTTTGCCCATTTATTTTGCCCATTTATTTTGCCCATTTAATTTTGCCCATTGAATTTTGCCCATTGAATTTTGCCCATTGTATTTTGCCCATTGAATTTTGCCCATTGAATTTTGCCCATTGAATTTTGCCCATTGAATTTTGCCCATTTATTTTTGCCATTGAATTTTGCCCATTTGTATTTTGCCCATTATTTTGCCCATTTGTTTTGCCATTGAATTTTGCCCATTGAATTTTGACCATTGAATTTTGCCCATTGAATTTTGCCCATTGAATTTTGCCCATTGAATTTTGCCCATTGAATTTTGCCCATGAATTTTGCCATTGAAATTTTGCCCATTGATTTTTTCCCATTGAATTTTGCCCATTGAATTTTGCCCATTGAATTTTGCCCATTGAATTTTGCCCATTGAATTTTGCCCATGAATTTTGCCCATTGAATTTTGCCCATTGAATTTTGCCCATTGAATTTTGCCCATTGAATTTTGCCCATTGATTTTGCCCATTGAATTTGCCCATTGAATTTTGCCCATTGAATTTTGCCCATTGAATTTTGCCCATTGAATTTTGCCCATTTATTTTGCCCATTGAATTTTGCCCATTGAATTTTGCCCATTTATTTTGCCCATTATTTTGCCCATTTATTTTGCCCATTTAATTTTGCCCATTGAATTTTGCCCATTGAATTTTGCCCATTTTTTTTGCCCATTGAATTTTGCCCATTGAATTTTGCCCATTTATTTTGCCCATTTATTTGCCCATTGAATTTTGCCCATTGAATTTTGCCACATTGATTTTGCCCATGAATTTGCCCATTGAATTTGCCCATGAATTTTGCCCATTTATTTTGCCCATTGAATTTTGCCCATTTATTTTGCCCATTGAATTTTGCCCATTGAATTTTGCCCATTGAATTTTGCCCATTGAATTTTGCCCATTTATTTTGCACATTGAAATTTGCTCATTTATTTTGCCCATTGAATTTTGCCCATGATTTTGCCCATTAATTTTGCCCATTGAATTTTGCCCATTGATTTTGCCCATTATTTTGCCCATTTGATTTTGCCCATTGAATTTGCCCATTTGATTTTGCCCATTGAATTTTGCCCATTGAATTTTGCCCATTTATTTGCCCATTGAATTTTGCCATGAATTTGCCCATTGAATTTTGCCCATTGAATTTTGCCCATTGAATTTTGCCCATTGAATTTTGCCCATTTATTTTGCCCATTGAATTTTGCCCATTGAATTTTGCCCATTTATTTTGCCCATTGAATTTTGCCCATTGAATTTTGCCCATTGAATTCTGCCCATTTATTTTGCCCATTGTATTTTGCCCATTGAATTTTGCCCATTGAATTTTGCCCATTGAATTTTGCCCATTTATTTTGCCCATTGAATTTTGCCCATTGAATTTGCCCATTTATTTTGCCCATTGAATTTTGCCCATTTATTTTGCCCATTGAATTTTGCCCATTGAATTTTGCCCATTTATTTTGCCCATTGAATTTTGCCCATTGAATTTTGCCCATTTATTTTGCCCATGGAATTTTGCATTTATTTTTGCCCATTGAATTTGCCCATTGAATTTGCCCATTTATTTTGCCCATTGAATTTTGCCCATGAATTTTGCCGATTGAATTTTGCCCATTGAATTTTGCCCATTGTATTTTGCCCATTGAATTTTGCCCATTGAATTTTGCCCATTGAATTTTGCCCATTGAATTTTGCCCATTGAATTTTGCCAATTGAATTTTGCCCATTGAATTTTGCCCACTGAATTTTGCCCATTGAATTTTGCCCATGAATTTTGCCCATTTATTTTGCCCATTGAATTTTGCCCATTGAATTTTGCCCATTGAATTTGCCCATTGAATTTTGCCCATTGAATTTTGCCCATTTATTTTGCCAATTTATTTTGCCCATTGAATTTAGCCCATTTATTTTGCCCATTGAATTTTGCCCATTGAATTTTGCCCATTGAATTTTGCCCATTGAATTTTGCCCATTGAATTTTGCCCATTGAATTTTGCCCATTTATTTTGCCCATTGAATTTTGCCCATTTATTTTGACCATTGAATTTTGCCCATTGAATTTTGCCCATTGAATTTTGCCCATTGAATTTTGCCCATTGAATTTGCCCATTTATTTTGCCCATTGAATTTTGCCCATTGAATTTTGCCCATTGAATTTTGCCCATTGAATTTTGCCCATTGAATTTTGCCCAATGAATTTTGCCCATTTGAATTTTGCCCATTGAATTTTGCCCATTGAATTTTGCCATTGAATTTTGCCCATTGAATTTTGCCCATTGAATTTTGCCCATTGAATTTTGCCCATTGAATTTTGCCCATTGAATTTTGCCCATTGAATTTTGCCCAATGAATTTTGCCCATTGAATTTGCCCATTGAATTTTGCCCATTTATTTTGCCCATTGAATTTTGCCCATTGAATTTTGCCCATTGAATTTTGCCCATTGAATTTTGCCCATTGAATTTTGCCCATTTGAATTTTGCCCATTGAATTTTGCCCATTGAATTTTGCCCATTGAATTTTGCCCATTGAATTTTGCCCATTGAATTTTGCCCATTGAATTTTGCCCATTGAATTTTGCCCATTTATTTTGCCCATTGAATTTTGCCCATTGAATTTTGCCCATTGAATTTTGCCCATTGAATTTTGCGCTTTGAATTTTGCCCTATTGAATTTTGCCCATTGAATTTTGCCCATTGAATTTTGCCCATTGAATTTTGCCCATTGAATTTTGCCCATTGAATTTTGCCCATTGAATTTTGCCCATTGAATTTTGCCCATTGAATTTTGCCCATTGAATTTTGCCCATTGAATTTTGCCCATTGAATTTTGCCCATTGAATTTTGCCCATTGAATTTTGCCCATTGAATTTTGACCATTGAATTTTGCCCATTGAATTTTGCCCATTGAATTTTGCCCATTGAATTTTGCCCATTGAATTTTGCCCATTGAATTTTGCCCATTGAATTTTGCCCATTGAATTTTGCCCATTGAATTTTGCCCATTGAATTTTGCCCATTGAATTTTGCCCATTTATTTTGCCCATTGAATTTTGCCCATTGAATTTTGCCCATTGAATTTTGCCCATTGAATTTTGCCCATTGAATTTTGCCCATTGAATTTTGCCCATTGAATTTTGCCCATTTGAATTTTGCCCATTGAATTTTGCCCATTTATTTTGCCCATTGAATTTTGCCCATTGAATTTTGCCCATTGAATTTTGCCCATTGAATTTTGCCCATTGAATTTTGCCCATTGAATTTTGCCCATTTTATTTTGCCCATTGAATTTTGCCCATTGAATTTTGCCCATTGAATTTTGCCCATTGAATTTTGCCCATTGAATTTTGCCCATTGAATTTTGCCCATTGAATTTTGCCCATTGAATTTTGCCCATTGAATTTTGCCCATTGAATTTTGCCCATTGAATTTTGCCCATTGAATTTTGCCCATTGAATTTGCCCATTGAATTTTGCCCATTGAATTTTGCCCATTGAATTTTGCCCATTGAATTTTGCCCATTGAATTTTGCCCATTGAATTTTGCCCATTGAATTTTGCCCATTGAATTTTGCCCATTGAATTTTGCCCATTGAATTTTGCCCATTGAATTTTGCCCATTGAATTTTGCCCATTGAATTTTGCCCATTGAATTTTGCCCATTGTATTTTGCCCATTGAATTTTGCCCATTGAATTTTGCCCATTGAATTTTGCCCATTGAATTGCCCATTTATTTTGCCCATTGAATTTTGCCCATTGAATTTTGCCCATTGAATTATGCCCATTGAATTTTGCCCATTGAATTTTGCCCATTGAATTTTGCCCATTGAATTTTGCCCATTTATTTTGCCCATTGAATTTTGCCCATTGAATTTTGCCCATTGAATTTTGCCCATTGAATTTTGCCCATTGAATTTTGCCCATTGAATTTTGCCCATTTAATTTTGCCCATTGAATTTTGCCCATTGAATTTTGCCCATTGAATTTTGCCCATTGAATTTTGCCCATTTATTTTGCCCATTGAATTTTGCCCATTGAATTTTGCCCATTGAATTTTGCCCATTGAATTTTGCCCATTGAATTTTGCCCATTGAATTTTGCCCATTGAATTTTGCCATTTAATTTTGCCCATTGAATTTTGCCCATTGAATTTTGCCCATTTATTTTGCCCATTGAATTTTGCCCATTGAATTTTGCCCATTGAATTTTGCCCATTGAATTTTGCCCATTGAATTTTGCCCATTGAATTTTGCCCATTGAATTTTGCCCATTGAATTTTGCCCATTGAATTTTGCCCATTGATTTTGCCCATTGAATTTTGCCCATTGAATTTTGCCCATTGAATTTTGCCCATTTATTTTGCCCATTGAATTATGCCCATTGAATTTTGCCCATTGAATTTTGCCCATTGAATTTTGCCCATTGAATTTTGCCCATTGAATTTTGCCCATTTATGTTGCCCATTGAATTTTGCCCATTGAATTTTGCCCATTGAATTTTGCCCATTGAATTTTGCCCATTGAATTTTGCCCATTGAATTTTGCCCATTTATTTTGCCCATTGAATTTTGCCCATTGAATTTTGCCCATTGAATTTTGCCCATTGAATTTTGCCATTTGAATTTTGCCCATTGAATTTTGCCCATTGAATTTTGCCCATTGAATTTTGCCCATTGAATTTTGCCCATTGAATTTTGCCCATTGAATTTTGCCCATTGAATTTTGACCATTGAATTTTGCCCATTGAATTTTGCCCATTGAATTTTGCCCATTGAATTTTGCCCATTTTATTTTGCCCATTTATTTTGCCCATTGAATTTTGCCCATTGATTTTGCCCATTGAATTTTGCCCATTGAATTTTGCCCATTGAATTTTGCCCATGAATTTTGCCCATTTATTTTGCCCATTGAATTTTGCCCATTGAATTTTGCCCATTGAATTTTGCCCATTGAATTTTGCCCATTGAATTTTGCCCATTGAATTTTGCCCATTGAATTTTGCCCATTTATTTTGCCCATTGAATTTTGCCCATTGAATTTTGCCCATTGAATTTTGCCCATTGAATTTTGCCCATTTATTTTGCCCATTGAATTTTGCCCATTGAATTTTGCCCATTGAATTTTGCCCATTTATTTTGCCCATTGAATTTTGCCCATTGAATTTTGCCCATTGAATTTTGCCCATTGAATTTTGCCCATTGATTTTGCCCATTGAATTTTGCCCATTGAATTTTGCCCATTGAATTTTGCCCATTGTATTTTGCCCATTGAATTTTGCCCATTGAATTTTGCCCATTGAATTTTGCCCATTTATTTTGCCCATTGATTTTGCCCATTGAATTTTGCCCATTGAATTTTGCCCATTGAATTTTGCCCATTGAATTTTGCCCATTGAATTTTGCCCATTTATTTTGCCCATTGAATTTTGCCCATTGAATTTTGCCCATTGAATTTTGCCCATTGAATTTTGCCCATTGAATTTTGCCCATTGAATTTTGCCCATTGAATTTTGCCCATTGAATTTTGCCCATTGTATTTTGCCCATTGATTTTGCCCATTGAATTTTGCCCATTGAATTTTGCCCATTGAATTTTGCCCATTGAATTTTGCCCATTGAATTTTGCCCATTGAATTTTGCCCATTTTATTTTGCCCATTGAATTTTGCCCATTGAATTTTGCCCATTGAATTTTGCCCATTGAATTTTGCCCATTGAATTTTGCCCATTGAATTTTGCCCATTGAATTTTGCCCATTGAATTTTGCCCATTATTTTGCCCATTGAATTTTGCCCATTGAATTTTGCCCATTGAATTTTGCCCATTGAATTTTGCCCATTGAATTTTGCCCATTGAATTTTGCCCATTGAATTTTGCCCATTGAATTTTGCCCATTGAATTTTGCCCATTGAATTTTGCCCATTGAATTTTGCCCATTGAATTTTGCCCATTGAATTTTGCCCATTTATTTTGCCCATTGAATTTTGCCCATTGAATTTTGCCCATTGAATTTTGCCCATTGAATTTTGCTCATTTATTTTGCCCACTTTATTTTGCCCATTGAATTTTGCCCATTGAATTTTGCCCATTTTATTTTGCCCATTGAATTTTGCCCATTGAATTTTGCCCATTCTTTTGCCCATTTATTTTGCCAATTGAATTGTGCCCATTTATTTTGCCCATGAATTTTGCCCATTGAATTTTGCCCATTGAATTTTGCCCATTGAATTTTGCCCAATGAATTTTGCCCATTGAATTTTGCCCATTTGAATTTTGCCCATTTATTTTGCCCATTGAATTTTGCCCATTGAATTTTGCCCATTGAATTTTGCCCATTTATTTTGCCCATTGAATTTTGCCCATTGAATTTTGCCCATTTATTTTGCCCATTGAATTTTGCCCATTGAATTTTGCCCATGAATTTTGCCCATTTATTTTGCCCATTGAATTTTGCCCATTGAATTTTGCCCATTGAATTTTGCCCATTGAATTTTGCCCATTTATTTTGACCATTGAATTTTGCCCATTGCATTTTGCCCATTTATTTTGCCCATTGAATTTTGCCCATGATTTTGCCCATTGAATTTTGCCCATTGAATTTTGCCCATTTGATTTTGCCCATTGAATTTTGCCCATTGAATTTTGCCCATTGAATTTTGCCATGAATTTTGCCCATTTATTTTGCCCATTGAATTTTGCCCATTGAATTTTGCCCATTTTATTTTGCCCATTGAATTTTGCCCATTGAATTTTGCCCATTTTATTTTGCCCATTGAATTTTGCCCATTTTATTTTTCCCATTTTATTTTTCCCATTGAATTTTGCCCATTGAATTTTGCCCACTGAATTTTGAGCATTTTATTTTTCCCATTGAATTTTGCCCATTCAATTTTGCCCATTGAATTTTGCCCATTGAATTTTGCCCATTGAATTTTGCCCATTGAATTTTGCCCAATGAATTTTGCCCATTTTATTTTGCCCATTGAATTTTGCCCAATGAATTTTGCCCATTAAATTTTGCCCATTGAATTTTGCCCATTTTATTTTGCCCATTGAATTTTGCCCATTGAATTTTGCCCATTTATTTTGCCCATTTATTTTGCCCATTGAATTTTGAGCATTTTATTTTGCCCATTGAATTTTGCCCATTGAATTTTGCCCATTGAATTTTGCCCATTTATTTTGCCCAATGAATTTTGCCCATTGAATTTTGCCCATTGAATTTTGCCCATTTATTTTGCCCATTGAATTTTGCCCATTGAATTTTGCCCATTGAATTTTGCCCATTTATTTTGCCCATTGAATTTTGCCCATTGAATTTTGCCCATTTTATTTTGCCCATTGAATTTTGCCCATTAAATTTTGCCCATTGAATTTTGCCCATTGAATTTTGCCCATTGAATTTTGCCCATTGAATTTTGCCCATTGAATTTTGCCCATTGAATTTTGCCCATTTATTTTGCCCATTGAATTTTGCCCATTGAATTTTGCCCATTGAATTTTGCCCATTTATTTTGCCCATTTAATTTTGCCCATTGAATTTTGCCCATTGAATTTTGCCCATTGAATTTTGCCCATTTATTTTGCCCATTGAATTTTGCCCATTGAATTTTGCCCATTGAATTTTGCCCATTTATTTTGCCCATTTATTTTGCCCATTGAATTTTGCCCATTGAATTTTGCCCATTGAATTTTGCCCATTGAATTTTGCCCATTGAATTTTGCCCATTGAATTTTGCCCATTTTATTTTGCCCATTGAATTTTGCCCATTGAATTTTGCCCATTGAATTTTGCCCATTGAATTTTGCCCATTGAATTTTGCCCATTGAATTTTGCCCATTGAATTTTGCCCATTGAATTTTGCCCATTGAATTTTGCCCATTGAATTTTGCCCATTGAATTTTGCCCATTGAATTTTGCCCATTGAATTTTGCCCATTGAATTTTGCCCATTGAATTTTGCCCATTGAATTTTGACCATTTTATTTTGCCCATTGAATTTTGCCCATTGAATTTTGCCCATTGAATTTTGCCCATTGAATTTTGCCCATTGAATTTTGCCCATTTATTTTGCCCATTGAATTTTGCCCATTTTATTTTGCCCATTGAATTTTGCCCATTGAATTTTGCCCATTGAATTTTGCCCATTGAATTTTGCCCATTGAATTTTGCCCATTGAATTTTGCCCATTTTATTTTGCCCATTGAATTTTGCCCATTGAATTTTGCCCATTTATTTTGCCCATTTATTTTGCCCATTGAATTTTGCGCATTTTATTTTGCCCATTGAATTTTGCCCATTGAATTTTGCCCATTTATTTTGCCCATTGAATTTTGCCCATTGAATTTTGCCCATTGAATTTTGCCCATTGAATTTTGCCCATTTATTTTGCCCATTGAATTTTGCCCATTGAATTTTGCCCATTGAATTTTGCCCATTGAATTTTGCCCATTGAATTTTGCCCATTGAATTTTGCCCATTTTATTTTGCCCATTGAATTTTGCCCATTGAATTTTGCCCATTGAATTTTGCCCATTTTATTTTGCCCATTGAATTTTGCCCATTGAATTTTGCCCATTGAATTTTGCCCATTTTATTTTGCCCATTGAATTTTGCCCATTGAATTTTGCCCATTTTATTTTGCCCATTGAATTTTGCCCAATGAATTTTGCCCATTGAATTTTGCCCATTGAATTTTGCCCATTTTATTTTGCCCATTGAATTTTGCCCATTGAATTTTGCCCATTGAATTTTGCCCATTGAATTTTGCCCATTTTATTTTGCCCATTGAATTTTGCCCATTGAATTTTGCCCATTTTATTTTGCCCATTGAATTTTGCCCAATGAATTTTGCCCATTAAATTTTGCCCATTGAATTTTGCCCATTTTATTTTGCCCATTTATTTTGCCCATTGAATTTTGCCCATTGAATTTTGCCCATTTAATTTTGCCCATTGAATTTTGCCCATTGAATTTTGCCCATTGAATTTTGCCCATTGAATTTTGCCCATTGAATTTTGCCCATTGAATTTTGCCCATTGAATTTTGCCCATTTTATTTTGCCCATTGAATTTTGCCCATTGAATTTTGCCCATTGAATTTTGCCCATTGAATTTTGCCCATTTTATTTTGCCCATTGAATTTTGCCCATTGAATTTTGCCCATTGAATTTTGCCCATTTTATTTTGCCCATTTTATTTTGCCCATTGAATTTTGCCCATTTTATTTTGCCCATTGAATTTTGCCCATTGAATTTTGCCCATTGTATTTTGCCCATTGAATTTTGCCCATTGAATTTTGCCCATTTTATTTTGCCCATTGAATTTTGCCCATTGAATTTTGCCCATTGAATTTTGCCCATTGAATTTTGCCCATTGAATTTTGCCCATTGAATTTTGCCCATTGAATTTTGCCCATTTATTTTGCCCATTGAATTTTGCCCATTGAATTTTGCCCATTTATTTTGCCCATTGAATTTTGCCCATTGAATTTTGCCCATTGAATTTTGCCCATTGAATTTTGCCCATTGAATTTTGCCCATTGAATTTTGCCCATTGAATTTTGCCCATTGAATTTTGCCCATTGTATTTTGCCCATTGAATTTTGCCCATTGAATTTTGCCCATTTTATTTTGCCCATTGAATTTTGCCCATTGAATTTTGCCCATTTATTTTGCCCATTGAATTTTGCCCATTGAATTTTGCCCATTGAATTTTGCCCATTGAATTTTGCCCATTGAATTTTGCCCATTGAATTTTGCCCATTTTATTTTGCCCATTTAATTTTGCCCATTGAATTTTGCCCATTGAATTTTGCCCATTGAATTTTGCCCATTGAATTTTGCCCATTGAATTTTGCCCATTGAATTTTGCCCATTGAATTTTGCCCATTGAATTTTGCCCATTTTATTTTGCCCATTTTATTTTGCCCACTGAATTTTGAGCATTTTATTTTTCCCATTGAATTTTGCCCATTGAATTTTGCCCATTTTATTTTGCCCATTGAATTTTGCCCAATGAATTTTGCCCATTAATTTTGCCCATTGAATTTTGCCCATTTTATTTTGCCCATTGAATTTTGCCCATTGAATTTTGCCCATTGAATTTTGCCCATTTTATTTTGCCCATTGAATTTTGCCCAATGAATTTTGCCCATTTTATTTTGCCCATTGAATTTTGCCCATTAATTTTGCCCATTGAATTTTGCCCATTTTATTTTGCCCATTTTATTTTGCCCATTGAATTTTGCCCATTGAATTTTGCCCATTTTATTTTGCCCATTGAATTTTGCCCAATGAATTTTGCCCATTTTATTTTGCCCATTGAATTTTGCCCAATGAATTTTGCCCATTAAATTTTGCCCATTGAATTTTGCCCATTTTATTTTCCCCATTGAATTTTGCCCATTGAATTTTGCCCATTTTATTTTGCCCACTGAATTTTGAGCATTTTATTTTTCCCATTGAATTTTGCCCATTGAATTTTGCCCATTGAATTTTGCCCATTGAATTTTGCCCATTGAATTTTGCCCATTGAATTTTGCCCATTGAATTTTGCCCATTTATTTTGCCCATTTTATTTTTGCCCATTGAATTTTGCCCATTGAATTTTGCCCATTGAATTTTGCCCATTTATTTTTGCCCATTGAATTTTGCCCATTGAATTTTGCCCATTGAATTTTGCCCATTGAATTTTGCCCATTGAATTTTGCCCATTGAATTTTGCCCATTGAATTTTGCCCATTTTATTTTGCCCATTGAATTTTGCCCATGAATTTTGCCCATTGAATTTTGCCCATTGAATTTTGCCCATTTTATTTTGCCCATTGAATTTTGCCCATTGAATTTTGCCCATTTTATTTTGCCCATTGAATTTTGCCCATTGAATTTTGCCCATTGAATTTTGCCCATTGAATTTTGCCCATTTTATTTTGCCCATTGAATTTTGCCCATTGAATTTTGCCCATTGAATTTTGCCCATTGAATTTTGCCCATTTGATTTTGCCCATTGAATTTTGCCCATTGAATTTTGCCCATTGAATTTTGCCCATTTATTTTGCCCATTGAATTTTGCCCATTGAATTTTGCCCATTTTATTTTGCCCATTGAATTTTGCCCATTGAATTTTGCCCATTGAATTTTGCCCATTTATTTTGCCCATTGAATTTTGCCCATTGAATTTTGCCCATTGAATTTTGCCCATTGAATTTTGCCCATTTATTTTGCCCATTGAATTTTGCCCATTGAATTTTGCCCATTGAATTTTGCCCATTTATTTTGCCCATTTATTTTGCCCATTGAATTTTGCCCATTGAATTTTGCCCATTGAATTTTGCCCATTGAATTTTGCCCATTGAATTTTGCCCATTGAATTTTGCCCATTGAATTTTGCCCATTTTATTTTGCCCATTGAATTTTGCCCATTGAATTTTGCCCATTGAATTTTGCCCATTGAATTTTGCCCATTGATTTTGCCCATTGAATTTTGCCCATTGAATTTTGCCCATTGAATTTTGCCCATTTTATTTTGCCCATTTATTTTGCCCATTGAATTTTGCCCATTTATTTTGCCCATTGAATTTTGCCCATTGAATTTTGCCCATTGAATTTTGCCCATTTTATTTTGCCCATTGAATTTTGCCCATTGAATTTTGCCCATTGAATTTTGCCCATTTTATTTTGCCCATTGAATTTTGCCCATTGAATTTTGCCCCTTGAAATTTTACCCATTTAATTTTGCCCATTGATTTTGCCCATTGAATTTTGCCCATTGAATTTTGCACAATGAATTTTGCCCATTTTATTTTGCCCATTTTATTTTGCCCATTGAATTTTGCCCATTTTATTTTGCCCATTGAATTTTGCCCATTGAATTTTGCCCATTGAATTTTGCCCATTTATTTTGCCCATTGAATTTTGCCCATTGAATTTTGCCCATTTTATTTTGCCCATTGAATTTTGCCCATTGAATTTTGCCCCTTGAAATTTTACCCATTTAATTTTGCCCATTGATTTTGCCCATTGAATTTTGCCCATTGAATTTTGCACAATGAATTTTGCCCATTGAATTTTGCCCATTAAATTTTGCCCATTGAATTTTGCCCATTTTATTTTGCCCATTGAATTTTGCCCATTGAATTTTGCCCATTGAATTTTGCCCATTTTATTTTGCCCATTGAATTTTGCCCAATTAATTTTGCCCATTTTATTTTGCCCATTGAATTTTGCCCATTAAATTTTGCCCATTGAATTTTGCCCATTTTATTTTGCCCATTTTATTTTGCCCATTGAATTTTGCCCATTGAATTTTGCCCATTGAATTTTGCCCATTTTATTTTGCCCATTGAATTTTGCCCATTGAATTTTGCCCATTGAATTTTGCCCATTTTATTTTGCCCATTGAATTTTGCCCAATGAATTTTGCCCATTTTATTTTGCCCATTGAATTTTGCCCAATGAATTTTGCCCATTAAATTTTGCCCATTGAATTTTGCCCATTTTATTTTCCCCATTGAATTTTGCCCATTGAATTTTGCCCATTTTATTTTGCCCATTTTATTTTGCCCACTGAATTTTGAGCATTTTATTTTTCCCATTGAATTTTGCCCATTGAATTTTGCCCATTGAATTTTGCCCAATGAATTTTGCCCATTGAATTTTGCCCAATGAATTTTGCCCATTTTATTTTGCCCATTGAATTTTGCCCATTGAATTTTGCCCATTAATTTTGCCCATTGAATTTTGCCCATTTTATTTTGCCCATTGAATTTTGCCCATTGAATTTTGCCCATTGAATTTTGCACAATGAATTTTGCCCATTGAATTTTGCCCATGAATTTTGCCCATTGAATTTTGCCCATTGAATTTTGCCCACTGAATTTTGCCCATTTTATTTTGCCCATTGAATTTTGCCCATTGAATTTTGCCCATTGAATTTTGCCCATTGAATTTTGCCCATTGAATTTTGCCCATTGAATTTTGCCCATTGAATTTTGCCCATTTTATTTTGCCCATTGAATTTTGCCCAATGAATTTTGCCCATTTTATTTTTCCCATTGAATTTTGCCCATTGAATTTTGCCCATTGAATTTTGCCCATTTAATTTTGCCCATTGAATTTTGCCCATTGAATTTTGCCCATTGAATTTTGCCCATTGAATTTTGCCCAATGAATTTTGCCCATTGAATTTTGCCCATTGAATTTTGCCCATTTTATTTTGCCCATTGAATTTTGCCCATTGAATTTTGCCCCTTGAAATTTTACCCATTTAATTTTGCCCATTGATTTTGCCCATTGAATTTTGCCCATTGAATTTTGCCAATGAATTTTGCCCATTGAATTTTGCCCATTGAATTTTGCCCATTGAATTTTGCCCGTTGAATTTTGCCCATTGAATTTTGCCCACTGAATTTTGAGCATTTTATTTTTCCCATTGAATTTTGCCCATTGAATTTTGCCCATTGAATTTTGCCCATTGAATTTTGCCCATTGAATTTTGCCCATTAAATTTTGCCCATTGAATTTTGCCCATTTTATTTTGCCCCATTGAATTTTGCCCATTGAATTTTGCCCATTTTATTTTGCCCATTTTATTTTGCCCACTGAATTTTGAGCATTTTATTTTTCCCATTGAATTTTGCCCATTGAATTTTGCCCATTTTATTTTGCCCATTGAATTTTGCCCAATGAATTTTGCCCATTAAATTTTGCCCATTGAATTTTGCCCATTTTATTTTGCCCATTGAATTTTGCCCATTGAATTTTGCCCATTTTATTTTGCCCATTTTATTTTGCCCATTGAATTTTGCCCATTGAATTTTGCCCATTGAATTTTGCCCATTGAATTTTGCCCATTGAATTTTGCCCATTGAATTTTGCCCATTGAATTTTGCCCATTTTATTTTGCCCATTGAATTTTGCCCATTGAATTTTGCCCATTGAATTTTGCCCATTGAATTTTGCCCAATGAATTTTGCCCATTAAATTTTGCCCATTGAATTTTGCCCATTTTATTTTGCCCATTGAATTTTGCCCATTGAATTTTGCCCATTGAATTTTGCCCATTTTATTTTGCCCATTTTATTTTGCCCATTTTATTTTGCCCATTTAATTTTGCCCATTGAATTTTGATCATTGGATTTTGCCCATTGAATTTTGCCCATTGAATTTTGCCCATTGAATTTTGCCCATTTTATTTTGCCCATTGAATTTTGTCCATTGAATTTTGCCCATTGAATTTTGCCCATTGAATTTTGCCCATTTTATTTTGCCCATTGAATTTTGCCCATTGAATTTTGCCCATTTTATTTTGCCCATTTTATTTTGCCCATTGAATTTTGCCCATTTTATTTTGCCCATTGAATTTTGCCCATTGAATTTTGCCCATTAAATTTTGCCCATTGAATTTTGCCCATTTTATTTTGCCCATTGAATTTTGCCCATTGAATTTTGCCCATTGAATTTTGCCCATTGAATTTTGCCCATTTTATTTATATCGGGATCATGGTATATCGGGATCATGGGATCATGGGATCATGAGATATCGGGATCATGGGACATCGGGATCATGGGATATCGGGATCATGGGATATCGGGATCATGGGATATCGGGAGCATGGGATATCGGGATCATGGGATATCAAGATCATTGGATCATGGGATATCGGGATCATGGGATATCGGGATCATGGTATATCGGGATCATGGGATCATGGGATCATGAGATATCGGGATCATGGGATCATGAGATATCGGGATCATGGGACATCGGGATCATGGGATATCGGGATCATGGTATATCGGGATCATGGGATATGGGGATCATGGGATATGGGGATCATGGGATATGGGGATCATGGGATATGGGGATCATGGGATATGGGGATCATGGGATATGGGGATCATGGGATATGGGGATCATGGGATATGGGGATCATGGGATATGGGGATCATGGGATATGGGGATCATGGGATATCGGGATCATGGGATATCGGGATCATGGGATATCGGGATCATGGGATATCGGGATCATGGGATATGGGGATCATGGGATATCGGGATCATATGATATCGGGATCATGGGAAATCGGGATCATGGGATATCGGGATCATGGGATATCGGGATCATGGGATATCGGGATCATGGGATATCGGGATCATGGGATATCGGGATCATGGGATATCGGGATCATGGGATATCGGGATCATGGGATATCGGGATCATGGGATATCGGGATCATGGGATATCGGGATCATGGGATATCGGGATCATGGAATATCGGGATCATGGGATATCGGGATCATGGGATATCGGGATCATGGGATATCGGGATCATGGGATATCGGGATCATGGGATATCGGGATCATGGGATATCGGGATCATGGGATATCGGGATCATGGGATATCGGGATCATGGGATATCGGGATCATGGGATATCGGGATCATGGGATATCGGGATCATGGGATATCGGGATCATGGGATATCGGGATCATGGGATATCGGGATCATGGGATATCGGGATCATGGGATATCGGGATCATGGGATGTCGGGATCATGGGATATCGGGATCATGGGATATCGGGAACATGGGATATCGGGATCATGGGATATCGGGATCATGGGATATCGGGATCATGGGATATCGGGATCATGGGATATCAGGATCATGGGATATGGGGATCATTGGGGATCATGGGATATCGGGATCATGGGATATCGGGATCATGGGATATCGGGATCATGGGATATCGGGATCATGGGATATCGGGATCATGGGATATCGGGATCATGGGATGTCGGGATCATGGGATATCGGGATCATTGGATATCGGGATCATGGGATATCGGGATCATGGGATATCGGGATCATGGGATATCGGGATCATGGGATATCGGGATCATGGGATATCGGGATCATGGGATATCGGGATCATGGGATATCGGGATCATGGGATATCGGGATCATGGGATATCGGGATCATGGGATATCGGGATCATGGGATATCGGGATATCGGGATCATGGGATATCGGGATCATGGGATATCGGGATCATGGGATATCGGGATCATGGGATATCGGGATCATGGGATGTCGGGATCATGGGATATCGGGATCATGGGATATCGGGATCATGGGATATCGGGATCATGGGATATCGGGATCATGGGATATCGGGATCATGGGATATCGGGATCATGGGATATCGGGATCATGGGATATCGGGATCATGGGATATCGGGATCATGGGATATCGGGATCATGGGATATCGGGATCATGGGATATCGGGATATCGGGATCATGGGATATCGGGATCATGGGATATCGGGATCATGGGATATCGGGATCATGGGATATCGGGATCATGGGATATCGGGATCATGGGATATCGGGATCATGGGATATCGGGATCATGGGATATCGGGATCATGGGATATCGGGATCATGGGATATCGGGATCATGGGATATCGGGATCATGGGATATCGGGATCATGGGATATCGGGATCATGGGATATCGGGATCATGGGATATCGGGATCATGGGATATCGGGATCATGGGATATCGGGATCATGGGATATCGGGATCATGGGATGTCGGGATCATGGGATATCGGGATCATGGGATATCGGGATCATGGGATGTCGGGATCATGGGATATCGGGATCATGGGATATCGGGATCATGGGATATCGGGATCATGGGATATCGGGATCATGGGATATCGGGATCATGGGATATCGGGATCATGGGATATCGGGATCATGGGATATCGGGATCATGGGATACCGGGATCATGGGATATCGGGATCATGGGATATCGGGATCATGGGATATCGGGATCATGGTATATCGGAAACATGTGGATACCGGGATCATGGGATATCGGGATCATGGGATATCGGGATCATGGGATATCGGGATCATGGGATATCGGGATCATGGGATATCGGGATCATGGGATATCGGGATCATGGGATATCGGGATCAAGGGATATCGGGATCATGGGATATCGGGATCATGGGATATCGGGATCATGGGATATCGGGATCATGGGATATCGGGATCATGGGATATCGGGATCATGGGATATCGGGATCATGGGATATCGGGATCATGGGATATCGGGATCATGGGATGTCGGGATCATGGGATATCGGGATCATGGGATATCGGGATCATGGTATATCGGGATCATGGGATATCGGGATCATGGGATATCGGGATCATGGGATATCGGGATCATGGGATATCGGGATCATGGGATATCGGGATCATGGGATATCGGGATCATGGGATATCGGGATCATGGGATATCGGGATCATGGGATATCGGGATCATGGGATACCGGGATCATGGGATATCGGGATCATGGGATATCGGGATCATGGGATATCGGGATCATGGTATATCGGAAACATGTGGATACCGGGATCATTGGATATGGGGACAATTGGATACCGGGATCATGGGACCAAAAGGCAAGGTGACCAGGTTCTTATGCGACCAACAGGCTTGGCGACCAAAACCTTAGGCGACAAAACGCTAGACGACCAAACACCTGGGCGACCGAACCTTTAGGCGACCAAAATCTTAGGCGACCAAAATGATAGGCGAGCAAGTCGCTAGAAGATCAAAATCTTAGGCGACCAAAACGCTAGACGACCAAAATCTTAGGCGACCAAAATCTTAGGCGACCAAAACGCTAGGCGACCAAAATCTTAGGCGACCAAAACACTAGGCGACCAAAAACTTAGGCGACCAAAACGCTAGTCGACCAAAACGATAGGCGACCAAAACTATAGGCGACCAAAATCTTAGGCGACCAAAAGGCTAGGCGACCAAAATCTTCGGCGACCAAAACGCTAGGCGACCTAAATCTTAGTCGACCAAACCGTTAGGCGACCAAAAGGCTAGGTGACCAAAATCGTAGGTTACCAAAACGCTAGGCGACCAAAATCTAATGCGACCAAAAGGCTAGGTGAACAAAATCTTAGGCCACCAAAACGCTAGGCGACCAAAATTTTAGGCGACCTAAATCTTAGGCGACCAAAACGCTAGGCGACCAAAATCTTAGGCGACCAAAATCTTAGGCGACCAAAATCTTAGGCGACCAAAATCTTAGGCGACCAAAACGCTAGGCGACCAAAATCTTAGGCGACCAAAATCTTAGGCGACCAAAATCTTAGGCGACCAAAAGGCTAGACGATCAAAATCTTAGGCGACCAAACCGTTAGGCGACCAAAACGCTAGGCGACCAAACCTTTAGGCGACCAAAACTATAGGCGACCAAAAGGATAGGCGACCAAAACGCTAGGCGACCAAAATCTTGGGCGACCAAAATCTTAGGCGACCAAAACGCTAGGCGACCAAAATCTTAGGCGACCAAAACGCTAGGCGACCAAAATATTAGGCGACCAAAATCTTAGGCAACCAAATCGCTAGACGATCAAAATCTTAGGCGACCAAAACGCTAGGCGACCAAAGCGCTAGGCGACCAAAACCTTAGGCGACCAAAACGCTAGGCGACCAAAATCTTAGGCGACCAAAACTCTAGACGACCAAAGCGCTAGGCGACCAAAATGCTAGGCGACCAAAACGCTAGACGACCAAAACGCTAGGCGACCAAACCGATAGGCGACCAGAAAAACAGGGCGACCAAAACGCTTGCCGACCAAAACACTAGGCAAAATTCAAAATGGACAAAATTCAAAATGGGCAAAATTCATTGGGCAAAATTCATTGAGCAAAATTCAAAATGGGCAAAATTCATTGGGCAAAATTCAAAATGGGCAAAATTCAAAATGGGCAAAATTCAAAATGGGCAAAATACAAAATGGGCAAAATTCATTGGGCAAAATTCAAAATGGGCAAAATACAAAATGGGCAAAATTCATTGGGCAAAATTCAAAATGGGCAAAATTCATTGTGCAAAATTCATTGGGCCAAATTCAAAATGGGCAAAATTCAAAATGGGCAAAATTCAAAATGGGAAAAATTCAAAATGGGCAAAATTCATTGGGCAAAATTCAAAATGGGCAAAATACAAAATGGGCAAAATTCATTGGGCAAAATTTATTGGGCCAAATTCAAAATGGGCAAAATTCAAAATGGGCAAAATTCAAAATGGGCAAAATTCAAAATGGGCAAAATTCAAAATGGGCAAAATTCATTGGGCAAAATTCAAAATGGGCAAAATACAAAATGGGCAAAATTCATTGGGCCAAATTCAAAATGGGCAAAATTCATTGGGCAAAATTCATTTAGTAAAATTCAA
The DNA here is from genome assembly GCA_004115045.4 of Sinella curviseta. Classification (NCBI taxonomy): domain Eukaryota; kingdom Metazoa; phylum Arthropoda; class Collembola; order Entomobryomorpha; family Entomobryidae; genus Sinella; species Sinella curviseta. The sequence goes on from CM023201.3 coordinate 51,349,544, forward strand.
AATGGGCAAAATTCAAAATGGGCAAAATTCAAAATGGGCAAAATTCAAAATGGGCAAAATTCATTGGGCAAAATTCAAAATGGGCATAACGCTAGGCGACCAAACCGTTAGGCGACCAAAATTTTAGGCGACCAAAAGGCTAGGCGACCAAAATCTTAGGCGACCAAAACGCTAGGCGACCAAAACGATAGGCGACCAAACCCCTAGGCGACCAAAACTATAGGCGACCAAAATCTTAGGCGACCTAAATCTTAGGCGACCAAAACGCTAGGCGACCAAAATCTTAGGCGACCAAAATCTTAGGCGACCAAAATCTTAGGCGACCAAAATCTTAGGCGACCAAAACGCTACACGACCAAAACGCTAGACGACCAAAACGTTAGGCGACCAAACCGTTAGGCGACCAGAAAAACAGGGCGACCAAAACGCTTGCCGACCAAAACACTGGGCGACCAAAACGCTAGGCAAAATTCAAAATGGACAAAATTCAAAATGGGCAAAATTCAATGGGCAAAATTCAAAATGGGCAAAATTAAAAATGGGCAAAATTCAAAATGGGCAAAATTCAAAATGGGCAAAATACAAAATGGGCAAAATTCATTGGGCAAAATTCAAAATGGGCTAAATTCATTGGGCAAAATTCATTGGGCAAAATTCAAAATGGGCAAAATTCATTGGGCAAAATTCAAAATGGGCAAAATTCAAAATGGGCAAAATTCATTGGGCCAAATTCAAAATGGGCAAAACGCTAGGCGACCAAAAGGCTAGGCAACCAAACCGTTAGGCGACCAAAATCTTAGGCGACCAAAACGCTAGGCGACCAAAATCTTAGGCAACCTAAATCTTAGGCAACCTAAATCTTAGGCGACCAAAACGCTAGGCGACCAAAATCTTAGGCGACCAAAACGCTAGGCGACCAAAACTATAGGCGACCAAAATCTTAGGCGACCAAAATCTTAGGCGACCAAAACACTAGGCGACCAAAAACTTAGGCGACCAAAACGCTAGGCGACCAAAACGATAGGCGACCAAAACTATAGGCGACCAAAATCTTAGGCGACCAAAACGCTAGGCGACCAAAGCGCTAGGCGACCAAAACCTTAGGCGACCAAAACGCTAGGCGACCAAAATCTTAGGCGACCAAAACTCTAGACGACCAAAGCGCTAGGCGACCAAAATGCTAGGCGACCAAAACGCTAGACGACCAAAACGCTAGGCGACCAAACCGATAGGCGACCAGAAAAACAGGGCGACCAAAACGCTTGCCGAACAAAACACTAGGCGACCAAAACGCTAGACGACCAAAACGCTAGGCAAAATTCAAAATGGACAAAATTCAAAATGGGCAAAATTCATTGGGCAAAATTCATTGGGCAAAATTCAAAATGGGCAAAATTCATTGGGCAAAATTCAAAATGGGCAAAATTCAAAATGGGCAAAATTCATTGGGCAAAATTCATTGGGCCAAATTCAAAATGGGCAAAATTCAAAATGGGCAAAATTCAAAATGGGCAAAATTCAAAATGGGCAAAATTCATTGGGCAAAATTCAAAATGGGCAAAATACAAAATGGGCAAAATTCATTGGGCAAAATTCATTGGGCCAAATTCAAAATGGGCAAAATTCAAAATGGGCAAAATTCAAAATGGGCAAAATTCAAAATGGGCAAAATTCATTGGGCAAAATTTAAAATGGGCAAAATACAAAATGGGCAAAATTCATTGGGCAAAATTCATTGGGCCAAATTCAAAATGGGCAAAATTCATTGGGCAAAATTCATTTAGTAAAATTCAAAATGGGCAAAATTCAAAATGGGCAAAATTCAAAATGGGCAAAATTCATTGGGCAAAATTCAAAATGGGCAAAACGCTAGGCGACCAAACCGTTAGGCGACCAAAATCTTAGGCGACCAAAACGCTAGGCGACCAAAACGATAGGCGACCAAACCCCTAGGCGACCAAAATCTTAGGCGACCTAAATCTTAGGCGACCAAAACGCTAGGCGACCAAAATCTTAGGCGACCAAAATCTTAGGCGACCAAAATCTTAGGCGACCAAAACGCTAGACGACCAAAACGCTAGACGACCAAAACGTTAGGCGACCAAACCGTTAGGCGACCAGAAAAACAGGGCGACCAAAACGCTTGCAGACCAAAACACTAGGCGACCAAAACGCTAGGCAAAATTCAAAATGGGCAAAATTCAATGGGCAAAATTCAAAATGGGCAAAATTAAAAATGGGCAAAATTCGAAATGGGCAAAATACAAAATGGGCAAAATTCAAAATGGGCAAAATTCAAAATGGGCAAAATTCATTGGGCAAAATTCATTGGGCAAAATTCAAAATGGGCTAAATTCATTGGGCAAAATTCATTGGGCAAAATTCAAAATGGGCAAAATTCAAAATGGGCAAAATTCAAAATGGGCAAAATTCATTGGGCAAAATTCATTGGGCCAAATTCAAAATGGGCAAAACGCTAGGCGACCAAACCGTTAGGCGACCAAAAGGCTAGGCAACCAAACCGTTAGGCGACCAAAAGGCTAGGTGACCAAAATCTTAGGCGACCAAAACGCTACGCGACCAAAATCTTAGGCAACCTAAATCTTAGGCGACCAAAAGGCTAGGCGACCAAAATCTTCGGCGACCAAAACGCTAGGCGACCTAAATCTTAGTCGACCAAACCGTTAGGCGACCAAACGGCTAGGTGACCAAAATCGTAGGTTACCAAAACGCTAGGCGACCAAAATCTAATGCGACCAAAAGGCTAGGTGAACAAAATCTTAGGCCACCAAAACGCTAGGCGACCAAAATTTTAGGCGACCTAAATCTTAGGCGACCAAAACGCTAGGCGACCAAAATCTTAGGCGACCAAAATCTTAGGCGACCAAAATCTTAGGCGACCAAAATCTTAGGCGACCAAAACGCTAGGCGACCAAAATCTTAGGCGACCAAAATCTTAGGCGACCAAAATCTTAGGCGACCAAAAGGCTAGACGATCAAAATCTTAGGCGACCAAACCGTTAGGCGACCAAAACGCTAGGCGACCAAACCTTTAGGCGACCAAAACTATAGGCGACCAAAAGGATAGGCGACCAAAACGCTAGGCGACCAAAATCTTGGGCGACCAAAATCTTAGGCGACCAAAACGCTAGGCGACCAAAATCTTAGGCGACCAAAACGCTAGGCGACCAAAAGGCTAGGCGACCAAAATCTTAGGCGACCAAATCGCTAGACGATCAAAATCTTAGGCGACCAAAACGCTAGGCGACCAAAGCGCTAGGCGACCAAAACCTTAGGCGACCAAAACGCTAGGCGACCAAAATCTTAGGCGACCAAAACTCTAGACGACCAAAGCGCTAGGCGACCAAAATGCTAGGCGACCAAAACGCTAGACGACCAAAACGCTAGGCGACCAAACCGATAGGCGACCAGAAAAACAGGGCGACCAAAACGCTTGCCGACCAAAACACTAGGCAAAATTCAAAATGGACAAAATTCAAAATGGGCAAAATTCATTGGGCAAAATTCATTGAGCAAAATTCAAAATGGGCAAAATTCATTGGGCAAAATTCAAAATGGGCAAAATTCAAAATGGGCAAAATTCAAAATGGGCAAAATACAAAATGGGCAAAATTCATTGGGCAAAATTCAAAATGGGCAAAATACAAAATGGGCAAAATTCATTGGGCAAAATTCAAAATGGGCAAAATTCATTGTGCAAAATTCATTGGGCCAAATTCAAAATGGGCAAAATTCAAAATGGGCAAAATTCAAAATGGGAAAAATTCAAAATGGGCAAAATTCATTGGGCAAAATTCAAAATGGGCAAAATACAAAATGGGCAAAATTCATTGGGCAAAATTCATTGGGCCAAATTCAAAATGGGCAAAATTCAAAATGGGCAAAATTCAAAATGGGCAAAATTCAAAATGGGCAAAATTCATTGGGCAAAATTCAAAATGGGCAAAATACAAAATGGGCAAAATTCATTGGGCCAAATTCAAAATGGGCAAAATTCATTGTGCAAAATTCATTTAGTAAAATTCAAAATGGGCAAAATTCAAAATGGGCAAAATTCAAAATGGGCAAAATTCATTGGGCAAAATTCAAAATGGGCATAACGCTAGGCGACCAAACCGTTAGGCGACCAAAATTTTAGGCGACCAAAAGGCTAGGCGACCAAAATCTTAGGCGACCAAAACGCTAGGCGACCAAAACGATAGGCGACCAAACCCCTAGGCGACCAAAACTATAGGCGACCAAAATCTTAGGCGACCTAAATCTTAGGCGACCAAAACGCTAGGCGACCAAAATCTTAGGCGACCAAAATCTTAGGCGACCAAAATCTTAGGCGACCAAAATCTTAGGCGACCAAAACGCTACACGACCAAAACGCTAGACGACCAAAACGTTAGGCGACCAAACCGTTAGGCGACCAGAAAAACAGGGCGACCAAAACGCTTGCCGACCAAAACACTGGGCGACCAAAACGCTAGGCAAAATTCAAAATGGACAAAATTCAAAATGGGCAAAATTCAATGGGCAAAATCAAAATGGGCAAAATTAAAAATGGGCAAAATTCAAAATGGGCAAAATTCAAAATGGGCAAAATACAAAATGGGCAAAATCATTGGGCAAAATTCAAAATGGGCTAAATTCATTGGGCAAAATTCATTGGGCAAAATTCAAAATGGGCAAAATTCATTGGGCAAAATTCAAAATGGGCAAAATTCAAAATGGGCAAAATTCATTGGGCCAAATTCAAAATGGGCAAAACGCTAGGCGACCAAAAGGCTAGGCAACCAAACCGTTAGGCGACCAAAATCTTAGGCGACCAAAACGCTAGGCGACCAAAATCTTAGGCAACCTAAATCTTAGGCAACCTAAATCTTAGGCGACCAAAACGCTAGGCGACCAAAATCTTAGGCGACCAAAACGCTAGGCGACCAAAACTATAGGCGACCAAAATCTTAGGCGACCAAAATCTTAGGCGACCAAAACACTAGGCGACCAAAAACTTAGGCGACCAAAACGCTAGGCGACCAAAACGATAGGCGACCAAAACTATAGGCGACCAAAATCTTAGGCGACCAAAAGGATAGGCGACCAAAACGCTAGGCGACCAAAATCTTGGGCGACCAAAATCTTAGGCGACCAAAACGCTAGGCGACCAAAGCGCTAGGCGACCAAAACCTTAGGCGACCAAAACGCTAGGCGACCAAAATCTTAGGCGACCAAAACTCTAGACGACCAAAGCGCTAGGCGACCAAAATGCTAGGCGACCAAAACGCTAGACGACCAAAACGCTAGGCGACCAAACCGATAGGCGACCAGAAAAACAGGGCGACCAAAACGCTTGCCGAACAAAACACTAGGCGACCAAAACGCTAGACGACCAAAACGCTAGGCAAAATTCAAAATGGACAAAATTCAAAATGGGCAAAATTCATTGGGCAAAATTCATTGGGCAAAATTCAAAATGGGCAAAATTCATTGGGCAAAATTCAAAATGGGCAAAATTCAAAATGGGCAAAATTCATTGGGCAAAATTCATTGGGCCAAATTCAAAATGGGCAAAATTCAAAATGGGCAAAATTCAAAATGGGCAAAATTCATTGGGCAAAATTCAAAATGGGCAAAATACAAAATGGGCAAAATTCATTGGGCAAAATTCATTGGGCCAAATTCAAAATGGGCAAAATTCAAAATGGGCAAAATTCAAAATGGGCAAAATTCAAAATGGGCAAAATTCATTGGGCAAAATTCAAAATGGGCAAAATACAAAATGGTCAAAATTCATTGGGCCAAATTCAAAATGGGCAAAATTCATTGGGCAAAATCATTTAGTAAAATTCAAAATGGGCAAAATTCAAAATGGGCAAAATTCAAAATGGGCAAAATTCATTGGGCAAAATTCAAAATGGGCATAACGCTAGGCGACCAAACCGTTAGGCGACCAAAATTTTAGGCGACCAAAAGGCTAGGCGACCAAAATCTTAGGCGACCAAAACGCTAGGCGACCAAAACGATAGGCGACCAAACCCCTAGGCGACCAAAACTATAGGCGACCAAAATCTTAGGCGACCTAAATCTTAGGCGACCAAAACGCTAGGCGACCAAAATCTTAGGCGACCAAAATCTTAGGCGACCAAAATCTTAGGCGACCAAAATCTTAGGCGACCAAAACGCTACACGACCAAAACGCTAGACGACCAAAACGTTAGGCGACCAAACCGTTAGGCGACCAGAAAAACAGGGCGACCAAAACGCTTGCCGACCAAAACACTGGGCGACCAAAACGCTAGGCAAAATTCAAAATGGACAAAATTCAAAATGGGCAAAATTCAATGGGCAAAATTCAAAATGGGCAAAATTAAAAATGGGCAAAATTCAAAATGGGCAAAATTCAAAATGGGCAAAATACAAAATGGGCAAAATCATTGGGCAAAATTCAAAATGGGCTAAATCATTGGGGACAAAATTCATTGGGCAAAATCAAAATGGGCAAAATTCATTGGGCAAAATTCAAAATGGGCAAAATTCAAAATGGGCAAAATTCATTGGGCCAAATTCAAAATGGGCAAAACGCTAGGCGACCAAAAGGCTAGGCAACCAAACCGTTAGGCGACCAAAATCTTAGGCGACCAAAACGCTAGGCGACCAAAATCTTAGGCGACCTAAATCTTAGGCGACCTAAATCTTAGGCGACCAAAACGCTAGGCGACCAAAATCTTAGGCGACCAAAACGCTAGGCGACCAAAACGATAGGCGACCAAAATCTTAGGCGACCAAAATCTTAGGCGACCAAAACACTAGGCGACCAAAAACTTAGGCGACCAAAACGCTAGGCGACCAAAACGATAGGCGACCAAAACTATAGGCGACCAAAATCTTAGGCGACCAAAAGGATAGGCGACCAAAACGCTAGGCGACCAAAATCTTGGGCGACCAAAATCTTAGGCGACCAAAACGCTAGGCGACCAAAGCGCTAGGCGACCAAAACCTTAGGCGACCAAAACGCTAGGCGACCAAAATCTTGGGCGACCAAAATCTTAGGCGACCAAAACGCTAGGCGACCAAAGCGCTAGGCGACCAAAACCTTAGGCGACCAAAGCGCTAGGCGACCAAAATGCTAGGCGACCAAAACGCTAGACGACCAAAACGCTAGGCGACCAAACCGATAGGCGACCAGAAAAACAGGGCGACCAAAACGCTTGCCGAACAAAACACTAGGCGACCAAAACGCTAGACGACCAAAACGCTAGGCAAAATTCAAAATGGACAAAATTCAAAATGGGCAAAATTCATTGGGCAAAATTCATTGGGCAAAATTCAAAATGGGCAAAATTCATTGGGCAAAATTCAAAATGGGCAAAATTCAAAATGGGCAAAATTCATTGGGCAAAATTCATTGGGCCAAATCAAAATGGGCAAAATTCAAAATGGGCAAAATTCAAAATGGGCAAAATCAAAATGGGCAAAATTCATTGGGCAAAATTCAAAATGGGCAAAATACAAAATGGGCAAAATTCATTGGGCATAATTCTTTGGGCCAAATTCAAAATGGGCAAAATTCAAAATGGGCAAAATTCAAAATGGGCAAAATCAAAATGGGCAAAATCATTGGGCAAAATTTAAAATGGGCAAAATACAAAATGGGCAAAATTCATGGGCAAAATTCATTGGGCCAAATCAAAATGGGCAAAATTCATTGGGCAAAATCATTTAGAAAATTCAAAATGGGCAAAATTCAAATGGGCAAAATTCAAAATGGGCAAAATTCATTGGGCGACAAATTCAAAATGGGCAAAACGCTAGGCGACCAAACCGTTAGGCGACCAAAATCTTAGGCGACCAAAACGCTAGGCGACCAAAACGATAGGCGACCAAACCCCTAGGCGACCAAAATCTTAGGCGACCTAAATCTTAGGCGACCAAAACGCTAGGCGACCAAAATCTTAGGCGACCAAAATCTTAGGCGACCAAAATCTTAGGCGACCAAAACGCTAGACGACCAAAACGCTAGACGACCAAAACGTTAGGCGACCAAACCGTTAGGCGACCAGAAAAACAGGGCGACCAAAACGCTTGCAGACCAAAACACTAGGCGACCAAAACGCTAGGCAAAATTCAAAATGGGCAAAATTCATGGGCAAAATTCAAAATGGGCAAAATTAAAAATGGGCAAAATTCGAAATGGGCAAAATACAAAATGGGCAAAATTCAAAATGGGCAAAATTCAAAATGGGCAAAATTCATTGGGCAAAATTCATTGGGCAAAATTCAAAATGGGCTAAATTCATTGGGCAAAATTCATTGGGCAAAATTCAAAATGGGCAAAATTCAAAATGGGCAAAATTCAAAATTGGCAAAATTCATTGGGCAAAATTCATTGGGCCAAATTCAAAATGGGCAAAACGCTAGGCGACCAAACCGTTAGGCGACCAAAAGGCTAGGCAACCAAACCGTTAGGCGACCAAAAGGCTAGGTGACCAAAATCTTAGGCGACCAAAACGCTAGGCGACCAAAATCTTAGGCAACCTAAATCTTAGGCGACCAAAACGCTAGGCGACCAAAATCTTAGGCGACCAAAACGCTAGGCGACCAAAATCTTAGGCGACCAAAATCTTAGGCGACCAAAATCTTAGGCGACCAAAACGCTAGACGACCAAAACGCTAGACGACCAAAACGTTAGGCGACCAAACCGTTAGGCGACCAGAAAAACAGGGCGACCAAAACGCTTGCCGACCAAAACACTAGGCGACCAAAACGCTAGGCAAAATTCAAAATGGGCAAAATTCAATGGGCAAAATTCAAAATGGGCAAAATTAAAAATGGGCAAAATTCGAAATGGGCAAAATACAAAATGGGCAAAATTCAAAATGGGCAAAATTCAAAATGGGCAAAATTCATTGGGCAAAATTCATTGGGCAAAATTCAAAATGGGCTAAATTCATTGGGCAAAATTCATTGGGCAAAATTCAAAATGGGCAAAATTCAAAATGGGCAAAATTCAAAATGGGCAAAATTCATTGGGCAAAATTCATTGGGCCAAATTCAAAATGGGCAAAACGCTAGGCGACCAAACCGTTAGGCGACCAAAAGGCTAGGCGACCAAACCGTTAGGCGACCAAAAGGCTAGGTGACCAAAACGCTAGGCGACCAAAATCTTAGGCGACCAAAATCTTAGGCGACCAAAATCTTAGGCGACCAAAACACTAGGCGACCAAAAACTTAGACGACCAAAACGCTAGACGACCAAACCGTTAGGCGACCAGAAAAACAGGGCGACCAAAACGCTTGCCGACCAAACCACTAGGCGACCAAAACGCTAGGCAAAATTCAAAATGGACAAAATTCAAAATGGGCAAAATTCAATGGGCAAAATTCAAAATGGGCAAAATTAAAAATGGGCAAAATTCGAAATGGGCAAAATACAAAATGGGCAAAATTCAAAATGGGCAAAATACAAAATGGGCAAAATTCATTGGGCAAAATTCATTGGGCAAAATTCAAAATGGGCTAAATTCATTGGGCAAAATTCATTGGGCAAAATTCAAAATGGGCAAAATTCAAAATGGGCAAAATTCATTGGGCAAAATTCATTGGGCCAAATTCAAAATGGGCAAAACGCTAGGCGACCAAACCGTTAGGCGAACAAAAGGCTAGGCAACCAAACCGTTAAGCGACCAAAAGGCTAGGTGACCAAAATCTTAGGCGACCAAAACGCTAGGCGACCAAAATCTTAGGCAACCTAAATCTTAGGCGACCAAAACGCTAGGCGACCAAAATCTTAGGCGACCAAAACACTAGGCGACCAAAAACTTAGGCGACCAAAACGCTAGGCGACCAAAACGATAGGCGACCAAAACTATAGGCGACCAAAATCTTAGGCGACCAAAAGGCTAGGCGACCAAAATCTTAGGCGACCAAAACGCTAGGCGACCTAAATCTTAGTCGACCAAACCGTTAGGCGACCAAAAGGCTAGGTGACCAAAATCTTAGGTTACCAAAACGCTAGGCGACCAAAATCTAATGCGACCAAAACGCTAGGCGACCAAAATTTAGGCGACCTAAATCTTAGGCGACCAAAACGCTAGGCGACCAAAATCTTAGGCGACCAAAATCTTAGGCGACCAAAACGCTAGGCGACCAAAATCTTAGGCGACCAAAACGCTAGGCGACCAAAACTATAGGCGACCAAAATCTTAGGCGACCAAAAGGCTAGACGATCAAAATCTTAGGCGACCAAACCGTTAGGCGACCAAAACGCTAGGCGAAAAAACTTTAGGCGACCAAAACTATAGGCGACCAAAATCTTAGGCGACCAAAAGGATAGGCGACCAAAACGCTAGGCGACCAAAATCTTAGGCGACCAAAACGCTAGGCGACCAAAACGATAGGCGACCAAACCCCTAGGCGACCAAAACTATAGGCGACCAAAATCTTAGGCGACCTAAATCTTAGGCGACCAAAACGCTAGGCGACCAAAATCTTAGGCGACCAAAATCTTAGGCGACCAAAATCTTAGGCGACCAAAACGCTAGACGACCAAAACGCTAGACGACCAAAACGTTAGGCGACCAAACCGTTAGGCGACCAGAAAAACAGGGCGACCAAAACGCTTGCCGACCAAAACACTAGGCGACCAAAACGCTAGGCAAAATTCAAAATGGACAAAATTCAAAATGGGCAAAATTCAATGGGCAAAATTCAAAATGGGCAAAATTAAAAATGGGCAAAATTCGAAATGGGCAAAATACAAAATGGGCAAAATTCAAAATGGGCAAAATACAAAATGGGCAAAATTCATTGGGCAAAATTCATTGGGCAAAATTCATTGGGCAAAATTCAAAATGGGCTAAATTCATTGGGCAAAATTCATTGGGCAAAATTCAAAATGGGCAAAATTCAAAATGGGCAAAATTCAAAATGGGCAAAATTCATTGGGCAAAATTCATTGGGCCAAATTCAAAATGGGCAAAACGTTAGGCGACCAAACCGTTAGGCGACCAAAAGGCTAGGCAACCAAACCGTTAGGCGACCAAAACGCTAGGCGACCAAAATCTTAGGCGACCAAAATCTTAGGCGACCAAAATCTTAGGCGACCAAAACGCTAGACGACCAAAACGTTAGGCGACCAAACCGTTAGGCGACCAGAAAAACAGGGCGACCAAAACGCTTGCCGACCAAAACACTAGGCGACCAAAACGCTAGGCAAAATTCAAAATGGACAAAATTCAAAATGGGCAAAATTCAATGGGCAAAATTCAAAATGGGCAAAATTAAAAATGGGCAAAATTCGAAATGGGCAAAATACAAAATGGGCAAAATTCAAAATGGGCAAAATACAAAATGGGCAAAATTCATTGGGCAAAATTCATTGGGCAAAATTCAAAATGGGCTAAATTCATTGGGCAAAATTCATTGGGCAAAATTCAAAATGGGCAAAATTCAAAATGGGCAAAATTCAAAATGGGCAAAATTCATTGGGCAAAATTCATTGGGCCAAATTCAAAATGGGCAAAACGCTAGGCGACCAAACCGTTAGGCGACCAAAAGGCTAGGCAACCAAACCGTTAGGCGACCAAAAGGCTAGGTGACCAAAATCTTAGGCGACCAAAACGCTAGGCGACCAAAATCTTAGGCAACCTAAATCTTAGGCGACCAAAACTCTAGACAACCAAAGCGCTAGGCGACCAAAATGCTAGGCGACCAAAACGCTAGACGACCAAAACGCTAGGCGACCAAACCGATAGGCGACCAGAAAAACAGGGCGACCAAAACGCTTGCCGACCAAAACACTAGGCGACCAAAACGCTGGACGACCAAAACGCTAGGCAAAATTCAAAATGGACAAAATTCAAAATGGGCAAAATTCATTGGGCAAAATTCATTGGGCAAAATTCAAAATGGGCAAAATTCATTGGGCAAAATTCATTGGGCAAAATTCAAAATGGGCAAAATTCATTGGGCAAAATTCAAAATGGGCAAAATTCAAAATGGGCAAAATTCAAAATGGGCAAAATACAAAATGGGCAAAATTCATTGGGCAAAATTCAAAATGGGCAAAATTCAAAATGGGCAAAATTCTTTGGGCAAAATTCAAAATGGGCAAAATTCATTGGGCAAAATTCATTGGGCTAAATTCAAAATGGGCAAAATTCAAAATGGGCAAAATTCAAAATGGGCAAAATACAAAATGGGCAAAATTCATTGGGCAAAAGTCAAAATCGGCAAAATACAAAATGGGCAAAATTCATTGGGCAAAATTCAAAATGGGCAAAATTCATTGGGCAAAATTCATTGGGCCAAATTCAAAATGGGCAAAATTCAAAATGGGCAAAATTCAAAATGGGCAAAATTCATTGGGCAAAATTCAAAATGGGCAAAATACAAAATGGGCAAAATTCATTGGGCAAAATTCATTGGGCCAAATTCAAAATGGGCAAAATTCAAAATGGGCAAAATTCTTTGGGCAAAATTCAAAATGGGCAAAATACAAAATGAACAAAATTCATTGGGCCAAATTCAAAATGGGCAAAATTCATTGGGCAAAATTCATTTAGTAAAATTCAAAATGGGCAAAATTCAAAATGGGCAAAATTCAAAATGGGCAAAATTCATTGCGCAAAATTCAAAATGGGCAAAACGCTAGGCGACCAAACCGTTAGGCGACCAAAATCTTAGGCGACCAAAAGGCTAGGCGACCAAAATCTTAGGCGACCAAAACGCTAGGCGACCAAAACGATAGGCGACCAAACCCCTAGGCGACCAAAACTATAGGCGACCAAAATCTTAGGCGACCTAAATCTTAGGCGACCAAAACGCTAGGCGACCAAAATCTTAGGCGACCAAAATCTTACGCGACCAAAATCTTAGGCGACCAAAACGCTAGACGACCAAAACGCTAGACGACCAAAACGTTAGGCGACCAAACCGTTAGGCGACCAGAAAAACAGGGCGACCAAAACGCTTGCCGACCAAAACACTAGGCGACCAAAACGCTAGGCAAAATTCAAAATGGACAAAATTCAAAATGGGCAAAATTCAATGGGCAAAATTCAAAATGGGCAAAATTAAAAATGGGCAAAATTCGAAATGGGCAAAATACAAAATGGGCAAAATTCAAAATGGGCAAAATACAAAATGGGCAAAATTCATTGGGCAAAATTCATTGGGCAAAATTCATTGGGCAAAATTCAAAATGGGCTAAATTCATTGGGCAAAATTCATTGGGCAAAATTCAAAATGGGCAAAATTCAAAATGGGCAAAATTCAAAATGGGCAAAATTCATTGGGCAAAATTCATTGGGCCAAATTCAAAATGGGCAAAACGCTAGGCGACCAAACCGTTAGGCGACCAAAAGGCTAGGCAACCAAACCGTTAGGCGACCAAAAGGCTAGGTGACCAAAATCTTAGGCGACCAAAACGCTAGGCGACCAAAATCTTAGGCAACCTAAATCTTAGGCGACCAAAACTCTAGACGACCAAAGCGCTAGGCGACCAAAATGCTAGGCGACCAAAACGCTAGACGACCAAAACGCTAGGCGACCAAACCGATAGGCGACCAGAAAAACAGGGCGACCAAAACGCTTGCCGACCAAAACACTAGGCGACCAAAACGCTACACGACCAAAACGCTAGGCAAAATTCAAAATGGACAAAATTCAAAATGGGCAAAATTCATTGGGCAAAATTCATTGGGCAAAATTCAAAATGGGCAAAATTCATTGGGCAAAATTCAAAATGGGCAAAATTCATTGGGCAAAATTCAAAATGGGCAAAATTCAAAATGGGCAAAATTCAAAATGGGCAAAATACAAAATGGGCAAAATTCATTGGGCAAAATTCATTGGGCCAAATTCAAAATGGGCAAAATTCAAAATGGGCAAAATTCAAAATGGGCAAAATTCATTGGGCAAAATTCAAAATGGGCAAAATACAAAATGGGCAAAATTCATTGGGCAAAATTCATTGGGCCAAATTCAAAATGGGCAAAATTCAAAATGGGCAAAATTCTTTGGGCAAAATACAAAATGAACAAAATTCATTGGGCCAAATTCAAAATGGGCAAAATTCATTGGGCAAAATTCATTTAGTAAAATTCAAAATGGGCAAAATTCAAAATGGGCAAAATTCAAAATGGGCAAAATTCATTGCGCAAAATTCAAAATGGGCAAAACGCTAGGCGACCAAACCGTTAGGCGACCAAAATCTTAGGCGACCAAAAGGCTAGGCGACCAAAATCTTAGGCGACCAAAACGCTAGGCGACCAAAACGATAGGCGACCAAAACGATAGGCGACCAAACCCCTAGGCGACCAAAATCTTAGGCGACCTAAATCTTAGGCGACCAAAACGCTAGGCGACCAAAATCTTAGGCGACCAAAATCTTACGCGACCAAAATCTTAGGCGACCAAAACGCTAGACGACCAAAACGCTAGACGACCAAAACGTTAGGCGACCAAACCGTTAGGCGACCAGAAAAACAGGGCGACCAAAACGCTTGCCGACCAAAACACTAGGCGACCAAAACGCTAGGCAAAATTCAAAATGGACAAAATTCAAAATGGGCAAAATTCAATGGGCAAAATTCAAAATGGGCAAAATTAAAAATGGGCAAAATTCGAAATGGGCAAAATACAAAATGGGCAAAATTCAAAATGGGCAAAATACAAAATGGGCAAAATTCATTGGGCAAAATTCATTGGGCAAAATTCATTGGGCAAAATTCAAAATGGGCTAAATTCATTGGGCAAAATTCATTGGGCAAAATTCAAAATGGGCAAAATTCAAAATGGGCAAAATTCAAAATGGGCAAAATTCATTGGGCAAAATTCATTGGGCCAAATTCAAAATGGGCAAAACGCTAGGCGACCAAACCGTTAGGCGACCAAAAGGCTAGGCAACCAAACCGTTAGGCGACCAAAAGGCTAGGTGACCAAAATCTTAGGCGACCAAAACGCTAGGCGACCAAAATCTTAGGCAACCTAAATCTTAGGCGACCAAAACTCTAGACGACCAAAGCGCTAGGCGACCAAAATGCTAGGCGACCAAAACGCTAGACGACCAAAACGCTAGGCGACCAAACCGATAGGCGACCAGAAAAACAGGGCGACCAAAACGCTTGCCGACCAAAACACTAGGCGACCAAAACGCTACACGACCAAAACGCTAGGCAAAATTCAAAATGGACAAAATTCAAAATGGGCAAAATTCATTGGGCAAAATTCATTGGGCAAAATTCAAAATGGGCAAAATTCATTGGGCAAAATTCAAAATGGGCAAAATTCATTGGGCAAAATTCAAAATGGGCAAAATTCAAAATGGGCAAAATTCAAAATGGGCAAAATACAAAATGGGCAAAATTCATTGGGCAAAATTCAAAATGGGCAAAATTCAAAATGGGCAAAATTCTTTGGGCAAAATTCAAAATGGGCAAAATTCATTGGGCAAAATTCATTGGGCTAAATTCAAAATGGGCAAAATTCAAAATGGGCAAAATTCAAAATGGGCAAAATTCATTGGGCAAAAGTCAAAATCGGCAAAATACAAAATGGGCAAAATTCATTGGGCAAAATTCAAAATGGGCAAAATTCATTGGGCAAAATTCATTGGGCCAAATTCAAAATGGGCAAAATTCAAAATGGGCAAAATTCAAAATGGGCAAAATTCAAAATGGGCAAAATTCATTGGGCAAAATTCAAAATGGGCAAAATACAAAATGGGCAAAATTCATTGGGCAAAATTCATTGGGCCAAATTCAAAATGGGCAAAATTCAAAATGGGCAAAATTCAAAATGGGCAAAATTCAAAATGGGCAAAATTCAAAATGGGCAAAATTCAAAATGGGCAAAATTCTTTGGGCAAAATTCAAAATGGGCAAAATACAAATTGAACAAAATTCATTGGGCCAAATTCAAAATAGGCAAATTTCATTGGGCAAAATTCAAAATGGGCAAAATTCAAAATGGGCAAAATTCAAAATGGGCAAAATTCAAAATGGGCAAAATTCATTGGGCAAAATTCAAAATATGCAAAATACAAAATGGGCAAAATTCATTGGGCAAAATTCATTGGGCCAAATTCAAAATGGGCAAAATTCAAAATGGGCAAAATTCAAAATGGGCAAAATTCAAAATGGGCAAAATTCAAAATGGGCAAAATTCTTTGGGCAAAATTCAAAATGGGCAAAATACAAAATGAACAAAATTCATTGGGCCAAATTCAAAATGGGTAAAATTCATTGGGCAAAATTCATTTAGTAAAATTCAAAATGGGCAAAATTCAAAATGGGCAAAATTCAAAATGGGCAAAATTCATTGGGCAAAATTCAAAATGGGCAAAACGCTAGGCGACCAAACCGTTAGGCGACCAAAATCTTAGGCGACCAAAAGGCTAGGCGACCAAAATCTTAGGCGACCAAAACGCTAGGCGACCAAAACGATAGGCGACCAAACCCCTAGGCGACCAAAACTATAGGCGACCAAAATCTTAGGCGACCTAAATCTTAGGCGACCAAAACGCTAGGCGACCAAAATCTTAGGCGACCAAAATCTTAGGCGACCAAAATCTTAGGCGACCAAAACGCTAGACGACCAAAACGCTAGACGACCAAAACGTTAGGCGACCAAACCGTTAGGCGACCAGAAAAACAGGGCGACCAAAACGCTTGCCGACCAAAACACTAGGCGACCAAAACGCTAGGCAAAATTCAAAATGGACAAAATTCAAAATGGGCAAAATTCAATGGGCAAAATTCAAAATGGGCAAAATTAAAAATGGGCAAAATTCGAAATGGGCAAAATACAAAATGGGCAAAATTCAAAATGGGCAAAATACAAAATGGGCAAAATTCATTGGGCAAAATTCATTGGGCAAAATTCAAAATGGGCTAAATTCATTGGGCAAAATTCATTGGGCAAAATTCAAAATGGGCAAAATTCAAAATGGGCAAAATTCAAAATGGGCAAAATTCATTGGGCAAAATTCATTGGGCCAAATTCAAAATGGGCAAAATTCAAAATGGGCAAAATTCAAAATGGGCAAAATTCAAAATGGGCAAAATTCAAAATGGGCAAAATTCATTGGGCAAAATTCAAAATGGGCAAAATACAAAATGGGCAAAATTCATTGGGCAAAATTCATTGGGCCAAATTCAAAATGGGCAAAATTCAAAATGGGCAAAATTCAAAATGGGCAAAATTCAAAATGGGCAAAATTCAAAATGGGCAAAATTCATTGGGCAAAATTCAAAATGGGCAAAATACAAAATGGGCAAAATTCATTGGGCCAAATTCAAAATGGGAAAAATTCATTGGGCAAAATTCATTTAGTAAAATTCAAAATGGGCAAAATTCAAAATGGGCAAAATTCAAAATGGACAAAATTCATTGGGCAAAATTCAAAATGGGCAAAACGCTAGGCGACCAAACCGTTAGGCGACCAAAAGGCTAATCAACCAAACCGTTAGGCGACCAAAACGCTAGGCGACCAAAACGATAGGCGACCAAACCCCTAGGCGACCAAAACGCTAGGCGACCAAACCCCCTAGGCGACCAAATCCCTAGGCGACCAAACCCATGGGCGACCAAACCCCTGGGCGACCAAACCTTTAGGCGCCCAAAACCTTAGGCAACCAAAACGCTAGACGACCAAACCCATAGGCGACCAAAAAACTAGGCGACCAAAATCTTAGGTTACCAAAACGCTAGGAGACCAAACCCCTAGGCGACCAAAACATTAGGCGACCAAAACGCTAGGCGACCAAAACGCTAGGCGACCAAAATCTTAGGCGACCAAAACGCTAGGCGACCAAAATCTTAGGCGACCAAAACGCTAGGCGACCAAAATCTTAGGCGACCAAAATCTTAGGCGACCAAAACGCTAGGCGACCAAAATCTTAGGCGACCAAAATCTTAGGCGACCAAAACGCTAGGCGACCAAAATCTTAGGCGACCAAAACGCTAGGCGACCAAAACTTAGGCGACCAAAACTTAGGCGACCAAAACATTAGGCGACCAAAACGCTTGGCGACCAAAACTTAGGCGAACAAAACGTAGGCGACCAAAACGCTAGGCGACCAAAACCCTAGGCGACCAAAACGCTAGGCGACCAAAACCTTAGGCGACCAAAACGCTAGGCGACCAAAACCTTAGGCGACCAAAACTCTAGGCGACCAAAACGCTAGGCGACCAAAACGCTAGGCGACCAAAACTTAGGCGACAAAATCCTTAGGCGACCAAAACCTTAGGGGACCAAAACCTTAGGCGACCAAAACTTAGGCGACCAAAACTTAGGCGACCAAAACGCTAGGCGACCAAAACTTAGGCGACCTAACACTTAGGGGACCAAAACGCTAGGCGACCAAAACGCTAGGCGACCAAAACGCTAGGCGACCAAAACTATAGGCGACCAAAAAATTAGGCGACCAAAACGCTAGGCGACCAAAACTTAGGCGACCAAAACCGTTAGGCGACCAAAACGTTAGGCGACCAAAACGCTAGGCGACCAAAACCTTAGGCGACCAAAACCTTAGGCGACCAAAACTTTAGGCGACCAAAACCTTAGGCGACCAAAACCTTAGGCGACCAAAACGCTAGGCGACCAAAACGTTAGGCGACCAAAACGCTAGGCGACCAAAACGCTAGGCGACCAAAAACTTAGGCGACCAAAACGCTAGGCGACCAAAACTAGGCGACCAAAACTTAGGCGACCAAAACGCTAGGCGACCAAAACTCTAGGCGACCAAATCTTAGGCGACCAAAACGCTAGGCGACCAAACCTCTAGGCGACAAAAACGCTAGTCGACCAACTCGCTATGCGACCAAAGCGCTAGGCGATCAAAACGCTGGGCGACCAAAACATTAGGCGACCAAAACGCTAGGCGACCAAAACCTTAGGCGACCAAAACGCTAGGCGACCAAACACATAGGCGACCAAAACGCTAGGCGACCAAAACTTAGGCGACCAAAACGCTAGGCGACCAAAACTTAGGCGACCAAAACTTAGGCGACCAAAACGCTAGGCGACCAAAACTTAGGCGACCAAAACGCTAGGCGACCAAAATCTTAGGGCGACCAAAACTTAGGCGACCAAAAGGGTAGGCGACCAAAATCTTAGGCGACCAAAACGTTAGGCGACCAAAACGTTAGGCGACCAAAACGCTAGGCGACCAAACCCCTAGGCGACCAAAAACTTAGGCGACCAAAACGCTAGGCGACCAAAATCTTAGGCGACCAAAACCTTAGGCGACCAAAACGCTAGGCGACCAAAACTTAGGCGACCAAAACGCTAGGCGACCAAAACCCTAGGCGACCAAAACCTTAGGCGACCAAAACGCTAGGCGACCAAAACTTAGGGCGACCAAAACTTAGGCGACCAAAACTTAGGCGACCAAAACGCTAGGCGACCAAAACCTTAGGCGACCAAAACGCTAGGCGACCAAAACTTAGGCGACCAAAACGCTAGGCGACCAAAACTTAGGCGACCAAAACGCTAGGCGACCAAAACTTAGGCGACCAAAACGCTTAGGCGACCAAAACGCTAGGCGACCAAAACATTAGGCGACCAAAACGCTAGGCGACCAAAACGCTAGGCGACCAAACCGCTAGGCGACCAAAACGCTAGGCGACCAAAACCTTAGGCGACCAAAACGCTAGGCGACCAAAACGCTAGGCGACCAAAACGCTAGGCGACCAAAACGCTAGGCGACCAAAACGCTAGGCGACCAAAACCTTAGGCGACCAAAACCTTAGGCGACCAAAACCTTAGGCGACCAAAACCTTAGGCGACCAAAACTTAGGCGACCAAAACTTAGGCGACCAAAACGCTAGGCGACCAAAAACCTTAGGCGACCAAAACTTAGGCGACCAAAACGCTAGGCGACCAAAACCTTAGGCGACCAAAACGCTAGGCGACCAAAACTTTAGGCGACCAAAACTTAGGCGACCAAAACGCTAGGCGACCAAAATCTTAGGCGACCAAAACGCTAGGCGACCAAAACGCTAGGCGACCAAAACGCTAGGCGACCAAAACGCTAGGCGACCAAAACGCTAGGCGACCAAAACGCTAGGCGACCAAAACCTTAGGCGACCAAAACCTTAGGCGACCAAAACGCTAGGCGACCAAAACGTAGGCGACCAAAACGCTAGGCGACCAAAACGCTAGGCGACCAAAACTTAGGCGACCAAAACGCTAGGCGACCAAAACCTTAGGCGACCAAAACCTTAGGCGACCAAAACGCTAGGCGACCAAAACCTTAGGCGACCAAAACCTTAGGCGACCAAAACCTTAGGCGACCAAAACCTTAGGCGACCAAAACCTTAGGCGACCAAAACCTTAGGCGACCAAAATCTTAGGCGACCAAAATCTTAGGCGACCAAAATCTTAGGCGACCAAAATCTTAGGCGACCAAAACGCTAGGCGACCAAAACCTTAGGCGACCAAAACGCTAGGCGACCAAAACCTTAGGCGACCAAAACGCTAGGCGACCAAAATCTTAGGCGACCAAAACCCTAGGCGACCAAAACTTAGGCGACCAAAACTTAGGCGACCAAAACGCTAGGCGACCAAAACTTTAGGCGACCAAAACGCTAGGCGACCAAAACCTTAGGCGACCAAAACCTTAGGCGACCAAAACGCTAGGCGACCAAAACCTTAGGCGACCAAAACGTTAGGCGACCAAAAACCTAGGCGACCAAAACGCTAGGCGACCAAATCCCTAGGCGACCAAAACCATAGGCGACCAAAACGCTAGGCGACCAAAACTGTAGGCGACCAAAACTTAGGCGACCAAAACGCTAGGCGACCAAAACCTTAGGCGACCAAAAACCTAGGCGACCAAACCCAGAGGCGACCAAAACCCTAGGCGACCAAAACGCTAGGCGACCAAAACGCTAGGCGACCAAAACTTAGGCGACCAAAACCTTAGGCGACCAAAACGCTAGGCGACCAAAACCTTAGGCGACCAAAACGCTAGGCGACCAAAACGCTAGGCGACCAAAACGCTAGGCGACCAAAACTTAGGCGACCAAAACGCTAGGCGACCAAAATCTTAGGCGACCTAAATCTTAGGCGACCAAAAGGCTAGGCGATCAAAATCTTAGGCGACCAAACCGTTAGGCGACCAAAACGCTAGGCGACCAAAACCCTAGGCGACCAAAACCTTAGGCGACCAAAACGCTAGGCGACCAAAATCTTAGGCGACCAAAACTCTAGACGACCAAAGCGCTAGACGACCAAAACGCTAGGCGACCAAAATCTTAGGTTACCAAAACTTTAGGCGACCAAAATCTTAGGCGACCAAAACGCTGGGCGACCAAAATCTTAGGCGACCTAAATCTTAGGCGACCAAAACGCTAGGCGACAAAAATCTTAGGCGACCAAAATCTTAGGCGACCAAAACGCTAGACGACCAAAATCTAAGGCGACCAAAACGCTAGGCGACCAAAACTATAGGCGACCAAAACGCTAGGTGACCAAAATTTTGGGCGACCAAAATCTTAGGCGACCAAAACGCTAGGCGACCAAACCGTTAGGCGACCAAAACGCTAGGCGACCAAACCCCTAGGCGACCAAAATCTTAGGCGACCAAAACGCTAGGTGACCAAAATTTTGGGCGACCAAAATCTTAGGCGACCAAAACGCTAGGCGACCAAAATCTTAGGCGACCAAAATCTTAGGCGACCAAAACGCTAGGCGACCAAAATCTTAGGCGACCAAAATCTTAGGCGACCAAAACGCTAGGCGACCAAAACTTAGGCGACCAAAACGCTAGGCGACCAAAATCTTAGGCGACCAAAATCTTAGGCGACCAAAATCTTAGGCGACCAAAACCTTAGGCGACCAAAACGCTAGGCGACCAAAACCTTAGGCGACCAAAACGCTAGGCGACCAAAACTTAGGCGACCAAAACGCTAGGCGACCAAAACCTTAGGCGACCAAAACCCTAGGCGACCAAAACTATAGGCGACCAAAATCTTAGGCGACCAAAAGGCTAGGCGACCAAAATCTTAGGCGACCAAAACGCTAGTTGACCAAAATTTTGGGCGACCAAAATCTTAGGCGACCAAAAGGCTAGGCGATCAAAATCTTAGGCGACCAAACCGTTAGGCGACCAAACCGTTAGGCGACCAAAACGCTAGGCGACCAAACCCCTAGGCGACCAAAACTATAGGCGACCAAAACGCTAGGTGACCAAAATTTTGGGCGACCAAAATCTTAGGCGACCAAAACGCTAGGCGACCAAAATCTTAGGCGACCAAAATCTTAGGCGACCAAAACGCTAGGCGACCAAAATCTTAGGCGACCAAAATCTTAGGCGACCAAAACGCTAGGCGACCAAAACTTAGGCGACTAAAACGCTAGGCGACCAAAATCTTAGGCGACCAAAATCTTAGGCGACCAAAATCTTAGGCGACCAAAATCTTAGGCGACTAAAACGCTAGGCGACCAAAACCTTAGGCGACCAAAACGCTAGGCGACCAAAATCTTAGGCAACCAAATCGCTAGACGATCAAAATCTTAGGCGACCAAACCCCTAGGCGACCAAAACTATAGGCGACCAATATCTTAGGCGACCAAAAGGCTAGGCGACCAAAATCTTAGGCGACCAAAACGCTAGTTGACCAAAATTTTGGGCGACCAAAATCTTAGGCGACCAAAACGCTAGGCGACCAAAATCTTAGGCGACCAAAATCTTAGGCGACCAAAACGCTAGGCGACCAAAATCTTAGGCGACCAAAACGCTAGGCGACCAAAATCTTAGGCGACTAAAACGCTAGGCGACCAAAACCTTAGGCGACCAAAACGCTAGGCGACCAAAATCTTAGGCAACCAAATGGCTAGACGATCAAAATCTTAGGCGACCAATATCTTAGGCGACTAAAACGCTAGGCGACCAATATCTGAGGCGGCCAAAACTCTAGACGACCAAAGCGCTAGGCGACCAAAATGCTAGGCGACCAAAACGCTAGACGACCAAAACGCTAGACGACCAAAACGCTAGGCGACCAAAATCTTAGGCGACCAAAATCTTAGGCGACCAAAACGCTAGGCGACCAAAATCTTAGGCGACCAAAATCTTAGGCGACCAAAACGCTAGGCGACCAAAATCTTAGGCGACCAAAACGCTAGGCGACCAAAACTATAGGCGACCAAAATCTTAGGCGACCAAAAGGCTAGACGATCAAAATCTTAGGCGACCAAACCGTTAGGCGACCAAAACGCTAGGCGACCAAACCTTTAGGTGACCAAAACTATAGGCGACCAAAATCTTAGGCGACCAAAAGGATAGGCGACCAAAACGCTAGGCGACCAAAATCTTGGGCGACCAAAATCTTAGGCGACCAAAACGCTAGGCGACCACAATATTAGGCGACCAAAATCTTAGGCAACCAAATCGCTAGACGATCAAAATCTTAGGCGACCAAAACGCTAGGCGACCAAAGCGCTAGGCGACCAAAACCTTAGGCGACCAAAACGCTAGGCGACCAAAATCTTAGGCGACCAAAGCGCTAGGCGACCAAAATGCTAGGCGACCAAAACGCTAGACGACCAAAACGCTAGACGACCAAAACGCTAGGCGACCAAACCGATAGGCGACCAGAAAAACAGGGCGACCAAAACGCTTGCCGACCAAAACACTAGGCGACCAAAACGCTAGACGACCAAAACGCTAGGCAAAATTCAAAATGGACAAAATTCAAAATGGGCAAAATTCATTGGGCAAAATTCATTGGGCAAAATTCAAAATGGGCAAAATTCATTGGGCAAAATTCAAAATGGGCAAAATTCAAAATGGGCAAAATTCAAAATGGGCAAAATTCAAAATGGGCAAAATACAAAATGGGCAAAATTCATTGGGCAAAATTCAAAATGGGCAAAATTCAAAATGGGCAAAAATCAAAATGGGCAAAATTCAAAATGGGCAAAATTCATTGGGCCAAATTCAAAATGGGCAAAATTCAAAATGGGCAAAATTCAAAATGGGCAAAATTCAAAATGGGCAAAATTCAAAATGGGCAAAATTCATTGGGCCAAATTCAAAATGGGCAAAATTCAAAATGGGCAAAATTCAAAATGGGCAAAATTCAAAATGGGCAAAATTCATTGGGCAAAATTCAAAATGGGCAAAATACAAAATGGGCAAAATTCATTGGGCAAAATTCATTGGGCCAAATTCAAAATGGGCAAAATTCAAAATGGGCAAAATTCAAAATGGGCAAAATTCAAAATGGGCAAAATTCAAAATGGGCAAAATTCATTGGGCAAAATTCAAAATGGGCAAAATACAAAATGGGCAAAATTCATTGGGCCAAATTCAAAATGGGCAAAATTCATTGGGCAAAATTCATTTAGCCAAATTCAAAATGGGCAAAATTCAAAATGGGCAAAATTCAAAATGGGAAAAATTCAAAATGGGCAAAATTCAAAATGGGCAAAATTCATTGGGCAAAATTCATTGGGCAAAATTCATTGGGCAAAATTCAAAATGGGCAAAATTCAAAATGGGAAAAATTCAAAATGGGCAAAATTCATTGGGGAAAATTCATTGGGCAAAATTCATTGGGCAAAATTCAAACTGGGCAAAATTCAAAATGGGCAAAATTCAAAATGAGCAAAATTCAAAATGGGCAAAATTCAAAATGGGCAAAATTCAAAATGGGCAAAATTCAAAATGGGCAAAATTCATTGGGCAAAATTCATTTAGCAAAATACAAAATGGGCAAAATTCATTGGGTAAAATTCATTGGGCAAAATTCAAAATGGGCAAAATTCATTGGGCAAAATTCAAAATGCCACGCTACGAAATCGCTAGGCGACCAAAACGCTAGGCGACCAAACCCCTAGGCGACCAAAACGGTAGGCGACCAAACCCCTAGGCGACTAAACCTATAGGCGCCCAAAACCTTAGGCGACCAAACCCCAAGGCGACCAAAACGCTAGGCGACCAAAATCTTAGGCTACCAAAACGCTTAGCAACCAAACCGCTAGGCGACCCGACCCGACCATAAAATTACAGAGAGTTCTTGGGTTGTCATAACCCCTTATCAGTCCTTGATAAGCCAAGGATTTTAAAATCGATTCTTCGATTCCATATTTGAAATAAGGGGGCTCCTTTACCTATACGTAATGCCAGAATTACACGACGTATTTATCGTCTCTGCTCAGTACTTTGTAAATATAATACAACCAAAGCAAAACAAACCTGCAGCTGAGCGGCGCAATGCAGCGTTAGCAGAAACCACGTGAACGATTTAATTCACTAACTTACTACATCAATAATTAATTAAAAAATAAAATAATATTTCCTTTCTACCCTGAATGCTGTATTAGCTACGTATTGTCTTAAAGAGTAAGAAAAAATGCGATAAAAAATTAGTGCCGCGACCCAGGTTAGAACCCGCAACGTCAGGCCACATAGCACGACACCAAAGTGGCAATGTGCGCGATCAATGACGACTTAACTTGTTATTTTAGATGTGTAAATATAAATTTGCTTATCTGAATTTCATAAAATATGACGTTTAAGAATTATTACGTAGCTGAGACGAAGTTGAAGCGTAGTTATAATTTTAGTTTGTTTGTCCGTCTGTCTGTCCGTCTGTCTGTCCGTCTGTCTGTCCGTCTGTCCGTCCGTTCGCGCTATAACTCTGATACGGCTTGACGGATTTTGTCGAAACTTGGCACGTGACAAGGAGGACATGGACAGAGTTCCAGGTCAATCGGTCAACAGGGGTGGGAGTAGGGGTCAGAGAGAGGTCACATGCTTTTTAAATGGCTATTTTTTTTCTTCGTGTATGCTGATAGAGAATTGAACGGCGATCATTTTCTCTTCAGGAACTATGGGTCAAATCGGGCTACTTTGACCTACAGGGGTCATAGAGTGTTCAGTGTGAGAGATGAACGAGAGAGAGTGTTCAGTGAGAGAGATGAACGAGAGAGTGTTCAATGTTCATCGTTTTCAGTGTTCAGTGTTCAAGGAACCCGGTATATGAACAGCAACCTCAGGATATGAACAGCAACCTCAGGATATGAACAGCAACCTCAGGATATGAACAGCAACCTCAGGATATGAACAGCAACCTCAGGATATGAACAGCAACCTCAGGATATGAACAGCAACCTCAGGATATGAACAGCAACCTCAGGATATGAACAGCAACCTCAGGATATGAACAGCAACCTCAGGATATGAACAGCAACCTCAGGATATGAACAGCAACCTCAGGATATGAACAGCAACCTCAGGATATGAACAGCAACCTCAGGATATGAACAGCAACCTCAGGATATGAACAGCAACCTCAGGATATGAACAGCAACCTCAGGATATGAACAGC
This sequence comes from Sinella curviseta, assembly GCA_004115045.4. Classification (NCBI taxonomy): domain Eukaryota; kingdom Metazoa; phylum Arthropoda; class Collembola; order Entomobryomorpha; family Entomobryidae; genus Sinella; species Sinella curviseta. The sequence goes on from CM023201.3 coordinate 51,375,894, forward strand.
AACCTCAGGATATGAACAGCAACCTCAGGATATGAACAGCAACCTCAGGATATGAACAGCAACCTCAGGATATGAACAGCAACCTCAGGATATGAACAGCAACCTCAGGATATGAACAGCAACCTCAGGATATGAACAGCAACCTCAGGATATGAACAGCAACCTCAGGATATGAACAGCAACCTCAGGATATGAACAGCAACCTCAGGATATGAACAGCAACCTCAGGATATGAACAGCAACCTCAGGATATGAACAGCAACCTCAGGATATGAACAGCAACCTCAGGATATGAACAGCAACCTCAGGATATGAACAGCAACCTCAGGATATGAACAGCAACCTCAGGATATGAACAGCAACCTCAGGATATGAACAGCAACCTCAGGATATGAACAGCAACCTCAGGATATGAACAGCAACCTCAGGATATGAACAGCAACCTCAGGATATGAACAGCAACCTCAGGATATGAACAGCAACCTCAGGATATGAACAGCAACCTCAGGATATGAACAGCAACCTCAGGATATGAACAGCAACCTCAGGATATGAACAGCAACCTCAGGATATGAACAGCAACCTCAGGATATGAACAGCAACCTCAGGATATGAACAGCAACCTCAGGATATGAACAGCAACCTCAGGATATGAACAGCAACCTCAGGATATGAACAGCAACCTCAGGATATGAACAGCAACCTCAGGATATGAACAGCAACCTCAGGATATGAACAGCAACCTCAGGATATGAACAGCAACCTCAGGATATGAACAGCAACCTCAGGATATGAACAGCAACCTCAGGATATGAACAGCAACCTCAGGATATGAACAGCAACCTCAGGATATGAACAGCAACCTCAGGATATGAACAGCAACCTCAGGATATGAACAGCAACCTCAGGATATGAACAGCAACCTCAGGATATGAACAGCAACCTCAGGATATGAACAGCAACCTCAGGATATGAACAGCAACCTCAGGATATGAACAGCAACCTCAGGATATGAACAGCAACCTCAGGATATGAACAGCAACCTCAGGATATGAACAGCAACCTCAGGATATGAACAGCAACCTCAGGATATGAACAGCAACCTCAGGATATGAACAGCAACCTCAGGATATGAACAGCAACCTCAGGATATGAACAGCAACCTCAGGATATGAACAGCAACCTCAGGATATGAACAGCAACCTCAGGATATGAACAGCAACCTCAGGATATGAACAGCAACCTCAGGATATGAACAGCAACCTCAGGATATGAACAGCAACCTCAGGATATGAACAGCAACCTCAGGATATGAACAGCAACCTCAGGATATGAACAGCAACCTCAGGATATGAACAGCAACCTCAGGATATGAACAGCAACCTCAGGATATGAACAGCAACCTCAGGATATGAACAGCAACCTCAGGATATGAACAGCAACCTCAGGATATGAACAGCAACCTCAGGATATGAACAGCAACCTCAGGATATGAACAGCAACCTCAGGATATGAACAGCAACCTCAGGATATGAACAGCAACCTCAGGATATGAACAGCAACCTCAGGATATGAACAGCAACCTCAGGATATGAACAGCAACCTCAGGATATGAACAGCAACCTCAGGATATGAACAGCAACCTCAGGATATGAACAGCAACCTCAGGATATGAACAGCAACCTCAGGATATGAACAGCAACCTCAGGATATGAACAGCAACCTCAGGATATGAACAGCAACCTCAGGATATGAACAGCAACCTCAGGATATGAACAGCAACCTCAGGATATGAACAGCAACCTCAGGATATGAACAGCAACCTCAGGATATGAACAGCAACCTCAGGATATGAACAGCAACCTCAGGATATGAACAGCAACCTCAGGATATGAACAGCAACCTCAGGATATGAACAGCAACCTCAGGATATGAACAGCAACCTCAGGATATGAACAGCAACCTCAGGATATGAACAGCAACCTCAGGATATGAACAGCAACCTCAGGATATGAACAGCAACCTCAGGATATGAACAGCAACCTCAGGATATGAACAGCAACCTCAGGATATGAACAGCAACCTCAGGATATGAACAGCAACCTCAGGATATGAACAGCAACCTCAGGATATGAACAGCAACCTCAGGATATGAACAGCAACCTCAGGATATGAACAGCAACCTCAGGATATGAACAGCAACCTCAGGATATGAACAGCAACCTCAGGATATGAACAGCAACCTCAGGATATGAACAGCAACCTCAGGATATGAACAGCAACCTCAGGATATGAACAGCAACCTCAGGATATGAACAGCAACCTCAGGATATGAACAGCAACCTCAGGATATGAACAGCAACCTCAGGATATGAACAGCAACCTCAGGATATGAACAGCAACCTCAGGATATGAACAGCAACCTCAGGATATGAACAGCAACCTCAGGATATGAACAGCAACCTCAGGATATGAACAGCAACCTCAGGATATGAACAGCAACCTCAGGATATGAACAGCAACCTCAGGATATGAACAGCAACCTCAGGATATGAACAGCAACCTCAGGATATGAACAGCAACCTCAGGATATGAACAGCAACCTCAGGATATGAACAGCAACCTCAGGATATGAACAGCAACCTCAGGATATGAACAGCAACCTCAGGATATGAACAGCAACCTCAGGATATGAACAGCAACCTCAGGATATGAACAGCAACCTCAGGATATGAACAGCAACCTCAGGATATGAACAGCAACCTCAGGATATGAACAGCAACCTCAGGATATGAACAGCAACCTCAGGATATGAACAGCAACCTCAGGATATGAACAGCAACCTCAGGATATGAACAGCAACCTCAGGATATGAACAGCAACCTCAGGATATGAACAGCAACCTCAGGATATGAACAGCAACCTCAGGATATGAACAGCAACCTCAGGATATGAACAGCAACCTCAGGATATGAACAGCAACCTCAGGATATGAACAGCAACCTCAGGATATGAACAGCAACCTCAGGATATGAACAGCAACCTCAGGATATGAACAGCAACCTCAGGATATGAACAGCAACCTCAGGATATGAACAGCAACCTCAGGATATGAACAGCAACCTCAGGATATGAACAGCAACCTCAGGATATGAACAGCAACCTCGAGATGAACGAGAGAGATGAACGAGAGAGATGAACGAGAGAGATGAACGAGAGAGATGAACGAGAGAGATGAACGAGAGAGATGAACGAGAGAGATGAACGAGAGAGATGAACGAAAGGGATGTGTTATTAGATGTCGTTTGATGTCATTTTATATCGTTTGATGTCGTTTGATGTAATTTGATGTCGTTTGGTGTAATTTGATGTAATTTGATGTCGTTTGATGTAATTTGATGTCGTTTGATGTCATTTGATGTCGTTTTACAACGTCCTTTAGATGTGTGATATTGAACACTGTAGTGATGCCTGTATACTTCAATGATTCATCCTCTTTGAATTTTTTAAACCCTCAGCTACGTATTTTCCATCGCGGTTTAACGCGACTAGTTAAGCTATGTAAAAAGTTGGGAGGTTCATTTACACTTTTTATGTTGGCTTTTCGTTTTAGATCATTAGTCCAACTAACAGCAAAATGAACCGCACTGACTTGAAACCTCATTTCAACATTTCGCAGAAAACTTCTAGCTAGCAATTTCAAGTTATACGGTTCCAAATAGTAAAATTATTCATTTGCAAAATAGTAATAAAGAATGTTTAAAATGTCCCCCTTAATTTTGGCAGTTACAATAATGATTGGAGGAACAATGGGTAGGACCTCAATCTCGTCCCAGCTTCCTGGGATAAGACGAGACAAACTTCAAATCCCAGAACCTGAGATTTTTACTGAATCCCTAGTAAAAAACTTAGAACTCGCAAGAACAGCCACTGATATGCTGTGCACGCTTCGTTTTTACACTGACCAAAGCGTAGCCAGAATTAATTTCATTTAATTTTCAAAAATTACGAACCATTTGAGCAATTTTTAAGTAAACGGGAAAACGTGCAGCAACATTCCCCACAAAACAGGTTTAGATCCTGTTGCTGGATTACCGTCTTTCTAGTTTCACAAATTGAAGAGCCAATTTTGCAAGCAACAGTGTTAGGCAATACGGTTTACGACCAGTTTGTATTCTTTTCAGAAAGTCAGTCAGTATTACAGCAAGCGTTGTCCAACGGTAATGTTATCAACAAGGTAGCAATAAAATATGGAATGTACGTAGGTAGATCCAAATTCAAAAATGGAACCTTACTTATTGAGTATTTAGTGGAGCCTGAAATATACACAGGTTCATTTGTAGGGTCGGACAAACCTCAAATTTCCAGACTGTTCAACACTTTGAATGGAAGAAAACTAAGGATACCGATTTTCAACATTCGACCAACAGTAATCGTGGAACGAAACCAAAACGGAACCATTACTGGATACCGGGGTTCTCATTATAATTTTACTATTGAAATATCTAGGCGGGCGAATTTTACCCCAGAATTCTATGGTGATAATTTACCGCTTGGGGAACGACTTGAAAATGGGACTTGGACAGGATTCATTGGAGAAATTGCCAATGGTTATGGTGACTTTACTCCAATTTCCGGAATACTTGAGGATAGGTATTATCTCATGACATACACTACCTTAACATACCGGGAACCCATGATATTTTGCGTGAAAGAGCCCGAGCCTCGAGTTCACTGGCAGGCGCTTGTTTTTCCACTCTCGGCAACTGTTTGGATCTTTACGTTGTCAGCATTCGGCACATTCATCCTGCTTTTCAGTCTCATTGTTATGTGTAGACTTTTCCACAGCTCATCATTTAGCACATCTATCTTCCTGGAAGAAGGAATTTTCTTACCATTCGCGTTATTTCTGGAACAAAATGTACGCGTTCCAACACAAGCGCCTGCTAGAATAGCAGCCATTTCTTTAATCTGGCTTGCATTAATAGTTGCCACGGTTTACAAAACAAATCTGGTTGGATACCTGACATTTCAGAAAAGCTAGCAATTCCACGAACATTTAAGGAACTACACCAACATAAAGAATACACAATCAATCTTTTCACCCTTACAAGCAGTATAGAAATGGAAATTTTAAGAGCATCTCCTAGGAAGGAATTCAGAGGAATTGTGAAGCGAGTCATACCGACAAACAGTGTGGAAATCTGTTTAAAATCTGCAACCAAGGATAAAACGGCATGCATATTTTGGAAGCATATTGGAACCGCTGAAATGATGAAACATTATGCAACGTTTCCTCAATTAAAAACACTTTTCTTCACACAGGAAACTGCATCGGTGGTAGATATCAGTTCCGCTTTGAAAAGACACTCAATTCATTACGAGATAATTAATCGGTACGCTGGAGCAGCAAAGGAGAGTGGGCTATTTAGCAAGTGGATTAAGGACCAAATGATGTTGGAAAGGGACATGGCTTATGATGCAGCTGAAAAGAATGGGGTTAATGACGAGCTGGATGATTTAAGAAGAGGGGATAAGGAAGTGGATTTGGATTTGCCTTATGAGGATTCTGATGCGAATAGTGAAGAGATGAGCTCTACGGAGAAAGCGTTACAAATTAAGCATCTTGTTGCCGTGGCGTATGCTTTCTTTTTTGGATGTAGCGTGTCTTTCGTTTGCTTATTGGTTGAGCTGAGTACTAAAATGTTCTTTCATTATGCAAATAGAGTTGAGGAGGTATTAGATATAGAGATAACTGAACTACTTTGATGTTATTGTTCCTATCCAATTAATTTGACTTGTTTATTTCATAAAAATATATTTTACCAATTTTATTTACCTTTTATAGCTATAAAAACAAAAACATAAAACATACACATAAAAACAAACATTTCCTGGTTGGTTGGTAGCGCTAATTAATGAAGGTAATTAATTGACTTGTTAGTTTCTTTTTTGGTGATTAAATGTATGCCTTTCGATAAACTGATGTTATTAAATTGTCAATTCTGTCAATGCTCATCTTTCAACCAGCCAATGTAATACTTTCACTTGCCCGCTTACCATTGTTGCTTATTGATTCTCGGTGGAACTCACTGAGAATGAATATATTAGTTCACGTATTGCAAGAATAAAGGGAGTAAAAATGATTCATAGATTTTCCATGATTTTCTTGATAATTTATAGTTTCCATGGGGAAATCAGTTCTTCTGGAGAAAAATATACATCTTCGTTGTACAAAACGACACAATTTTTAGAAGACATAGCGTACCTTCGAAAGGTCACTGAAATGTTCTGCACAGTTCGCATTTACATTAATCAGCAGGAAGATAATATTTTTAACTTGCATCAATTGTCAATGAAAAACTATTATGAGCCATTTGAGCTATTTAGTAAAGAATCTAATACCGTCCATCTTCATTCACCACAACACAAATTTAGATCATGCTGCTGGAACACAGTTATCACAGTTTCAAGCATAAACGAAGCGATTTTGGATCAAAAGCGGCTGGGAAATCAGTTATACGATCAGTTTACGTTTATTTCCGGAAATGGGTCAATTTTGGAAGAGGCTCTTTACAGGAGTCAAGTTATTAATAAAGTTACCTGGAAATATGGCATGTACTCAGAGGTAGCCGAGGTTGGGGAAAAATTTAAAATGGTTTATTTACTAGAACCTTCAGTTTACACCGGGTCGTTTATGACGCACAACACACTTCGGGTTACAAAAATATTCAACAATTTGAATGGAAGAGAAGTGAAATCACCAGTGATTAGTGTTTCCCCAATATTTGTCGTGAACCGGGATGAAAACGGGAGTTTCTACGGAATGAGCGGTTCTCATTATAACTTTGCTATAGAAACCGGAAGGCGAGCTAATTTCACTATCGACTTTTACGGAACCGATAAAAAAGAAGTGTTCTTCGGGAAGCGTCTAGAAAATGGAACGTGGACGGGATTCATAGGCGAAATGGCTAATGGCGCCGGTGAATTTTCATCCGTTATGGGACTAATACTGGCAAGATTATCGGCAATGACTTACACCACCTGGTCACATCGTGAAACTCTGCCATTTTGTGTAAAAAATCCCGAACCACTGCTCCATTGGCACGCACTCGTATACCCATTGTCGAAGAAAGTGTGGGCCTATACTTTGGCAGCATTTGGAGGATTCATTTCGACTTTCATTTTAATTGTCATCTGCAGGTTGCTATGGATGACAAATTTTAATATATCAATTTTCATGAAAGAAGGAATATTTTTACCTTTAGCATTGTTTCTGGAACAGAATACGAATGTTCCTAAGCATAACTCCGCGCGTATTGCTGCCATATGCTTGATTTGGCTTGCATTTGTCATTGGAACAGTTTACAAGTCCAATTTGGTTGGTTACCTTACATTTCCTGAAAAACAGTCAATTCCCAAAACATTTAAACAACTATACGAACATAGTGAATATCAAGTGAATTTATTTACTCTGAGCGGTGTGGAACTGCAAATTTTGAAGGCGTCTCCTAGCGCCATTATTCAAGGACTCGTGAAGAGGGCAAATACCACAAATAACATGGAGCACTGCTTGGTATCTGCCACAAACGAGAAAACTGCTTGTATTATGTGGGGAAATATTATGAATGTCGCCATTGTAAAATATTTGCCCACAAATCCGACACTGACATCATTATTTGTAACGCAGGAATCTGCATATTTTATAGATATTTGTGCCGCCCTTAAGAAAACATCTATTTATTATGAGGTTGTCAATAGATACGTTGGCCATGCGAGAGACAGTGGTCTGGTGAAGAAGTGGATTTATGATCAGAAAAATTTGGAACGAAACATGGCGTTTAAAGAGGCTGCTAAAAAGGTGAAAACTAGTATGAAGGATAAAGAGACAACATCAGAACAACTTCATCATTTCAACATTGAAGAAGATGCTGGTGGTAGCGAAGATGAGGAAGAAAGTGGGACAAAAGGAGAAAAGCCGTTAAAAGTTGGAAATCTTGTTGCTGTAGCGTTTGCTTTTACTTTTGGTTGCTGTGGGTCAGTAATTTGCTTAGCGTTAGAATTGATAGCAACTCGATTCATAAAATGAATGTATATATGTAGTATATAAGTTTGCACATCCAGATATGTTAAATTCATTAATTACCATTTAATATTGAATTTTTCTAATAATAAATGGCATATTTTCATAATATAGTTAATGGGAAAATTCAAGTATGCAATGGATATTATTTAAACAAACCTCATGAATACGTACTTCATGATTACTGCTAAACAACATAATATTCCATCAGCAGTGCAATTTACCTACCTACTTTACCTTATTTTGGTCAGTTAGTATTCAGAAGACTTCATGTTCATCATTTACACAGCGCAAATTGCACCTTTTGATTGTTTTCATAAATCTTTTGCTTTAAATGAAAATGAATTCCAAAGAATAAAAATTTAACTAATTTTGCGTGTGAATTAAATTACCTAGTAAATAAACAAATTGGGTCGAACTTTGAAGATGTTTTAGTTCTGAATAAGCTATTTAGGTATGCATTAATTTTATTTCATTAATACGAACTTGAATCGTAATTCATAAATGCCCTGAATGTAACTTACCTATCTGTAACGGCCTTAATTTATTTCATAGGTTTTATTAACAATAACCAATTAAATTTTAATTACCTCATTTTATTAACTAAGTATTTCCGTTTACATACATCGACAAAATGTGTTTTGAATGCTCGTTTTCTCATTGTACAGCAATTCGTCATAATAATCAGACAAATAGAGTTAATTAATTTGAATGGGATACAGCACAGCGCTATACTGACTGAATGATGATTCCTATGTGAGTATAATTTGAACCAAAATAGACATTCCTCTGCAAGACCAAGACCGTATATCATGTTCTTGTGCATCACTTATGTAGAATTCTCTTGTCATTAATATTATGTGTAATTTAATTATCCATCTGTGGCTAATGGTTAACGAAAACATTGGAATTATCGAAAAGTATTGAGTTACAATTTATTGCAATAAGAAAATATGAATATTACATGCTTGCACTTTGACCGGAACTGAAATCGAATTAAATTGCACGACATTATGAGCGATATAATTTGCATTCCCTTAATATTAATATTGTTCTGTATGGCAGTAAGGAAACACCTGCTACGTAATATCTCTCTATGGATAATTTTAATGCTTAATGATGTCATTAGAATCTTCAGCATAAATTTTTATTAGTTCTAGGTACGAGTAAATGAATTCTAGAACCATGAATTCTGCTTTAATCATGGGTGTAATTAACTATTATTTTAATAATGGGAAATTAATTAAAATTTTCCAGTGCGTCCACTTCATTTCCCCTTACCAAGAATAAAAACATGTGTGTAAATCCAAACAATTAATTTTCAAACTTCAGTTTTATTAGCAGCCAAGAAGATATATTCCATTGAATGGAAATCTAGAAATGAAATCTACCAAAATTCGAACTACTAATTTTATTTAAAAATTTAAATATTTGCCATGTTCGAGTGTTTAATGTCAAATGTAAATAGCAAACTCATTATCAATGAATTTGAGGAAATTTTGTGCGCTTTCGTTCCAATTGCCCACTTCCGGTCTATTGTCCATCCCGGAGTATATAAAGGCTGGAAACTGATTTCAGACTTCATTCGGTTTTTGGATCTTGTTCTGAAAATTTACCTTCCCAAATTTTCAAAACGCTACTGTTTCTCTTGTCATACGTTGTGGTGAACTAAGGAGACTTTTCCTTTAACCATGTCGTTCCGTTCCACTCAATCAGGTTCTTCAACCTGTTTCAATCAATCCTCAGGGTCCTTGGACACTGACGATAATTGCGAAGGATTTAACCTCGGCACCCAAACCAATAACCCTGACACAAACAATAATGTCACTGGGGATGAACCAATCGTTATCAGCAAGTACAAAGGAGTATTGGATTTTTGGGGAACTAGTGATGGACTTCTTAATCCGGTCACTGTACCCAGTCATCGCGCCATCAAAACTGAGTACTACGCGCTGAAGCCAAGCGCTGACAAAGTTTGCCACGTAAATGAATGGCTTCAGGAAATACCTGATGAACTACCGGCACCTGAGGAGGATACTGAGCTGATTCGACAACCAAGGTCATCCCAAAGTTATTCGAAGAGAACTTACCGGAAACCTTCGCCACCGCCACGAACGTCAATTCAAAGTAATTTGGGCGTTTTGCTGCGGACTCCAAGGCTCAGGAATGATAACATCAAGACTGGTATCAATGGAAGAAACGTTGGATCCCTCAAGCAAGGCTTTTCTTGGGATCCTGCCCTTGTCTCTTTACCGGGGATCAAAAAGGATTCATCACCATCAAGGGGTCAATTGAGAATGGCTTCTGGGGTCAAACGAGGACGAAGTTTTGAGGAAGAACAGAGTCCTTCTGCTAAGGCCCAATTGGAAGAAGGAGAGTTACCTCAAAAATCGCACGATTTTGACTTTGCTCTGCCAACTCGAGGCAAATTTGGAAGATACGATGATGGAGATGCATACAGGTATGTCCCGTCAGAATTTGGGGGCACGAGAAGCCAGATAATCAGATTGGCTCCTCCTTTAGGCGGTGATCATGTTTCAGAAGAGGCTAAAAAAGAATCAAGACTGATGAGGTTCAAGCAGGATGTGAAAAAACTCAATGCTATGAATCCAACAAAAGGTATAAGCCAAACACATTTTATTTGCTTAATATATTCTTTAAAAGTTTTTACTTTTTTCATTTTATTAAAAATCTTGTCCACTTTTATAAATATTTCCAGATCTTGCGCCCAGCACCAGCCGCCGCGTTATCATTTCCAAGAGATGCGGTGTCACTTACAAGGATGGGGAATGGCACGGTGTTCAAGGTCTACTGCCTTCGTTGATGCGCTCTACTCCACTCATGGGAATGCGGAGGACAAGCACATCCACGCAACCTCAACAAAGACAACGCCGTCCTATCGTGATAGATGGTTGCAACGTGGCTTATGAGTAAGATTTTTAATAATAATTACACTAATAATTAACTGATAGTGTTTACTGAACTTTTATTCAATGATGTTTTGTATGTCGTAGGATGTCAAATGGCCATTTTGAGAGCAAAAGGATTGAAATTTGCGTGGACTACTTTCTCAACAAGGGATTCACGGACATCACCGTTGTGGTTCCAGAGTATCGGCTCAAGAATAGGGACACCAGGGATCCTCAAATTCTCCGAGACTTGATAAAGAGAGGAATGATCCTTACGTGCTGGAGTAGGACGCTACCGAGCGGGAAATTAGTCAATTCATACGATGACAGGTACAACTTTTAATATAATGGTAAATTAATTCATGATTATAAAAAAGCTGCTGAGTATACGAACTAAAATTTATGTTTCTTTCCTAGGATGATTGTGGAGATTGCACACAAGCGCGGCGGAGTCATCATTTCCAACGACAAGTACAGAGATTTGGTTCGAGAGAGGCCTGAGTGGACTGACACAATTGGACAAAGGTAAAATATAATAGTGACATTTTTATAGAAATATTGCAATTGAAAGTATTCTGTCGTTTAGACAAAGTACAAGGTTACTAAATACTTGTGTTTTTATTTCAGGGTTCTCGGATTCCGATTTATGCCAGGGAAGCTTGACGAGATCATGTTTCCCTCTGATCCCTTTGGCCGCTATGGACCTACACTGGACGAGTTTCTTAGATTTTAAAAAGAAATTCGAATTGTACGCATGTTCATGTTCTCAAGTCAAAATATTTTTTTACAATATTTTTTATCTTACAAGCTGTTCTACTCTACTTCAGTTAATAGCATTGATATAATATGCTAAAAAATTTGTTTTTCATTGAAAAGTGCTTGTACTGTATGCATTATTAAGCAAAAATGTGTACACAAAGAAATAAAACATGTTTTGGCAGTTCAAGTTGATAAGTTTATTTTCATCTATCTCTTTAATTCATTACAAACAAATTGCGTTTACAGAGAACAATCAATAGCATATTTGCGGTATACATTCAATTAATAAAATACTTAACCTAATAAATACTCAAGGAATCAAAACTCACTTGCGAGCAACGCCCTTCTTCTTTGGCAAGCTTCTGCTTCTTGAAAGAGGCATGGCTTTCCTTCCAAGTCGTTTTAACTTTGGAGCGGCGGCGGAAAACAAGCGCTGCTTTCCGACCTGATTTTCACGTTCCATTTCAGCAATTTTCTCCTTCAGATAGACAAGCTCGTTGATTTGGGCCTTGATGATTTCCACTCGTCGTGCGTTTATGGCTCTCTTTTTTTCACGGCATTTACGAGCGGCTTCCGTGTTCTTGCGGCGATTCTCATAGTACCTTTCGTTCTTCTCTTCTTCCGGGATAGCCTAACAAAGGAAAGAAACAATATAAAATCATTTAATAATGTTGCCTGCCCTGATAGTCAGTAGTTGGGAGTTGCTATTCATTGTTAATCAGAAACGATTTAAATTCTTTACCCTTGGCGGATTCACTCTTTGTGGTGCCACATGATCCACAACTACAACCTCGTCATCATCATCTTCTCCAAACATTTGATGGAGTACGGCTAGCCTATTATCCATCCAATTAAGTAAATCCTCCTCATCTTCATTTTCCTTTAAAATAGTTAAACCGAAAAAAATACAACAAATCAACTTATTACGTAAAACATTTCTTGTCCCAATCAAACCTGTTTTAATTATCAATATTTAAATCAGCTACGATCATAGCGCTATGAGCGATCGTACTGTTTCTCTTGTGCTACCGCTGCACAAATTACATAATTATTGCATTATGCAACTTGCATGCATACCATTATATGCTATACCCTCACCTATCATGCAAGCATTTTAATACGGAAATAGGTAAGTAAAGCATGATTTTCCAATGTTTTTACCATTTTAGTTTGATAAGCTTTAGGAGTTGGGATCCTATAGGGGCTTATGGATCGCCCATGTCCAGCACCGCCCAAGCTAGACCTTTCAAACTTGCCGAGAAACCTTTCCATTTTTGCAAACCACCTCAACGCACACCCCTTTCAATCTCGCTCAACTTTGTGTCAATCGTTCCAATTATGCCTGCTTTTAATCGATGCTCAAATTACTAAAGCAGATTTTAACTTTTCTAAAAAACGACACGATCAGTAACAACCACAGAATAACCAAAAGAACTAATTTCGAAGAAAGTTCAATTCTCGGGGTAAACTTTTAATAATTTTAATAATTTTTCGGATAAAAAAAACTATTGAGTAGAAAATGATGTCGCTTCGTCGAAAATAATATTACTTTTCTTAGAACTACAAGTTTTGTGAAAGAAAATTTTACCAACAAAACAAAAGATGGAATGAAAGAAAGGGTACCACTCTAAAGACGTGAAGTCGCAAACGAAATAGGCTCCAGCAAGTCAAGTAGGAAGGGACCTACCTACAAAAAATAATGCGCATTTCTAACGTTTTGGGAAAAATCTTCCTTGTTGATTGGCTGCAGGAAGTTGAGAGAGCGATGCTCAATTTTGTATTCCAGCCAAACACAGAACAAAGACAACACGTGCCTTCTCATTAAAGTGCATACCTACTGCGTCTTGAATATAACATCACCGCAGCAGAGCTTCTTGAGATCGCAAGTTGTATCTGTCCATCCCAGCGAATTCTCGATTTTGTAATATCTATCTATCTGATCATGATAAATCGGTTACATATATTTAAAGTGTGGTATATGTATAAATCATATATGCAGTACTTGCTTCAATGCTTACAGAGTTGATTTTTTGCTTTTGTTAGCGATTAATACATATACTTTATGGCATAAAGTTGATGCCATTAATAGATGGATGAAATTATGAAATGCTTTGTTCGCGTATGTTCCTAGTTTCCTGCGCGTGTACAGTTTTTAAGACAAGCGCCATTAATGTAGATATACATAGAGATATATGGAATTGATATGCATGATGTTTTCATCGCATCAATCTGGACATTTTCTTTGTAGGGGATGGTGGTGAGGAGGGGCTGTTGTGAGGAAGCGTGCATTAAATTACTTTCATAAATTCATGATTGTTTCTTGTAAGACGTAGCTGTAGTGATTGTGATGCTGACAATCATGAAAATTGAGACAAATCGAACCGGAAATGAGATGATAACTGAAAGCTCTCTTGTCGGACTGCATTTAAAGTTACAATTTACAAAACTGAAAGTCGTTACTTGAACTTGTCCATAACAATGGCATCTACGCCGTCCTCAGTGAAGGGTCCAAATGACGCAAACTTAACATGCTCTTCTGCTGGCACTGCTGCTACAGGGGCTTCAGAAAATATCAAAGTGGTTTTACGGTGTAGACCGTTAAGCAAAAATGAAAAGGAGAGGAAAAACAAGGTGGTTGTTCAAACCGACACAAAGTCCAAATCTGTAACGATAGTTCCATTGGATGCTTTAAATGATGGGGAAGGAGGTGGGTCGGACAGAGACAATCCAGCCAAAACCTTTACATTTGATCACGTCTTTTCAATGACTGCCTGTCAAGCGGACGTATATCATGCCGTTGCACGTCCCATTGTTCAAAATGTTCTGGAGGGCTACAACGGAACTATTTTCGCCTATGGTCAAACTGGAACCGGTAAAACCTTCACGATGGAAGGTACGAAGGAACTAAAGGGAATCATTCCAAATTCCTTTGCACAGATATTTTCTAGTATTGCGGAAGCTACAGAGGGGCAAAGGTGTCCAATCATGTATACGTTATAATTGAAAATTGCAAACAGTTTGATTCTGGCCTAGATATTTAATTTTATGCTCTTTCTGCAGGTACCTTGTTCGCTGTTCATATCTGGAAATATACAACGAAAACATTCGAGACTTGTTATGTAAGGATCAGACGCAGTTTCTGGAGCTGAAAGAAAACAAGGACCGGGAAGTGTATGTGAAAGATCTGACGTCTCTGGTGGTTGTAGATGCAGAGGATATGGACCGCGTGATGACCGTTGGGAACAAAAACAGTTAAGACCATTCTGTTACTTCTTGAATTTTAGTAAATTTGTCATTTTATAATTGCGACAAAATCTTAAAATATGATTTTTTATGATTTTATTATTTTGTAGGATCCGTGGCCGCGACCAACATGAACGCTGAGAGTTCACGGTCTCATGCTATTTTCAGCATTGTGGTAGAATGTTCCACAGAAATGGGCCAAGAAAAGAGTACTCTGCGAATGGGGAAACTTAATCTCGTGGATTTAGCGGTTCGTTAAAATGCAAAACATTTTTACTAAATCAAAATAAAATTATACACATGCTAATAATCACATGTCATTATAGGGTTCCGAAAGAGTGAGTAAAACTCTTGTGACGGGTGACAGGCTGAAGGAAGCAACTAAAATAAATCTCTCCTTGTCCAGTCTGGGAAACGTGATTTCTGCGTTGGTCGATGGCAACAGTTACATTCCATACCGCAACTCGAAGCTCACCAGACTTCTTCAAGATTCCCTGGGAGGCAATTCGAAAACGGTTATGGTTGCCACAATTGGTCCTGCCGACTTCAATTATGAGGAAACGCTAAGCACACTCCGTTACGCAAATCGAGCAAAAAATATAAAAAATTGTGCGAAAATTAACGAAGATCCTAAAGACGCCATTCTTCGTCAATACCAAGAAGAAATTTTGCGTTTGAGGGCGTTACTTGAGCAAAAGAAAATTGAATTGCACGAAAAGTCTCAAATGAAGATAGAAGATCCCAGTTCGATAGTCAACAAATCAAAGAAAAAGTCAGTGATTTGCAGTAACAAGCCAGTGGTAACAGTAGAGCAGACACTTGGAAATCTTCTGGAAGAGCAAAAGCGGATTGAAGAAAAGCATAAGGATGAGTTGAGAGCCCTTTTGGAACCTTATGGCATAAACGTGGATGGAAGTCCGCAAGGTATCATGGATGAGTTAGAGAGAAGGAAATCGATGCTAATGAAGGACGGACAAGAAGTCAAGGAAGGCAACAAGCGACTTTACGACGAACTGGAGCAGACAACCAAAGCCATGTTGGATTCCAAGCGGCAATGCAAAGAGCTATTCCACCGGGTTTTGTCGTTAGAAGATCAAATCCAAAAGTCCCAAATGACCGGTGAAGAGCTGAAGTCGAAGGAAAAGGAGTTGGCAGAGCAAAACTTGCGGGAGGCTACGCTGCGTAAAACTTTGGAACAGAAAAAGTTAACTGCCAACGATTTGAAGGGAGAGTTGACAAAGCTTCAACAGGAAATTGAAGGAAAGCAGAAGAGAATTACCAAGCTCAGGTGCAAGGTGGGTGAGCACAAAGAGAAAATGCAAATGTTGCAAGGAGATCATCGGGAGAATATGAAACAGTTGCAAATTTTACGAAAGGAGCTGACAAGGTTTGCTATTATAATATTATCCTGCTTTTCCTGCAAAACGTATGCCAATAGAAATTATTATTTTCTTTGCATGACTTTATAGAGAGTTAAAACTGAAAAAGTTGATTGTGGACAACTTCATCCCCCGTAAAATCTGCAAGAAAATTGAGGCAAGAGTCCGCTATGATGACGTCATTGACAAGTATATCCTCGCTCCCAGAATAGATACGACATTTGAGCGCCCTCCAGTCAACAGGATGCTGATAAACCCTTTCCTCAATCTGACCCGATTTCCTCGCTTGCCCAAACAAAATAACGTTTACTATTCAAACGAGAATTTGCTGGCGTTGGAACCAGAGCCTCCCATTCCCAGATCGCAGGAGCTTGTGCTAGAAGAGGAAGACCCAGCAATTGCAAACTTGATTGCGGAAACAATGCGAGAATTGAATCAAGAGATAGTGATTGTTTGCGATCATAGAAAGGGACGACATTTTAAGTAAATTTTAAAAAGTAACCGACAGGAACTTTTTATAGAAATGGACGTTCATAATAATTTATAACTTTCAGTTTTCCTTGTTAAGAAAATGTGCCTGTAAAAATGTGTGAGTAAAATAATACTATACTAGTACTACTATCTTTCTGTGAAATCTGAAAATCTTAAAATTAGCATAAGGTACCGTTTTTCAAAAGTATATAGGTATACACGCAGCTAGGTTTAATAAAACGATACGGTCGAACTACTGACCTAAAAGCCCCATGCCGTGTTAATTCTCATCACATCATCATCGGCACGTATCACATCACGAAACAACTTGCTAACGTACTTCCTCATAAAATAATTCACCGTCTCTCCATAAAGCGGACGCTGAGTCCAATATAATGCGACCAGTCCTAGTATATTCGTAACTTACTTCTAACTTCTGGCTGAACAGCAAACCCAGCGTGTTTAAATTGCCCATTATTTCATGAAATCAATAATTTCACCATTATTTATCGCTTCATTAATACTGTACGCACTAATATTAAGAGCTTTTTGATCACAGTAGAGTCTGAGTCGTGTGATTTGATCCCCTCATTCTTTTCAGAATCTCATTTTCAACCAGATTGTTGTATAAGTTAAACATGTCAAAAAATCGTGCTTATTATAAAAATCACATAATATTCAATCCTGCACATATGCACGCACTTTGGTTTGATTTAATAGGGAGAATGTTTTTATGTTTGGCCATTTTTTCGCAGAAAACAATGCAATACCTATTTGATCGGGTTTGTATTTTGTGTTATTTGTTATTCTCCTTTCTCAGCGTGTCATGTGTCAAGTGGTAGGGTGAAGTGTTGGTGAAAAGCTATAAGAGCCACAGCATAGCAACTTTTGTAATGGTAATACAACATTTTGGGTTAAAAAATTCACCAACCGACAGCATTCGAAATGACTGGTATCTCAGGTTTTCTTTGAAAAAGTCACAGCAGGGGTAGCAGTACTGTCGTAATTATTGCCGTAATAATATAATCTGAGAAAATATAAAGAGCTTTTACATGAGTCATCATCGTGCAGAGATGCAGAGTAACAATGCATAGGGCATAACACATGGTGCTTTATGACTTATTGGAAAATTGGAATACACTCACAACAAGTAAATTAACGTAAGTGAGTAAGACTGATTGTTATAGGTATTTATTGCCCATCATTCATCAGGCTTTTGGTAGGCAATTTGGTAATTTATTACCGTGTAAAAATGTGAATTGGCGAACAATTTTCTTGAGTAAGCTGCAGTGTTGTAGATTTAAGATCAAATATGAAATCATTTTTATGTGATTTTACAAAAATCTAAGTGGACTGACTGATATGATGCTGATAAAGTGGAACTGGTCATTCATTAATCCTTTAACCTTGAATTACATGTTTGCTTTGTTTTCTTATCATTCGTGAGGTATGCTTAGACGATTACAATCTAAATACAATATAATAATTTCAGCGGGAGATCCGTCAAAATGTAGATATGCACGTTGGTCAAGGAATATGTAGTCTAAACACATGCAAGTGTTGTGAAAAGATAATCCAAAAAGAAACATCAGGGCTCTTCGGCTTATCATGTTATACTTTACTACGCCATTATCATAATCATAATCAATGCACTTGAGTAATGATAATGGTGCGAAATTAACTGCCACGGTACTAAAAATGAATGAAAAACGCAATCACAAATCAAACCGTAATCAATTTTCGCACCAACAAAAGTGATGAAAAACAACTTTGGCCGGTTTAGTAATTTTCAGTTTCAGTTTCTAGGTATGTGTTTTTCATGTCAGTTTATAATGGCTTGTGTGCTTTTTAAGTCATTTCACCAGTTGCGATCATCGCATCGCCTGATTGACACTGATTTCATATGAAAAATGCAAAAACTGCAATAAATGCATTGTGCATCGTAGCATGAGGCATTTCGCAACCAAGACCATTTATCGTCATCATCGCCACTACTGACCCGAATTTAACAGGAAAAATATATGGCTTAAAGTTTGAAATGTGTAAAATAGCTGCTGCTGTGAGATTGGCCATTTTTTAGTACACTTGTTCTTAATGAGCTTTGATCGGGGCGATAAGCAATCAGTCAGTTGGCTAGCTGTGAAGTTTATTGGGTGAAATGAAAATTCTGTTTGGTGAGAGTACGCACATCACGACGTACTCGATAAGCCACTTGTCGTTCGTTGTATTAGAGAATGTGGTCTTGTGGTCTCCCTCCTCTTCATTTCATTGTAAGTATCCAGTCGTCTAAGAAGGAGAGGAGAGAACAGCTAAAGAAGGGAACTAGATTTTTTAAAGATAAGACAAAAGGATAAAAACAAACAAGCTGTGGTTTTATCTTAAAATTTAAATTTGCGATAAGGATCGAAAAATGATGTGTTGGTAGTGGTAAATGTAGAATGAGATGGCGACTTTTTCTTCTCGAAGGCAAATATCGACTTGCTTCATGGTGTCCTTGTCACATCATCATCCAACGACACCAATAAACATTGTCATTACGCATGCATTAAAAGCAAAAGGAAAACTTCTCTTCACACCACTTAACAGAAATTTTTCTTACCTGTAGGTATCAAAACGGATGATGGGTGATGGGGATAGTTAGAGTAGATTGTAGAATAAGGAACGAAATAATTTTTTTTATTTTGTTGGTTTTAATGCTAATGCAAAAAAGTCTATCGGGCACAAATACTGGTTTGATAAGAAATTGATGGGCTATCAAGAATTTATTAATGTTATACAGGTTGGGACTTTAATATAATGTGATTTTCAGGACTAGTGTCAAAAACAACTACTTTGACTTTTATAACGATTCGATTGAGGTTTATATTTAATTACTAGTTTTTTTATCTTTGAAGCTGTCAAATTTCATAGCGTGTTTATGACGTGCCGAGTCTTCATAATATACATACGCTGATAAGAAGGGCAGAAACGAAGGGTAATAATGCAAATGTGAAATTCATGTTTTATTGCAAACAATGCAAACTTTTCAATAATTACAATTGTTATATATAATTGTTAGCAGAGCAGTTTCAAGTGAGCATTGTATTTAAAAGGAGCTTCAAATGGGATTGAAGTGTGTTGAGTGTTGACGATGGGAGTTTGAAGCTGACGAACTACTTGACCAAGCTATAACGTTAAAAATCAATGTAGCCACATCCGAAATGGATGATTAACACCAGTGTTCCATCTAGTCGATCATTTGAATTCAAGTAGATCAAGGTGACAGTTGTATTTTTTGTTACGACTTGAACTCGTTATCTATCACTTTCTCTGACTGAACGATGACGCACAATATATTATGGTGGAAGTAGAATTTCATTCATAAAAGTTTGGCTTAAATAAAATATTTGAAGTTGAAAGTGAAATTAATTTTCCTCCGTTTTATTTTGTAAAAAGCGTATGTGTGTATATTATGACATGACACTAACCACAACATGTAAAACGCCCATGTGGAAGATATTGAATGTTCAATTCGTAGTAAAGTATTATTTTGTGTGGAAATGGCTCTTCTATTGTGTCAGCATTTACAAAATACTGTCATAATAATTTGCACAATTATTTTAATATTCCTTGTCTGTTGGCCGTACAATTAAAGCCGGCATTTTATTTTGTACTTAATATAATATGCAGCATGTTTAACAACAATGTACTAACATGATATGTTGTGCGTGCTTAGCTACACAATGCAAGATGGTTCATTTGAATCTGAGAGACTTAAAATGTAACTGTTCTGCCGCCAACCTCTCCGTTTTACTTTTAGTTTGAAACATTAAAAAACTCAGGCCCTTCGTATCCGCCTACACGCTCAATTGTAAAATGCAAATTTAGAGAAATTGAAACTCCGACTTTGATAGTAGACAGACGCAGAATGAGCACGAGTTTGCGATTAAAATTTCATTCATTTCATATTTTCCTTAGAAATGCTAGGACAAGCTTTTCGTAAAAATTAGAGTACTTTTTTTGTTACAAGCACAAAGTAAGTTTACTTTTGATTTCTCACTGATGATCTGCTGTTTGCTGGGTACCTTACCGTTGTCATTACAATCCACCATGAAGTTCTAATTTCATGCGGATTAACTTTTTTCAGTTTCAGTTCGCATGATGAGACATTATTGTATGAATTAACATACAACACTGTAATAATGGGTATGAGCAATAAGCATGCAAGTAAATAGTTTCATTTTTACTTTTAGTATACTATATCATACCTGTAATGTTTTGAACATATAGTCAACTGAGTTTTTTGTACAAAAAATGTAGTTAATGTACACAGCACGTGTCATTTTCATTCAGTTCAAAGCGAAACTGGGAAATGTTTTTACCTGTGCATAGAAACACATAGAACATAGGTAATATACCTTTTTTATTAATGCAATTCCATTTCCCTTTTAAAGTCCAACGTCCATTTTCGCTTACCTTCTTCAATATTTAGTACTCTTCCTTAAATTTTTTCGTGCAAAAGTATTATTATAAACTGCAGTAGCATAGCAGGATTTTCCCTCATTTAATTTGTCTCATTTCATTTCTTTCACTTTTTCCCTTTTCTGTCATAATCGTAAGAATCGTAAGGACAGAAACAGATTCAGTCTCACCACAGCCATGCTGCTAAATCAAATTGCATTTTTGTATTGCTGCACTGACCTGGATTTTTAATTTACTCCACGTTAGAAGTCGAGCAGAACAAACTAATATACATCATACAAACGAGTACTTTCTTTTCAATATTCGTTTACATTATATTATATACATGCACATGCCTATGTACACCATGATAAATCTTGTAAGCTTTCCTGTATAGTTTTATGATTGCCAGTATATCACTATACAGAAGAAACAAAGCTGACGTTTGCATATTAGTTTACGAACCACTTATAAATCTGTTGGTGCATTTTTAGAATCATTTCCTATCATGACTGACGGACTGCTTTTCAATCCTTCATCCTTCCCTTCTCTACCGTCATCCTAGGTAGTGATTAATATTAATGCAACGCCACTCTTCTATGATTCATGTTGGATAAGGCAATGGGATCAGCTAGTGAGCGTTTACAAGTTGGTCCACCAATGTATATGACACCATCATCCTTCGCCATTCAACCCGACAGTATAAAATATATGATTGTTTTCTGATAAGCTCATTTTCTCTACTTTGCCATCTCATGCCCATTCGGACCGGATAAACCAGATCATTCTCATCGTCATCTTCACTTTTTAGCAGAAGTACAAATCAAACTGTAATTCTACACGACGCGATTTCCCAAGCCCATCTTTCTTCATCTCTAATTCTAAACTGACAATTTGATTGTGATGTTGATATATAAACGTACTCATGTAGACACCTCAACACTCATTTTCATTATTTAACACCGTCAACAACAACAATGGCAAACCTATATGGATCCGTGCTAAGAACATTTAACATGGCAAATCTGAAATAGAGAATCAGAAAGGTTAGAAAAAGACAACAAGTTGACGAAGGAATAATGTACAGCATAATAATTGACAGTGGAGTTTTAAAGGTAACAAATCACCTATCCGATCAATATGTTTTCAATTCAGTTCACACAGCTTGTTGTACGTTGCATTCGAACATACAAAATGCATAATAATCGCACATGAAAAAGAGGACGAGGGACGAGATAAAGGCTGCATGTTGGCTTCGGCTGCTGCCGCTAACGAAATGAACACCCTTCAAAAACTGACCTAATCACTTGAAGGGAGTAAATCAAATCAACAAAAGAGAGAAAAGGAGTGAGAAAAAAGAAACACAAAATAAACTTGTATTCTCCCCTTCTGCTGTTCCTTTTAAACCTATTATTCATGCAGGCAGGCAGGCAACAAGCGGCGCATTATGCAGTTGAAAATAAAAAGGCGAAAGATCAGCAAGGATGAAAGATGAGAACTGAAAATACATGGCAGAAAGTAAGTTAACTTGTCCTTCATCTTCATCTCAGATTCATTTTCACAGGCTGCCTCTCTTAACTCTTCTAGAAGAAGCAGCAGCAGCGCTAAGACAGCGACAGAGTACTAGGTAGTCAAATTCATTTTCTTTGGTGAACTACGAGACTATGAGTGAACTTGATATGCTGCGTGGCGATAGGGATATGTATACCCAGGTAGGTAGGCATATTGGCAGAAAATGGTAAAAAATAGTTTAAGTGGACCGGAGCTAATATGTTATGATGATGTAGAATGCAGAAAATGGCAGTGTTGATAAGTTGACTTGCGCTGTTGAGTTGCATGAATTTGTAATGTGTAGTTGCACGCGGTATATTATGTAGGCATACATAATGAAAGAAATGGAGACAACTAATGTACAAAAGAAAGGTATTGTCATTGACTGTCATATTTCATGCAGGTTGTTACAATAATGGAGCCGATAGAAAAATGCGAATACCTAGTGCGAATTGTTAAACTGATGCATTTTGCATGTAAAAATAACTATAACTTTCGTATATAATGCAGTTGGTGAAGATGATTTGGCATAATATTGTTATTGTAGTGCAAGCTTAAATGATAATGATTTGATGACAGTGATCAATTCACTTGTTCAAGAGGCATGTACAATGGTAAATTGATGACAGTGGCCTTGTGCAGGCTAGTGCATAATAAGACCGAAATCAAAGAGTTAAGTCATAAGTAAGGCAAACATTTCCCCATTTTTTCATCCTATCGTGATCATCACACGGCACAGCAAATCAAATAAACAACTCGTATTACTCATCATCATCTTAAGTGCTCGTCGGTGGGTCGGTACAAGTCAAAAGAATGGAAATGAATGACAATATTTGGATCGCCGTAGAAAGGAAAAAATGAAGGAAAAGTGTGTAAGTGTTGATACGCATGAAAATTATTCAGATGCTTAATTCACTGAGCAAGGTAGGTAGCCATGCTTTTCAATTGTTATTGGTATGATTATTGCTGCTTACTACAATACTTGTTTGTTCCCATTGTTGACTGCCATCACAAATGCCAGTTTAAAACTTTTAAAAAATGTTTGATGAATGCTTATTGCGAATCACGCTATAAACTTTTACTGGGTATCATAACGCAAGCTATTTAAACTTTGTTTGAAAATAAATGAATCCAACCAAATGGGCTAATTGCATGTGTGTATGCATTTTTGCGTATAATAATGAAGAATGACGATGATGGCATGTTTACTGTTGAAACTCACAACGTCAAATAATCATGTCGTACAATACAAACTACTTACTATACACAGGTACAACGGTGAGAAAAAATTGATTTACACAAAGCTTGTTTCTTGATTTTCATAGTTCTTATCTGTATATACCTAGATAGTTATATTTTGGTTGAATTTTTTGTAAATACCTACTTAAAATATTTTCACTTTTTAAAATGGCTGTAGTAGTCATCTCACTGGCCATAAAAAGTTATCGATGGATTAGCATATTATTTGTATTTGGAAATACTAACATAGGCACTAACAGTTCTAGGCTGACATAGGTAGATATAGGAATGTATTCAGATGTAAAATATTTTACAAATATAAGTTATTATCAATATATTTATTGCCATATCTCTTATAGATGTATGGATTGGTGTCTAATGCCCAATTAGTGTCATTATACATTCCGGAAAACTTGCTACTTATCAGCACCTGCAAAGTTTTGTTAAGCTATGATACTTTATTGCTCAAGTAATCATTATTAAAAACTTCTAATTCAATCGGAATTACCACTTTCTTACATGCATCCATAGAATGTTTAGTCATAGATAATTACAACAAAATGACATATACATGCATGGGTATGTATACTATAAAAAATGTTGTTCGTGTAGATAACTTTTTATAGATAAAGTGTATTATTTGCATAGCAGACGAACGAAGGTATAAAAATTATCTTTAATATTTCAGGATTAAGAGTGTAACGTCTTCTTCTTCGCTTGGTGTGGTCTCATGTGCTCTTCTCGTTCAATAAAAGTCGTGAGACTCCATGCAACTGCGTCGATGTGCAGGATGAGATAGAAAATTATACATATGTAATGTTACGTACTTTATGTGACCATTTTGATTACGAGTATCACGGACGATTATGATCACAAGTGCACTGAAGCGGAACTACAACGGAAGCGATCAATTTTGAATATAACTACATTATATCCACTTATCATCTATGTGAACAGTTATTGTCCGCATTTACTCGATGGAAATTATTTTCTGGAAGTTGTACTATTTTCAATAACTGGAAATTACAGTTTTATTTTAGCATCTACGTTTCCAGTTTTGCTTTTGAAATTGATAATAACGTACCTAGTAAAATGGTTACTGCAAGATACAAACATTATTCACGATAATAAAATTTTAAAACGATTTTAAAAACTACATACGACGATCTGAATGGCAATGTTCACAGGTAGGGTAAGCGATTATCTTGACTTGGCCCTTTTAATTGTAATAACGCACCTGGCGATAATATTATGCTGTGCTGTTGCACGATGTACGCATACCTACACAATGAAGATCATCGTCTGATCGTCTCCTTCTTCGTCATAAAAATCTTTCCTTCTCTTCTTGCTCCAAATCAATTGAAAAGATCAATTAATCTTTGTATTTGTGCATGTAAACACAAATCAATGCAACTAACTATAATATCAGGCATGGCATATACCTATGTAATGAAAGTGAGAAATTGGTACATGTGATGCTATTATAAAAAATCTCCCTTTTATTTTAATGGGCATCTTTATATTTTTCAGTGTCCATTATTGAAATGTCGTAACTACAACACAAGTATTTTTTATTACGGTAAATGAGTAGTATAAACCTAATACGCTGATGTGCGGACTTGACTAGGTCTTCATTGCAACAACACATTGCAAGCATAATTAACCTGCAGGTATGTCCATCTGACTATGAAATTATAACGCATGTATACGGTTTACTCGTTAAAACTGCTTTAAACTGGAAGGTTTTTCTCGAAAGTACAAGTACAAAATTTGTTTTAATCCCCCGTAAAAGATCTCATACACAAAGAAAAGTACTGTGGGTAACATCAGGATTTCATGTAGTATATCTCTGGATAATATGTAATGCATCAAAATGATTTTAAAGGGTTATTTGCCTCAATTTCAATTTTGTGATGAATTTTGACTGCATATTAATGAAATCATCATATTTCAAACCCGAAGACATTTACCACATCACTAGACTTTCATAAACTTGATCACATTAAATGAACGGACGAACGCATATTATCTTGAATCTATTACGCATGAAAACACTGCGGCCATATATAATCAACTTGCCAGAGTCGTCAAACAAATTACTTGTTTACTACTCACAACATTACAAATTGAGTTACGTATGTGCCAGGGATATGGATCGGCAGACAGGTAACTTTCATTAACTTTGACTTGCCACAGTGCATATTATGTTTTCTGTCTAGTACAGGTCAACGCACACAAGCCAATGCCTTTCCTTTTCTTTTCTGAAAAATCAATAAAGTTTGACGGACACAAAACGCAGAAAAAATGTCATAATAACATGTTTTATTGTTTAACTTACAACTTTCCTTCAGGTGTATATGCAGCTATTTATTTCTTGACAATGCATTCAACGTGACAAAGTTCGGGGGTACGACAGATACAAAGATTCATTTGTAGATACTGTTTGCATTTGCATCAACGCATGACGATATGGGTGACTTAATGTACTAAAACTGTTATTACCAGTTATAAAAATCATCCTCAATAGTCGATAATAATCAGATAGATGAGTCTAAAACGATATTAATGTGACATCGAAATATATGCACATGTGATTACTATTATTTACTTTTGTACAGCAATTTTTAGACCTGTATCATCTTTTACCATCAATCTTTAGCGACCAATTCATACATATTGTATTGCCGCGTGCCTGTACAATTGCGTTGTTTGAAATATCCCAACAATTTCAAAGGAAAGAGAAAACCCTGTCGTTTCTTTTTATTTTTATATTTATAGCGAGAGCATTTTAGTTTCAATAAAAATGAAAGAAGATGCAAATTGATGAAAATCGGTAAGGGATTAATGAAGCATAAATAATTCAAGGAAAAAAAACTTTTGCTTTATTGGCAGTGCAGTTCTCCTTACAACTTGTCCTATCCATAACACTTACCTACCTATAACACATTGTATAAACGAGGAATACAAAAGGTTCAAGCACATTTCACATCGTCATCAGCAGCAACAGCAAATATTATAAATTATAACTCGCACACACGGCCTTGCAGGTAAAAGCAAAAAAAATACACAACATATTTCTTCTTCTGTTTAAAACTTGAAACAAAGGCTTTAGGGGCTTTAGTTTGTAAAAGTCAATTTGACAGCTTAGAAGAAGAAGAAGAGAACCAAAACTACCAAAGCATCATGTATTTTTTTTCTTTCTACTAATGAGTGCCCACCACAAGAACACGACGGAGGCGTCACAAACCAACTTTTCAATTAGGTATTATTGCTATTACCATTCCTGAAATATTTTTTATGCACTACACTACTCACTTAATAAAATAATATATGCATTGTAATGCCGTAATGCTGTATTATTGTCAGATTTGAAATTCTGATCTATAAAATATTCGAAAGATACTTATTTTACCGATGACATATTATATGCTGGTACGTAGAGATATATTTCACAGCGATAGCTGTATAAGTTATGGGATTCTAGGCACCGTGGTACGCATTTAAGGTTTTAATAGTCATATATGCGCATTTTTGTACCACACACGATGTGAAGTCAAGGACTAGTCTATAAACTCCGTAATTGTACTTTTCGTTTTCATTTGTATTTTTGAAGAAATTAATGAAAGTAAAAAATATATAAAATTTCTCAAGGTTTCTCTCTTCTCCAATGTCTTAGTTTCGTCATTTTTGTCAGTCAGTCAGTGTGACTCATTTTTTTATACATTTACAGGCTTACTTAATGCGTGATATTTTTTTAGTAATTGAATGAAAGGGAAAAGTGGTAAAAATAATTTCTTTTTTGTGCGTCTGCCTTTATGTACATATATGCATGCATTATTAAAAGTCTTCACATCTTTAAAACTTTTATTAATCCGCCCTATCATCATCATCGTCGTTTTCATGATATGATCACCTGCCTCTGCCGTTGTAGACACTAATAGCAATTGCTGTTGACAGGGAAAGAAGATTATAAAAAATAACTTGTTTCAATAACCATCATCTAAGCATATCGACACATGATCATCCATTAATTTCATTATGGTCAAAGTGAACTGACAAAAAAAATTCAGGAGGAAGAGTCAATTATTCCCCTTTACTGCTTTTTCATCTGAAAGCTACTATATCTCTCTCTAACGTTGTGACATTTTTTGGTCGGTTTTGATGCAGATTGGAGGCTGAAACGTATAGATTATTTGACTTTATGATCGTTACGAGAGAAAAAAAGTGAAAATAAATAATATTATTACTTATTCACCTATCATCGCGTACTAACGAAATCTCTTATCATACCAAAATTGCAGTTACATGTGTTATCTTTGTGTAATGGCAAAACATTATCAAAATATGAGAAATACAGCTGGTCAAAGCGAGTGATTAGGATTTTCTTGATGATGAGAATGACGACAATAATTGGCAAATTTCCTCATTATCTCGCAAACACTAAAAACAACAAAAATGTCTGTCAAATAAAACTATTGCGCACTTATTGTTCCCAAATAAGTTCTTTCATGTAAATGAAACTTTCATTTGCAACGACAAAACATATCATGTGACCAAAAAGTGAAGGTAGTTGGCAAGATTAAAAAGGAAAAAAAGATGATTCTCAAGGAAAGTGCGTCGCATATATAGCATTTGCCAAAGGATGAAAAAATAAGTCTCTTTTTTCGTTTTCATTTTCACATACAAGACAAAGTATCAAGTCATCACACCTAACTAAACTAAAGTGTTTGTTCATGTAATCGTGTTTCGGAAAAAAATCGTGATTTACAACGAACGATCAAATAAAAATCATACCTACATACGTCCATTTACTTTTCGTTTGATAAATATTTTCAGAAAAAAATGTTATATGATCCTTTTATTCGCTTGATTGTAGTTTTCTTATTATCAACGACGTGTGCGATGCGATTCCTGTCATAATAACTATTTTTACAAGATTGGTCATAATAACCAGTTAACGACACTTGCGATATCAAAAGTAATTCATTGATACTATGCGAATGAAATCATGAAACTGCCGCAGCAACGTATGTAGAGTCAGTGCATTGCACTTTTGGCGTAAAAATTAATGCTTTCATTATTATGTGCACTACATTTAAATTACAAGCGAGATGAAGAAGGAAGATCATTGTTTGTATTAATTCTAAATTGCCATAAGGCTATTGGCTAAGTTACAATATTTTGATGATGATGTTTATTATTATTATATATTTTGAGATAATAATCTAAACTCGATTGAGTACGCCATCATCAATACAAAACTGAATTGCATCCCTGAATTTGTTACAACCTTCATCACAAACAATGAATATTATTATTATTACGCATTCGAATTCTGTGATGGTACACACACGAACTCAAAATAACATGTAATTATCGACATACGACCAGTTTCACTTTTCTTTGACCTGCAGGAAAAATCGACAGCTTCGCAATATTTTGATGATGTTTTCTTACTTGATGTCACGGTAAAATGATTGGTTCGTTTTTTATGGAATATCTATATCTATAATATGTAATCGCTAGCAATTTTTATGCGTGGCGGATCCATTTAATTATTAATTATTATTACACAGATCTTTGCATAAGATTGTTTTTATAACCTTGATGGTAATGACTTAATAAAAGTGTAATGCAGTTTTAATAGTGCATGCATGCAGCAAGATTAATGTGTGTGCAGTTTTCACACTTGATGAGCTGAAACATGTTTTAAAAATGTTCGCCTAGTTATAAGCTTGTAAGTATTACTTACGTACATCAAAACGCTTTGTATAATTTCTTCATGAAGAGGTTTTGCATGACAAGTTTTATGCGAAAAGTGGTGTGAATAATATGATATATGTACTTATGTTATGAAAGTATTAAAAATTAAAATTTATGGATGGATTTTTACACTTGAGAAAATAAGGAGCAATAAAGAAATGGCATAAATTAGAAACTTTAGGGGGAAAAGTTTTTTTAACTGAAGAGGTGGGCTGCATAGGTGGATCGAAACAGGAGGGAGGATTAGTAATTAATTGTTTCTGATATGATATGTTATGATATGTTGATGATGTAACAGTGCATTTTTCACGAAACTTTAGTTGAACATGTAGACACTATTAAAAAATAATATTACATTCATTCAGACAAATAGGCGATGAATAACATTTTTTGTTTACAAGGTCATTGAAAGTAAAGGTGAAAGAAAGGGATATTGAATCATGTCAAGATTTTGATGCGATAATTGAACTTTACAGCTGAATGTTCACAAAAAATGAAGTTCCCTTAGAATATTATTCACAATACTGCCCATTGTACTAACAACAATATATGAATCTAATCTACTTGATTTCTCCCACAATTGTCTGGAGAAAAGCAAAAGTGCTGCATGCCGATGTACGATATGTCATAACTGTCAGTTATCAAACGCTGAACAGCAATCTTTTGAATTTGAATGTAATCATAAAAATAAAGTAAAAAGTATATTATTTTTACATTGCCCCATCCATTGTCAAGTCAATTTATTTCCATTCCCCTTGAACGAGGAAATGTTGACCATCGAACAATTACAAATATTTTAGACTTTCCGGTTGAGACTCGAGTGTTCAAAGTACACAATAAATCCTGCTTATGTTCAATTCAGTTCTGATTTTTTATCATAATCACCGACTTAATTTAACATTTTCTCCTTATGTCATATTTAATACCCTCTTGTGGCCATTTACCATAATGATATGAGAATGATAATTCATTGATTGAACATGCGACACTAACATAACAAGCCTGCCTCAATAATCATCATAAAAGCAATAACATGTCAGAAAAGATAAGAGTATTATTTTAGAGGACCAGAAGAACAAGTAGCAATAATAACGTAAAGGAGGGCAAACGAAACCAACACGAAAAAGAAAGAAAAAAAGCAAGAAAAAAAATTTCCGCAATAGTTGCAATTGTTAGCATTCTACTATGTATACCTACCATTTAGCATGCCATGACTTATGCATCTCGCATGGCAGAATTGACATCATTATCATTATAAACTTTTTGATGCTCTACTACATTATGTACTACAAGCTACTTAAAAACCTCGAAACACCTTGTTTTTGTTCCTCATTACTGGCATTGACGATCCACTGCACCAAGAGTCTAAAAGTAAATTAACAGTAGTCTCAAGACGCGCAGCTTTCTTAATACTAACTACCTATGCGTTCACAGGTCTCACGAATCACGGGCAATGGGTTACACAGTGACAGAGGTTATGTGACAATTATTCTCTAATTTCTTCCTTTGTGCACTTGTCACAGAAATGTGTATCCCAAATTAAAAACATGTGTAACAAAAACAAGACTTTAGCATTACAAAAAGATGCTTCATGTTGCATTAGCCACCACTAGCCAGACAGGAAAGCGAAGAAATAATTACCTGGCGATGACATTAATTACAAATAAGCAAGAAAACATGAATCTGAAATTGGTCAATCGTCTGACCTGAAAAATAACAAAATTGTCTATGTACAAAGCTCGGTATTAACCATTAATCATTTTCTTATCTATCATCTACACACCCATTTCAGTTTATGATTACCTTCTCAGAATGTATACTACAACAACGTGAATGAAAACTGCTCTTAAAATTGTATGCACTTATCTTCCTGAGTGCATGAATCATGTGCGTTTTCCATGAAACTTTTTGCTCCTATTTTATAACCAATAATCATCCTTTTTTCAAAGTCTACAAAACATTTATCAGCTAAGATATCTATCGATTAATGTACTACTTTGTAATTTTATCTTTTCAGTCTGTCGCTTTTTTTGCAATCGCATCCCCTTTGGCATAAATCAGTTCATCTCGAATCCGTCATATAGGTCAAACCCTAGCCCTGGGGTCATAGCAGAACTGCAAAACTTTTTTTATTAAAGATTCTGATACGGAATCAAAAGTTGATCCTTTATGTCCTACAATTAGAACCACAGGTCAATCAGTACTTCGAATGTCCAAACTCGCACAAAATGCCAATGTAATTTTCAATATGCCTTGAATTACATGTAAAGGGAATAAGTATTTTTGTTGCTTTTAGCATAAATATTCAAGTCTCATATTTTTACTGTTGATTCATAAAAATCCCTTCTCATTTCACCCTTTCCTTCTTTTTTCTTCTCCAATGTAAACTGTTGTAAACTTGCATACCTTTTTCAGTTTCCGTCCACAGTCATCTCTATTTGACTTTCAAGTGCCGTTTCGTAGTCGCATAGTCTCCCTTACATTCTCATCTAGTAGTAGTTGTGTTTGTTGTTACTTTCATGTTATGTCGAAAGTAGCACTTGTCTAGCTTTAAAAAATGTTGCCGTTTGCTTGTTGCACTTCAAACGCAGCATAACGTGGTATCCTGCTTGCAAAAGTTGCAAATCCCAATTGCAAAGGAAGAAGCCGGTACACGTAGGTAGGCAAAGAAGCATACATGCATGCAGCGCTCGCTTTTGTATGATATGCGTACAGAGTACTGCTAGGAAGAGCACGCATGTGATAATAATGCAGGATGATGATGATGACGAAGAAAATGATGAACGCTTGATTGTGCTTTAAAAAAGCTAAAGGTAAAAAAAAAGTTTCGCCGTACTCATGCCCATCGTCGTCATCCCCATATTCTCGTGAGCATTAAGGCAACCACAGAGGATGATCATCATGACGGGGATGAATGCCAAATGGCATTGCAACCCTTTGAAATGCTACCCAAAGTTATATTACGAGCCTTCACGTTATAACAAAGCAAAGCGCAGCAGTAGAGTTGAAGTAGTCCACATTAGAGGTAGAAAAAAAGTATATACTTTGCATATAGCTATCTGTAGCGTGCTATAACATTTTCTTCCTTCCCCATCACCACCACCAACACTACCTCCGTAAAGTTTCAACGAAACTCACACTCCAATTGAATATTAGCTGTCATTAACCAGTTAAACTTGGAAGAGTCAAGAGCACTAGTTTTATTTTTCAAAACACAAGCATCAAAACTAACGTTGCGTTCAATTTTTAATTGACGCTACATTGCTTACTTAAGCCATTCATTTCCTCTCATTGTTCTTTTCCTCCCTCATCACGTGCGTTGTGCAGGCGGCCGTATAATTTACATAACGTTGTTCCTGGTTCTTTCCCCTCTCAGTCTGACCACAAAGCTGAAATAAAGTGTGTGAGTGCAATATAATTAAACTTAAAATTAAGTGACTGAAGAGGAGTTTTTCTTCTTCTTCGTCTTCATGAACAATTACCATTGTTGCTGATGTAGTAGGCAGAGTGGGTAGAGGAGACAGTTTGGTTGTTGCTACACTGCACTTATTCGCGCAAAAGAGTGCCAGAAAATCTATACCCCACTCCTCCTTCCCGAGAAAACTGCAGATCCTAATAAGAAGCAGCCCTTTGTGAACAGCAATTCGCAACTTGTCGTGAAAAGTTTATTACGACAGTGAATTAATGGAACACGCCCTGTGTGCTTGAAAATTGCCATGTAAGTACACTTAACATACTTAAAACTTGCATCATAAACGTTGCGTTTTATATTCTTTGAAACAAAAGCAGGTGGAGCAGTTGTTATATATACCTATTCTGTAGAGTAGCTGCTGATGCTGCTGCTGCATGTCTATCCGTCCGGAAGAATACTTTTTGAAATCATGCCTGTTCAATATCATTTACCTTCTGTAATTTATTACCCCCAATCGGTTGAGTTGACAGGAACTTGCAATATATTTCAAAACAGATTATGAAAAGTCGTAAAAAGTATCTTAAACTAGCGCGGAGGATTATTTATACCTAGTTGAAGGGTTGGCTGTAATACTATTAGGTAAAAATAGATAGGTACTGTCATCATTATTACTGTTTTATGAAGCCGACTCTGCCACACATACATGTTCAAAAGATTAATTACATGCTCATCATAAGATTAATACACGGTTGAAAACATAATAGCGGAGGAAACATTTTATATGCTCATCATCATTAAAGATTGGTAGGATGATGATGAAGAAGATGAGATGCTCGATGATGTTCATACGTAATTTTATCTTCATCACTATACATCATGGTTTATGCCAATGCCAAATAGCTAGTCTTATCTATCTTACATTTTCTCTTGCCTTCCCAAAGGAAAATAATAATTTTACACCTGTAAAGAAGGGCACATGTATTTTATGAAGTAACTGAGAGCAGACGCAATTTTTTATCAGAAGGCAAGACAAAACCAACCGAAAAATGGAGAAAACAAAGATTTTTTTAACCAGTGAGTCAACACCTCCCCGTAACCAAACAGAAAAACCTGGTGATGAGCAACTCGTAATGCAATTGGTACATATTTGCACTGAAGACGCAAAACAAAGTCAACCACCTTCGTAATATTTGCTTTCTCAGCAGCATCAATAAGGGAAAATTATTTACTAATTTTTCATTTTTCTACTTGTTATCCCTCAAACTTTAGCTGACAGCCACGAACAACACTTCCACCCATCGGACAGCTTATATAAAAACGTTAAAAAGAAGACATTAAAGTTAAAAGCGCTGCAGTTCTTGACTAAGCACTTTACATGATTTTTTGTCAAAAAACTTTACCACAAACTGCACACAACAGCACGCCTTTTCTATTTTGAAAACGTTAGCCGGCAGACTGTTTGTGTGAGTGACTTTAACAAATCTCCCCATCAGCATTTCAAGAAGAGTGCCTGAAAGCTTTCTGACTCTGACTTTTGTGGTTCAAAACAATTATCATCATCCCCATCATCAGGAAGAGATCAGTAGAAGGAGTGGTGGATGCACATATATACACACAACATACATACATCAGTGATAACGACTTGGGAGTCATCATCATCCGAGAGAGAGACCCTCCTGTCCATATAACATTCCACTTAAAGACTATATGATATATTAACATATGACTATTTTTGGAGGAGATTTGCCGAGAAGAAAAGGGCAGTGAATGAAATAAGGATACAACAGCACCTCTATTGCATGCCTGCACGATATTATTATGAATCATATTATGATTCAATGAGGTCTTCATACTGCAAAAGATGAAATAATCAGATCGTTCATCACTACACCTTTTAAAAGGAGCAGAGAACAAAGTTATAATCAACGCTTTACATCAGAAATACTTAAGATTGCAGAAAAGCAGCGTCTTAATCATCATCGCCCTCAAGAATATATTCGTATGAGTTGCTTCAAAGAGTGAACTTTACCAAAAGTGTTGTTTTTATTATTCCTTTTCAAGAGGGTTTGCCAGACCTAAAGAAAACAGCAGCATCTGAATTGCAACAAGTGTGTGTATTTTGAGAACCGCAACCGCCAACACCGAAAAAACACTTTGAAAGTAGAGAAGCAAAGAGAAAACACTCTTAAGCACGTCATAAAAAAATATCTAACGTTTTCTTTAAAAACTAAACTGAAGTGGTTTGCTTTTTGAGACAGTTTGTCAAGTGTTGTCGTTTTAATAACATTGCATATATTTTCTTGGCTGTGCTGTGGACAGCAGGACACGTTACAAGAGTCTTGGGACAGTATGGCGATGAGGTGGGTGACCGGTGGAGGAAACAGCAAAATGACGGACTTGATAAGTATTGCAGTTATTCTATTGATTGGAATTGGAATAGGTAAGAATAGCTATTATGTTCTCAAATTGTTTGTTTTATAATTTCAAGATAATAATTTTTGCGAAATCATAATAATATGCACTTTGTGTTACGTTACACATCGCTGCAATGCACGCGTAACATGTGCATAGACACGTCAATT
Organism: Sinella curviseta; assembly: GCA_004115045.4. Classification (NCBI taxonomy): domain Eukaryota; kingdom Metazoa; phylum Arthropoda; class Collembola; order Entomobryomorpha; family Entomobryidae; genus Sinella; species Sinella curviseta. The sequence continues at coordinate 51,411,725 of CM023201.3, forward strand.
CAAATGTTATTATTGTTTCAATAAAAGTTTCAAACAGTCGGCTTTTTTCGTCCAAAGAAAACAATAAAAAATCACGTTTTTCATATTGATTCATGAGATTGTCGTGAGATATGAAATAGCAGGAAACAATAATAACATGTTTATAGTGCTACAGACAGTGAAGTATGCAGCGTGAACGAACATCTTATGCAAATATACAGCGTGGTCATCATAAAATCTACTTTTAGCCAATATAACCATACTTTGATGTCAATGCATTTGGGTTTTGAGAACCCCAAATAAACTTTACCTACAGACACCGAAACAATCAGTCTTTGTTCTCGAATTTTGATTTTTTATTACCAATGCAGCTCTGCACGCATGATTTTTCTCATGTTTCACTATTAGTTTAATTTTCAGCGTGGTCTTCTTTCTTAGACGTAAATTAATTCAAATCAATAATTTATTCCAATTCATTTCATACTTTTCTTTCTGCTTATTATTTCTCTCAACCTACTCCCAGCTTAGGTTTCACTGATCACTGTAATAAACCTAAAGAGTTTTCACCTTTGACTTTACTCTGAAAACACAACCTGAATACGTCAGCCATTTCTTTGTCAGCGTCATCATCGTCAGCAGCATAAGTAATATCCGTCTGCCTGTAATTTGACATTTGACTCTTTGCAAATACCTACACGTTATACGAAAGTCTTAATACGCTTCACTCTCAATATTGTTATCTTTCTTTGACTGTTCGCTTGCACACTTCAATAATGTCCATAGCAAGAGAAACCGTCTAATATTATGTACCTATAGCTTGCCTACAAACGCAAACCATGTCTCAATTTTTTGTACTTGCACGCATTATGTAGCTCTATACTATTTATCTCGTGTGTGCATGCATTGCACTAATCACTTCACCTCTTTTGCATTTTTGATCCTCTTAATGTGCCACCTCCTCCTGTGTACCTTTTGACGAGAAAAAGTGCATTCTTATGATTCCTACATTTTGGCAGGAATGCAGCAACAGAGAAACATTTTGAAGCAAGATGCAGATTATTATTATGGTATATATTTTCTTGTGTTACGTGCCGTAGATGTATGTATACTCAGCCTTGACACTGATCTTTTCTTTCTTAAAGAAGCATATCGTTTCATCTTGCATTGCAAATCGTGTTATTGGAACGATAAAGCCAAGAAGCGATATTACGCTACTGCGTATTTGTGCATGCAAATCATGTTGTTCATGTTTTAGATTAAAAAGTACGGTGTACAGACAGGGATCCTCAGCATCAGCAAAAGAATCAACAGATTTCACTATTTTTACTTTGATTCGTGCCAAAACCTAACTTTCAAGGATCCGAAAAGTCATAACAATAAAGTAGTCAAACTTTATGATGAGCGCACAAAATCGTACTTTTTTATGACTGTGATCGAAGAATCTGTTGTACCTAATGAGCAAAGCTTGTATTGGTTGACCGGAGGACATTTTGGCATCATCAACAAATTATGCATTTTTAGGGCCGTACATAGCAAAATAACAAAAGGGTAATAATTTCAATTTTATTTTGCATTTTAAATTTTAGTAAGCTGAAAAACGCCCATTCTCTCACGCACGTGCGTAGTATATGAAATCAAAGTATAAGCGTGCACAAAAGCATGTTATCAGATTTCAAATATCACAAAGTAAAAGCTGGAACGTAAATGAGGGACGAAGCAGGACTTGACTGAAGAAAAGGAAAAGTTTGAAATCTGAAAATGATACCCTTTGTTCGCCGCGATGGTATCGTCATCCTCATAATATCAAATTAATATGGCATTATGATCATGCCAACTTGCCAAGTTTCTTCTTTTGTGCATACTATTTCATTCCGCTTGAAAAGCCAGTTTTTTCCTCCTTTCAGTTGATTTTGATTATTATTTTGCGATCTTTTATGCGTGATGATGATGAATCATCGTGATCTAATCTAATCTGGATACGCACGCACACGCATAATATCTTATATCTAATGTTGCTCTGTTGTTTTTCTCGTCTCCTCTGGGCACAAAAGTCAAATCAGTTGAACTCTGTCATTATTATTTTTTGCAAAAAACTGGGAGTGCTCAGATACAGAATCGCTTGTAATCATATCATTATCAGTTCAGTGAGCTTACTCATCATGCGTACACGCACATCACATCAAATACGAATTTAAACTTGAAGCCACTTCTGCTGCCGCAACTGCGTATAAAAAATTTCGTCGTGCCGGCTCAAGTGTCAGCTCACGTAAAGGTAATTACTCACGTGAAATACTTGCCAAAATGAAAATTATGACGGAGGATGTAATTTTTTATTGTTGATTAGCAGTGATATAGCTGTCGACTTCCCCTTTTTGATATCGTAAATCTCGCTTTGAATAAAAATGCATAGGCATTTATTTATAATAATGTAGGTATGTATGCATAATTGCCATTTCCTAAGAAGCTAGGAAAGTCGGCATATCAAACTTCTTCTCTTTTTATGTGTTTCTGTTTATGATTTTAAAAAGAAGAAACTGCATATATTTGCTATTTTCCACACAACATGCATTCTTTTTGGTTGATTGGCCACTTGCCAAAACAAACACAGAAGCTGAAAGGGTAGAACTAGTGGTGGTATTACTGTGTATTCACTATAAGCATGCCTATTATATACATATTATACATGCAACGCAACCAAAAAATCGCGTAACGGTAGGTCCTCATATATCACACCAACAAACCAAACCACATCATCATAATAATATCACTACCGCACCGCATCACTCCACTCTCCTCACTTGATATGATCAAGTAAGTATATACATACTTGCTGCAGTGAAGAATTTTCTAATTCATCACACGACAGGCGATTATGTGGAAATTTAGATTGGGAAAGTGAAAATAAAATGTCAAATGGACGGTAATAATAAAATTGTAAAGTGGTCATGTTATGATGATGAAGAGAAGGAAGATGTAAAGAGAAGACTTGATGATGGGGATGATGATGAGTGAGGTGGTAATATAATAAGAGCGTGTCGCCTTGTCGTGCGTTTTTACGTCAATTTTATTGCGCTACTGCCATACAATCAAAGAAATACATACCATTTAAAAATTTGTTGTTTTATAGCACATAGCACCGTTCGTATATATAATATGCACTTTGTCTGAAATTTTTTTAATGATGAGTCTGGTCATTGCCGGTCAGAGATGCAGCTACTAACAACCTCGCAAAAGTCCATATGGTCATCAACATCAGTATTCAGTTTTCTTGATTTGTGGTTGCTTGCTGCTGTTGTAATAACGTTTTGCAACTTGTTTAAAATTATACTGATCATACAAGAGCATCAACTACAACAGCAGTAGTAATAAGATATGTATGTTTGGAATACTAATTAAGTATTATATTATTTTATTAGAAAAGAAAATGATAGTCTTGTGTGGCTTTTTCACTGTCTGGCTACTACCACTTAATCTGTACGCAATACGTGCAAACGGTAATGTTATTATGAAGTGCAGGTGGTGGGATGGCCGAGAAGTTTCACTCTTAACTGACGAGTCAGTGAATTAACCAGTGTGAGGGGGCAAGGAGTACTATTAACTGCATTGCTACTGCTTCAATTGTTGCTGATGATCACGAGACTCGTCTTAACGTATATTCAATAAAAAGATGACGATGATTGTGATTTTGATGGTATCAATCAAGTTTCCATTTTACTACTACCACACTACCCAACATTATTATTGTTATTGTTTGATTGCTACAAGAGTATGGTAGGCATAAAAAGTGCATCAATGATTCAAACGGATATATACTTTTTTTTATTTCTCCACTCCGCCGTATAGTAATATAATGACGTATTGTAAACATTGAAATTATTGATAGACAGTTCAATTTCTGCAAATCGGTAGGTACGTATTAGCCTTTAGAGTATTTATTGATGAGGAAACGGTAAAATTGCAGTTGCGGTAAAATGTGGAGGGTGCATGGTGCAGGTAAAAAGTAAAAAAAAAGGTTTGGCATCCTAGGCTAAAATGATGAATGTGAAAAGCAGTGGTTGCTGCTGCTACATTGATCATCTACATAATCACTCCCTTTCAGGTGAAATGCATTGGTTTGATTTGATTAGATTTATGCGAGTAATGAATCGCTCACGGCATGGCGGAAAATGTGTATCACCACAGCCACATTGGCGAGGAGGAGTGTTGCCTTCATAAAACGCAATTGCGGTGGTGGTGCAGTGCATCATCAGTGCATAAATTCAAAAATGCTAATGGACCAACGACCAACTAACTCCTCCATCACGACAACTGACCACAGACAGAAAGTTTTTTATTGATTCAAATGTTGCGTATTGTATTATTTGTGGGCAGCAGCAGTCGCCGATATTATTGTTACTAATATAAATTTGCAAGGTGATGAGTCAGAACAATGTAAACAATTGGATTGGTAATCCAATAAATAAACAGACTAATTTAAATTCAATCTGTGAACGAGCTAGCTAATGAATGACCGCTGCAAACGCTGATGACGATGGTGTTTATTAATTATTTGTTACTTTGGACAGTGGAGACCAAACACGGCAGCGTGGCAAGTTGCCACCGTGCCTTAAAGGTCATTAGTATATACTCCCCTTTTCACAAAAAAAGAAAGGCAGTGGCTTGGCTAGTGGCTACAATCTTTCTGTGTGCCGCTTTTACTTGCTTCCAGTTTGTCGATCACTGATAATGTTAATCATTATGAAGACAAAACATATCTTGTATAGGAAGGGTGGATGAACGGAGACAGTCACCATGTATGTAATCAGATGCAATTTCACACGTTAATGATAATGAAAAATTTCACAAGTCTATAAAATCCTCATGTTCTCACCTTGTAATTGTCAATTTCAGCCTATTATGATGATTATGAGGCGCATTGTATCACCATTTCCAATCTTTTCTTGGTAATAGATGGTTGTAGTTGAGTACAATAATACGTAGGTATCCCTATTATACTGCCATAACGCATCCTTTTAAATAGTACGTTTGTACCCACATGCACGATATTCATATGCAAATTTATAATAACAATGAGCTTTATATTAACAACAATGAAAATTTGTCAGATGCGATGTTGTCCAAATAAGGAAAGTAATGTATTGGTGAATAAATGTGCATACGAAATCCTTCACTATTGACTCTTTCATGAAAATTTCACATTTTGTAACTACTTTTGTATCCTGTGACAGGAACTGGTCTCTGTCCTCTTGTCCTGTTGCGTTTCTGCATTCAACAACGACAAGTCTATACAAGAACTTTGTGGTCATTAATCTTACTTTTTCACGGATTTTTTTTCTCTTCCTTTTTTAGCTGAGCCTAACTCATAAATCTGCAGCTAGTGCAGCATATAGCATGCAAAAAGACTATAGTATGTAAATTATTCTGAATGTGGCGATGATGATCTTGCAGGAGAATTTATGTTACATTTATTACGGCTTATGAGCAGGTTGCTTTCATTCAGAAACATAATGTGTTATGTGTATACAAGTACAACAAAGGGATTTGTTTTGTTTGCTTTGCTTTTTTATCTTTATTGCTATTATTATTACAGTGGAGTGCATTTTATAGTTTACTTTAGCACATTATATACTCATTTGTCAAGTGCATTCATTCATGTCTTTGGCATGATGATGATGAGTACAAGATTTTTTAAAAGAAAAATGAAAAGTCAGTGACCATAATAATTGTATGATAATCCTAACGAATAATGTTCTCAGAAAATGGTGATGTGAGCAAGAGTGCTAATAATTCTTCTAATATTTTTATAACAGGAAGCAACACATTGAAAGCTCATGTGATTTAGAGGGAGACATCACTACTTGAGAGAGAAAAAAACAGAAGAGTAAATAATAATTGGCAATGACAATGAAAAGAAACAAGTGTTAAAAGATTGGAAGCAAGCAGGAAGAAAAAGTGCAAACTTGCAAATAAACATTTTTTGTAGCAAAAATATTAGGGTGTGAAAAACCAGGATGGTTAAAAGCACATGGTGGTGATTATTATGGAGTATGATGGTGGGAATAATCGTTCTTGTCATTATTATGAATTAGGTGTAAGCTGAGCGGAAAAAGTGGGAAATTTTTTTTCTCGCTTACTTTTTCAGATATTTATTTTCCGTTTACGTATATTTCATCATGTATGTCAAGTCAGCTTTAAAAAAAACTTTTACTTTATGTTTATGTTCTCGTCGAATGAGGGTAATGGTAGAAATGTTTCCTTGTTGTTGTTACTGTAATAAGCACTTCCGAAGATAATCATAATCACTCCGATGAGTTGAGGAGTGTTTGATGTGTGAAGTTACAACAGTGAGAATGCCGTAAGGTTTTAACGTTTATCGTTATCGTAAACGGTACAAGTTGTACCTGCTGCTGTTGCTGTTGATATGGTCTTGGGTTGAATTCTGCGCTGCATCTTGATTTGATTCTTTAAATGTGTGTAGAAACAAGACAGAAGATGGTAATGATGATTGTCATGAGGATGCTGAGGCAAAAACGTTGATGATGATGGTGTGTGATGTCAATGTATCTGGTGGAAAAGTGTTAGTGATTACTGTTTTGGTTTCTAGGCATACAAAACTGGTGGTGATGATGATGAGCAAGTCAAGTGGAGAAGAGACACGAAAATACTTTGTTGCGTTTTTGCTCGCTCACACACACCACCATCAGATATTATTATTGCCTTTTTATGTGGAAAGGCTCATAAAAATGTCCTATAACACATTCGTTTCTCGTCTTTTCACCGTTCGTTGTTGCACTTGTGTGTGTGAGCGAGGGAGTGAATAATATGCAGTTTAAGCATATTTTTGTAGTAATGGTGCATCATCATAAATGCACTTTTTCTCATTCCCATTTTCTGCACACAAGATTATTATAGTTTTTTTCCTGTTGTTGTTGTTTGTTTCTCTGTTTGTTATAAAAGTTGCATTTTTTGCTTGCAGATAAGTACATGGAGCTTCATACATAGTCAGAATGATAACAATAATGCAACAATGCCATGCTTGACCTGCTTTTTTGTACCGATGATGATGAAGAAGATGACGACATGTAAAACGTGTTTACATTGTTGAAGATTGCAGTATAGCTTGTATATTACCAAAAGGGCTAATATTCGTACATACATGGCTCATCATCTTCATCATCAAGGGGATTTTTTCCTTTTAAAAAAGCTCGTCAACAGAATCGGCAGGAGTGCAAAAAAATGTACACATTCATTCATCTGCTTTGCTACTCGTGATACTATGCCTAGTTTTACGGGTAAATACGAAAAAATGTGTTTTAATATAAGTAGATGTATACAAATAATACTTACATCTGCCTAAAAATATTTACCTTTTTCAAATGACCACACTATTGAGTTTCATCTTCCTCATCTTCTTCGGGTAAGTTAAATGAAGCGAGGTGCCACAAAAGCAGGTGTATAGCATATAAAGCATTTTGCTGACTATAATTGGCTTTTGTAGAAAATGGATTTAAATGATACACACAGGAACCCTGCATTTAGTCTACGAGCCTATGCATATGTGTATAAAGTACTACATCAGAAATATTTAAAATCAAATTTGTAATGAGAGAAGCAACCAGAAGCACCACTCTACATCAATACATGCTTCATGAAAATCTTGAAATGTAAAAAGGAGCACATATTTTTAGTGTCATTGGAATGTCTTATCATTGTCGGTATCAAACATTCTGAGAGGACCAGTGATTACAGCAAAATTCATCATCTGCTGCTTTTACCACGGCAAGAAATGTGCTCTTTCGAGATGTATCTGATATAGCAGCTTAAAGTGCAAAGAAGAAATGGGTACAGTTTTTAGTTTCATATATTATAATTGGCATGATGGCATTTAGGTATTTAAAGCTTCTCGTCAGTCAACTAGAACTTTGTCAATTTATTCGCATTTAAAACGGATTGATTGTATTGTCACATGCACACACAGCCCAAGCAACATTGAACACTCTGTTTCAAATGTTCTTCTTTAGTGGCTACTTCATTTTAAAATACCTAAGCACACATTTTTCAATTATCTTGTCACTTTTTGTGTCTTTTGTTCCAAAGGAAGCAACCATCGCAGCGTGCAACAGCCACTAAAAACCAACTTGCCTCTACGTAGTCATTATAACCACCTTGTTTATTATAGTCCTTCTTTTAAACTGGTATCTGGCATTAGTATTATTATTATGATTCATCATCAGCGTGTATAACTATTATTATAGTAGTTACATTTGCCTATATGGTGATCAAGGCTTGTGAGTGTTTGATACTTTTCCCTGTCTAGAGTTGCGCTTGTTGACAAGTGTAAGTAATCTATTAAAACTTTTTCTGCTTGCAACAAGTCAATAATATGCTTGTTGCGGTGTACACTTGTATAATGGGATGTTAGTTTTTGGTATGTACAGTGTGTGCGTTTTGCGGATGGCGATGATGATGATGATGACGAAGAAGAAGACGACGACGATAATGATGAGCTACTGAACTAGTCTTGAAAAGGACAAGAAAAAAACATTTTTTCTTCTTTTCACAAAAGCTATGCCTACTGCTGCGCGGTTCGTTTACATTTGAAAACAACAGTGAAAATTATCCCACTTAAAAATGTATTCTTCTCTATTTTAATCTTTTACAGGATTATCAATGATTTTTGCAACTACTACAACAACTACTAGTGTTGCTGCTACTGTGTATGCAGCATAATATTTGTATACCTATATAACATATTGCCACACCAAGCCATGCAAACCACCACACCTGCAGTTTTTTGTGGATTTGTTAGATGTGGCGTTCTGCTGGTTGCTGTTGTTGTTGCCTGATTGATTACTCAAACTGCAGCCTACAGCAGAGAACCAAGCCACAAAATATTATTCAGGCAGGGATGATGATGATGGTAACAAACAGCATTGGTAGTTACAGAGAAAGAAGAAAAAAAGACTTGTTGCTCTGCTGCTGTTCTTAGAACAAAAACAAGAAGCATAAATCACTTGAGTTTGAGAGTCTGATGAATGAGTTTAGTTGTTGTTTAATATGTGCACAGAGCACTTATAAGAAACCCATGTAGTCGCTTTAATAATAATCATCACGATATGATTATAATTGTAGTGGTGATAATAATAGAAGGGATTGCATTTCATACTTGTGCATGTGACAAGAATGATTAAAGATGTGCGAGTCCAAAAACATGGTCCCTATATGCACGGACAGAAAATATATGAACAAAACTAGCAGAAGACTACGCAGACCTGTATCATTGATCATTATAATAAGACTTAGGTCATGAATGGGTTTTAAATGGCGGAATATTAGGATAGGTTTAGAGTGTGTAATATATTGTCCCAGGGGCCATTTCTAATTCACTTGAATTCAATTATTGCAAATAAATCATAATGAAACGGAAAGGAGTACTGGTGTGTATTTTTGTACATTGAACATTTACAAGATGATGTACTACTGATTTCAAATGAGAATTATAGTATGCAATTGACTGGTATTTTAGCAGCAATATAACCTGGCAAGTAAAATTAATCCAGATAACTTGTGCGAATTGAAATTTTGAAATGAATTATTGCTGTTTTCCATCTCCATCTAAGTCGTTTCGGATGTTTGGGCAGCACGTAATGGTGGACTAACTGAAACTCTCACAATTTTGCTAACAATCGATGCCAAATGTCTACCTTCAGTAACTTCAACAGAAGTCGACGCAGTAGATTCTCGTTTCTGAAATATATGTTAGTTGGCTAGTAGTCGAAAACCAAGACCTCGTAGACATAAGTATTTTAACACTTTAGACCTCCTGTGGAGCTTATCATAATCATGCTCATAAGTTTTCCCCCTGCTGCATTTCATTTCTTCTTCGTAATACTTTACCCACTACCTTATCTACTTGTAGTATCACATGGACATCACTCACCTCATCATATCACCTCACGTCACATCTACGTCTCGCTTTGAAAATGTAAACCATACTAACAGAAATACTGAATGCAAGCGCCAAACTAGCAGTGACTGAGTGAGCTCGTTTAAAGTGATGCATTAATTTCTATCACCCTTCCGTCCATCTTCTCGTATATCAAGAAGATCATTCAATTAGTGATGAATTCATGGGGTTCTTCTTCAGTCACACTTTAGACTCATTTTAAGGGCACATTCTGACACAATGCAATAGCAACGTAATCAGCGAAATAAATGAATGAATGCAACAAACATAGAGACGCAAATTTTCAAGTAAGCCTAATTCTTGCATTGGCAAAAAATAAATCAGGTTTCTTTGCGCTCAGTATTTTGACATCAAACCCTGTATGTACTCATAATTTGCCAACTGGACCAGTGAAATGTTCAGGCTTATGTATATACCTAATGCATACACATGTGCACGTCTACGTGTGTAGACGTGTGAAAATAATCGAACAAGATGCATAGATAATTTTGATTTGTAACATTATGTAGGTTAGCATAGTCAATGCGGTAACAATTAACGGTATCACTGCATTGATGACACTCTTGCATTCGATTCTCACTACGTTTATTATGTTTAATGTATTACTTCCTTTGTAAAAATGCTCCTAATAAGCCCGTCCGAATTTGCACTTGCTTCACCCAATGTTGAATGTGTTTTTCGATACTTTGACACTTTACAAGAGTCCAAATGTCTATGCATCCCAAATCTTAAGTCAAGTGATTGATTGATTGCTTCGACGCTTGTTTGCTTGAAGTGAGTTTGAAAAGGCGTTAGATAATAAAAAAATAAGCATGTATACTGAAATAAAATGGAGAAATGAGGTTGTCTGGCTTGGCGTTACCCTAAAGTCATTTGAAGCCAGCTTACCTGCTGCTTATTTTCCTCAAATTACTAATTCGTCTCGCCAGTTTTTACAATACTTGCGCATGTTTGCTTTTATCAAGGGTTGTTGCTGTTGCTGGTATTTACTAACGTTTACATTCCGAGAAAAAAACTCAAGTTGTCGTCACCGTCACCGTTGATTTAGCGCTTGAGGGTGGTCGTTTTTTATACTTGTTTGAAGATGAATGCCCGATGATGTAGAACAAACATGCAGCTCGTCTTTTGCCATTGCAAACATATATTTAGGTAATAACATGCATCTTCCCTACACAATTTACCAAATATGTCAGTATATTGTTTTACATACAGAATACAGCATTTTCAGTCGTTTTGGATTTAACTAGGTATATACGCGTTTCACTTCTCGTTCTCTAAATGCTCGTTCAGCTTTATTTGCACTTACAATCGCTGTCTTGTTATATGTACATCTTTGGCTTTGACATTAATTTTCATGCTGCAGTTCAACTTAAAATTTGATTTTATCATGATACGATAATATTTTTAGTTTAGATTCCAGTTTAGATCAGGAATATCAGGAAATTTTAAAATGCAACAGGGAAAACTGAATACAAATGTGTGGGCGTAGGTGTAAGTAATATGTGGAATGCGCACATAATACCGGTATGAATGTGTTGAGTATAGAGAAGCTAATCATGAGTACAAATGTATATTATAATATGATTACGTGGGTTGCAAAAAATGTTTGCTAGTAAGGCGTACAAACAAAGGAGGTAATGTTCGTTGAGGTCGATTTGATTCAGTAGAACAGTGCCATAGGTGCTTGCAGTTTTTGCAAAATCCTAATTTTGCATGCATACTTGATTTGATCATCCTGTTAAATCTTAACTAGCAGCACGTACATAAATACATTTTTTACAACTTGAACTTGACTACATTTATGCACATATTTTAGATGAAGATAGTCCAACGTGGAGACGACAGATGATTAAACTGCATTTTTTTGCCTAGTTCATAATAAAACAAAAATCATGAAAAAGTGCGGCGAAAAATTTGCATTTTTATTTTATCATGCAATCGATTATATGGGCTGTACTGTACTGCCCATTCGGCCACTACCTCACCCGTATCAGCCTCATCAGATCTTCTCAAGTTAAGTAGCAAAAACAAGCCCGAAAAGCCAGTGGTGGGTGCTCATTTTAATCTACGATGATGCTTGCGAAAAAATTTAATATGCCATTATCATTATCATAACACACATCGCATCACAACAACAAGTAGCCGTTTATATCTTTCTTGTGGTAAAAAAAATGCTCAAGCATACAAGATAAAAATGGGCTCCTCTTCTTTAATACTTTTTCTTCACTCTTAGCCACCGCCGACAACAAAACCTTATTTTTAAATTTATAAGTAGCAATAACGATAGAACGTGATTCTTTTTTTGATTCTGCTGACGTTTTGCGGAGCACATTTTTACTGATTGTTATTATCGCATCACATACACACATTATATTATGCACAATAGCGAATATATCGTTTTCCCATTGTAAATTGCCAGTTGCACATTTATTTTCAGATAGGAAAAGGCACGTTACCTCAGTAGTAATAGCTTATGGCCTTCCGCAAAATGGCACAAATTTTTTTATGAGTCTAGGCTAGTCATGACTTTCATGGCAGGAGAAAAAATGGACCAGCTATCAAGATTTCTTCAACGTCACCGTCAGCAGAATTATCATCATCAGCATCAGTGGAACCAACCCAACAAAAAATAGTGTGTACCTACGTCCTACCTATAGGTATACATGTAATTTGCAAAATGCACCCATCCCTTTCTTTTTAAACTTACTGTCTGTTGTACAGTGGTTCTTGTTACAGATGAAGATGAACAATGTAAAAAGAGTGTAAGACATGAGGAGAGGGTGGAAACGTTTTTTTGTGTGACTTGAAGAAACTGAACTAGAAAAAAAAGTTGCAAACAGGAGCAATATATATTATATTGCACTCTACATAAATTGGGGAATTGCGTGCGCTTGCTTTATGTATTTATTTAATGACCTATTTGAGCAAAAGAGTAAATTATTGGTTTACCAATCATATTGTCTTATTGTCTTAGAAGATTAAAACCCGCTATAAAAAGTCTACATGTTTGATGATGTGAGTACGTTGTTTCATATTTCATACACGTGTACTCATCTTTTTTATATTTGTTTAGGTGAGTGTTTGTATGTTTTAAAGTAAATAAATATAATTGTTTTTGTTTGTACTCACAGGTTACCATCCAGTTGAAGCAGACTCAGGAGTCGCCTGTCCCCGTTCCTGTCCCAAGGTCAGTGAACCAGTCTGCGCGTCGGATGGCGTTGTCTATGCCAATGACTGTGAAATGCGAAGGCGCACTTGTGGAAGAGGTTAGTTAACCAAATAATCAAGTATTTACACAAGGAGTATTTTTTGTGACAAAATTGAATTTTGTCCTATTTCGATAAACCTTAATTTTACACCTACCTATGCCCACCTTTTATTGTAATGGCATTACACAACGTTAAAGATGACGATATTGACCATAAAACCGGAATAAACCAAGAGGAAAATCATTTTCGAGTCTTTTTCTTGTATACTTTTTTAATCATTTTTGATAACGATAATGACTTGAGTGGCGGATTTGAGAACGAGGGCGGAATTCAATTAGGAAAAGAGACAGCTATGATAAGACAGAAATTTCAGACCATTATTTATTTAAATGGACACTTGGTGTGTCTGCTACGGTCAGTTTATATATTGAATGTGTAGTAATAATGCTTCGCCTTAAAGAGCTTGAGGCGGTCCACATGTCATTCACATTCCATTAATTACTTCTGCTTCTCTGCCCTCTTGTGATCCCAGTCTTTTTTTAATTGAATTCAACCAACTACTACTGACTACTTACAAAAGGTAATATTTGCTGGGAGTCATGCACCTAAATAATCTGTAACATTGTTGCTCCACGTTGATGAACAATGTTTTTGTGGTTTACTGTGTTTTATGCTTGCTGCCCAGAAGCGTTTCTGCAAATATTTTTACGCTTATGCCTAAAGTACATGCAACCTTCTTCAGCCTACCTTCAGTTCTACAGTTGTTCAGATGCACAAGAAAAATGCATTTATCAGACAGTTTGTACGATTGTGGTCATTTGAACTGCATTAATGTGCAAGTGTGCATTGGCAGCAATTTGTACCTTTAGATATACTCTCATTCAGAGTGATACATTGTGAGCATCACTTTTCTCGGAATAATCAATTTGAAAATTTATTTAATCAGTTATTCAGGCCGAATCATTCGAGCATTATTTCTCAGATCCTTGATGCATCGACAATCGACACTAATGTTTTTCATTCCTGATGTATTAATTTGTGTCAATCATCAAGGAAGCAAACAGCAAGCAATCAGAAAAAGGATGCGCGATGCATGCAGACACACACGCATCATGCAACTTTGTTGCTTGTCTGCATTTTATGCACTACTGCGCTAACATGCGCATTTGCGCATGCAAGCCCGTTGCTCATCCTCTTCTTCGCCTTCCTCCTTCTCTATAATCCCGCGATAATCCTTACTGTCTGGCTAACTACCATCAGTGTTATCTCTTTACTAGCAAGTTTCATTATCATTTTTCCTTTTTGTTTTGCAGGTGTGACTTCAGTGAATCTTGAGCTTTGCACTAGGGTAAGTGGCTCACGCTGTGATCATAAATGCAACAATGAGTTCGACCCTGGTAAGTTTTTTTTATTATACATACTTTAATATGTCAACAAAATTGCTTTCATTTGGACACAGATTGAGTAGGTATATGAATGTACCCATGATTCATATGTTTTTTTTCTAGTATGCGCGTCTGATGGAAGAACGTACCTGAATAAGTGCATTCTTCAAGTGGAGGTTTGCATGTAAGTATGATGGAATCAAAATAAACACTCTTTATCTTACAAAAATCTTTCAATTTACACGTCACATCACTTGCAATTGTACAAGTCACAAATGCAATCAGGGATTTTTTTCGCATGCCTAATTACACATAGGTTGGATCTAGTTTTATGTTTTGAGAATTAGCACGGGCATATAACATGAGGACCACTATTAAGCGAATAAAATTTGGTCAGAGTTTACTAATCCCATACAAGAGAGAAAGTCATAGACGTCCAGGGATCCATTAAATTTAAAACATAACCGACATATACATAATGTAGTTAACGGGCGGTGGCTTATCATTAGGAAAAGAATATAGAAGAAGAATTGAATTTATAGGTTATAAGCTTGATTACTATGCATTGTTTCGGCTTGTAAGGTCGAAGCCAAAGGGACACAATTTCGGATTCCTTTTGATTAACCGCATTCATATAACATTTACAGTCTTCTCCAATTATTTGGCAGACCAATTAATGTGGAATGTAAGGATATGAACTGCTGTAACTTATCATTACAGATAAGCGTAAACATCATGTACATCATGATTTATATTAGGGTCACATTTCCTACCCATGATGCGTGAAACATCTTTATACAAGGTGAATTAATTAATCGATTATATATCATTATGTATGCTGTCGCAGACGTTTAAAACAAGTGGCAAGTTGTCAATTATCATCGCATAAAGATTCTATCGCTGTATAGTTTGTTTTGGACACTATGACATCGGGGCTTTGTGCCCAATTTAATTGACAATATTTAACACTAAGAAAGCGAAAACCGGCTTTCTTGCCTCCGTGGTAATGATCACAAAATATATTTTATTGGGGAAAATGAATGAAAAGTTGAAATGTTTTATGTGGTTGGTGACAAGGCGGTGTCGTATTTCTTACCATTTATCATCCGTAAAAAATATTGTTACTCTTTTTTACGCGATGTCGGCAATAGATAAAAATTGGTGCGGTGGCGATGATAAGTATTAAAATTATTGCAAAATATTCTATTGTTTTTATGCCTTAGATAAAATTTATTGCCAAAGGACGAAAGCAAACAACAAAAATGTCCCAAAGGGTACGGCAGTAGATTCAGTTCGTAATATGTAGTTTTGCAGAGATAGAATTTGAGTAAAAAGAAAGTCTAGAGGATCGATGATGTACGGTGACACGAAGACAAGGGCATGTGAGCACATGACATATCACAGTTCTGAAAAGACGCTATGGTAACTATTTACTATGTAGACATTATAATGATATCATCACAATGGTGACAAAACTCCATAAAAACTCAATAGTCATAATATCATTTCTTCCAAGAATCCTGTTTTCCTTAATCTTCTCTCATGCGAAAAACGAATATTTCTTCGTCTGATCATCATCATCATCATGATATATATCAGCATTGTTAAATTGCCTTTGCGTAAAGTCGTTCCTGATCTGTTGTGCTGATCTAATAAGAAAAGTTGTTTTAGTGAAATATATGCGTTTCTGAATAATAGGTATATAAAAGAGAAGTATTCAACTGTAGATTTTTTCCTGGGATTACGTATATGTAAATT
This sequence comes from Sinella curviseta, assembly GCA_004115045.4. Lineage (NCBI taxonomy): Eukaryota > Metazoa > Arthropoda > Collembola > Entomobryomorpha > Entomobryidae > Sinella > Sinella curviseta. Next base: position 51,428,023 of record CM023201.3, read on the forward strand.
GAACAAAATGATTTAAGCTTGGCTGGTTAAACGAAGCCCCAACCCTAAAAACATCCCAACCTTTCCTGCTAGCTTACTTTACAAAGGAAAAGCTTGTCATTTTGGTACAAGTTGAGCCCATTGTCTCTGTGACACTAAATCATTGTTCAGCTGTCAACACCTTTTATTCTGATTGCTGACTGTTGACCACTCAATTTTCTAACTTGTCTGAAAAAATATATTAAAGAGAATCTTCTAATCGTAAAAGATCATGCCATCTCGCTCGGTTCATTCATGCGTTGTAGTTAGTTTAGTTGTAGTTTGTAAATCGAATATCCTTGAAGACGTTTTTACCTCGAGGTATGTCATTTTGTAATTCAGAAGTCAAGGAAAACAGATAAAAAGGAGGCTATTAGGGAATTATCATCCTTCAATTACCGCTAATAGAGATGTAGTGTGTTGAGAGATTTTGAAGGATTGATTCGAGAGACTTTCTTGGTTTACTATTACGCACCCTTCATAATAATGTTCGTGTTGATAAGTATAATCATATATGTTGAGGGATGGTTGCTCGCAAAATGAAAGTGTATAAATATTATTATGTGCTTGAAAGCTATATAAAAAACGAGAACGAAGAAGAAAAAACTAGATTGCTGCAGCAGACTTTGCATTGTATTTACTACATGCTACTATACGTATTACTACTACTTGTACGGAAGAAAGAGCTAAAACAGCAACAAAACTGGTAACAATGAATGTCATTAGAAAAAGAGTAGATTTCACAATGAAATATATATATGAATGAATTGACTAGATTCTTATGACTTTTGTCGTTCGGTAGGCGAAGTCACTGTAATAAGCAAAGATGACGAGGTTAGATAAGAAATATTTAGCGTACGGATAGGAATGCGTGTACGTGTGCGTGTTGAATGCGAAAAGTTTGTGAAAAAGAACGTTCCTTTGATTTTTTATTTAAAATATAACCATATATCTAGACATACATATAACGAGAAAAAAGGATCATTCATAAAACATAAAAATATAGGTATCATCATTATCTGTAGAAGGTGCGCTTACTTATGATTAGTAGAATTGCGTATATTTATGATATACCTACTACACAAGAATGTTAAAATTGGCAGTTTTTATTAAAGAAGAATGCGTCATCATGATAATCATCTTCAAGCCGACTAGAAGACAAAGTGACCTTTTGTATCGCAACGCTATCTTCAGATTCACTTTTTCCAACGGACTTAACTGTCTAACAAAATACAGTGACAGCCAGAATGACGGAGTTTAACAGCCACTATGACAGCTAGAAAACGGTTTGTGGATTGGGATTGACGAACTCGTTCAAAGGCTTGACATTTGTATACACATAAAGAGCAGCGAAAACATTTCACTGTAACAATGAAAATAAAACTGAAGTTGCAATGGGTTAATAAATGCCTATTGAATGAATATGGCATTTCCCCTTTGTTCTCTGTGCATGCCAGAGAGTAATAGTTTTATAGGCACATATGTACAAACTTGCACGATTTTATCAGCAAATGAAAGAGACAACAGAAGCATTTTTTTGTATTTACAAATACACCATGAACATTTTTAGATGCATCGTGCAGTCAGTGTCATTACCCAGGAAGGAAAAAGTTTGCAACTTTTCCATCATCAGCACTCACGTGCGTCGACACTACAAGTACAAATTTAACTTGCACTACTACTCGTGTACGACGCATGCAAAAAAAACCATCAAACACCAAAAGTGCATCAGGTACTTTGTTCTGAAATGTGAATTAGTAGCTAGCGCTATCGCTGCTTTGACGCATGCCAGGTAATGGGATTTTAATATGCAGTTTCTCCGACGAATATGAAATCGGCCACAACGCGTTAAAAACATGTCTGCTGCAAATTTGTAATGTGCTAGCCCAACAACGCCTATACGCTGATATATGGGTTGGGTCTGTTGCTCCCGTTGTACGGACTGCGTAGATAGAAATCATAGAAGTGCACCAATTTTGCTACTTTGTTCAGTCCTTACAGATAAGACATAATATAAGTCACGGCATGACGCGTCACTGTGTTTGTCGTGAACTCTTGACTATAATTTCTCCTGACTACTTATTTTTTACTCCGTGTTGATGTGACTTGGTATATGTATGTTTATAAAGGGATATAAAATATGCTTTGTTCACTAGATATGCTTATGAAGTGGGAGTCTGATAGTTTTTTTATTCTGAAGCCTTGCATCAATTTTTTCTTGTCCTTGTTATTCAGGAGAGGAATCAACCTTGCACACAGTGGACCTTGCATGAACACAACCGCATCACGCGAGAATTGTCCGCTTTCATGCAAGTACGCACCAAAGGATGGTAAGTATGATTATAAAGTTATCGGATGATTCGCAAGCATACGACTCATTTGCTTTTTCTTTTCCTAGGACCTATCTGCGGCTCCGATGGGAATGTCTACAAATCAACATGTGAAATGAAGTTTAAAACTTGTGGGTACGTTCGTACAACAAAGAGAATTGTAACGCGGAGGAGTTTTAGTTTTTTAGAAAGAAAATTGTCATTTACAGTTTTGTCTCTGCGACACAGTCGTTTTAGCAAAGATTAATTTGAAATGAGTTTTTACGTAGGAAAAGCTGAATTTTTTTTCTGCTAAGAAAAGGGTAGATCACGATCATTATTATGACGATGATGACAAAGAAGATGACGATATTTTCTTTCGCTCTTTGTGTGTGACTCTGAAAATACATTTTCCGATGACAACAGATAGGCATAATAAAGGTGTTGGTGGTTGGATGATGTGGTAATAATGATAATACTAATGTTTTTAATATCTCGTCATTGCAATAAATTGCAGACAAGGTGTGGTTCGTACTTCCCTGAAACGGTGTCAGACCACAAAACATTGTGGTGATTCGTGTTGGAGGATCTCTAAACCAACTTGTGGTTCGGATGGTAGGCTGTACCACAATGGATGTGCAATGAAAATGAAAAACTGTGGGTGAGTGGATTTTTGGATCGCTGTCACTGCTGCTGCTACTACTACTAAACTGCAGTTTTTGGTAGTAATAAACAGCAGCAGCAGCGGTAGCATAAAGGCGACATGCTACCTCGGTTTTTAAAATCTATCTTTTTATCTTTAAAATAATATAATGCATTACTTATGGTATACATTACACAAAGGGGATGTGTAGTGCAGCAGCTAGACAATAAAAATGAAAATGTCGAGTAGGAGGGCAAAGAGTGCAAGAAAAAACTTGTCTGTCGTAACAGAAGAAACAATAAAACTGTTATGTAGTTTTATGGGAATTGCACTCCTCAAATGATCTTGTGTGAATAATACAAAACTACAAATTATCACACACGTATTTAGATGAGCGTAACAATGAAGTCAATTTCCGTAGTTGAATGGAAAGGTCATGTCCTCTTGTAAGTGGAAAATCCAACGGTGGCAAAATAATAGAAACGCAATTTGGTTTGTGATCTCATTGATCTTGACAATTGTATTGAGAAGTTATTTTAAGTTTCAGCAAGGAGGTGAGAATTTGGCAGAATTTATTACCATATCGAACAACCAAAGTGATGATGATGTCGAGGGAAATCGATTTTTCTATTGAACAAAATATCAAAGCTGAAATTATTCTATAATTTCAATTAAACTTTCACGCATAATTTTTGCTCCTTGTGTGAGAAAAGCCGCGGTTCTAATAAATTCTTAACAGAGTAAAAAAGGACATGTTTTTAAGAGGTAGGCATATATGTAATGATGATGTTAGATGATACCATACCCTGAGCTTTCCTTATGAAAGTTGACCTTGAACTTGGGTATCATAAATAGTTGGTGTGCTACTGCAACTCTTTAATGATAATGAAAACGGTAAACCGCCCTGTTTCCTTTTTTGTCGACGACGATGATGGCGGGGTGGTGGAAATGCACTTCAATCCTTTTTACATTTTATTGCAGTAGCAGCGGATTCGTGCATTAGGTAGGTACCACAAAACGAGTAAGGGAACAAATCAGGCAGCAATAATAATAATTGCTTGGAAAAATTATTATCTAAATAATGAACAGGAAGAGCGGTTAGTTAGTTCGTTTTATATCGTTAATTACTTTCTCCTTTTTAATATCAACCATGATGACTTGTGATGTGATATTTTGACCACTCAACATAATTTGTTCTGACAAGACTTGTTATCCTTAACGATGAAGATCTAGCGCTATGTAATATAACATTCGTTGACACTGATTATAATGATCACTTTATGAATAATTATGATTTTTGTTATTCATGGTAGCATATTCGCTCGCGTCTGTAACGCTGCGTGCGTGCTTAAATGTTCATCTTGTTAATTAATGCACAAGACAGTAATTGTTTTTGATAAGGGGGAGGTGGCTATATGCGCAGCGTGCCAGTATCTAAAAATTACAAACGTGTGTCTACATTTTGCTTGGACTTTCATACAGCAAACATGTTTTCGAAGTGCCCATCTCCTACTGCGTTCGAGACAGACGAGCGGAAAACGGTTGTCCCAAATCGACAACATGTGAAAGTGAGCCTGTTTCTCCTGTCTGCGGATCTGATGGTTTGATATATGACAACGACTGCGAGCTCAGGCTTATGAACTGCGGGTAAGAGAGCATGTCAATTTCACATCAAAAACTAATATTGAATGCCTGCATGTCACTTTGTCGTCATTCTTTCCTTTCATGATGATGATTAACAAGATTCAGAAAGTCACACTTGACAATGTTGTATATTTTTAAAATGCCATGTTATAACCAAACCATCACATCACATTTGCTACCGCGAATCAATGATCACAATGACGCCAATGACATTGCTGCAGACCACAAAAGTATAAGGTGAGCCGAGTGTCGTTCGAGAAGTGCAGGGAAAAGGATATCAAGTGCAAAATCATTCGATGTGGAACCAATTACGATCCGGTTTGTAAGTGAAAAATTTTAGTTTTTTGATTTTGCTATTTTGATAATGATGCGTTTGCGTTACTTGCAACGAATGATTAATTTATTGATAATGCAAGTTGGAGAGTAGAAAAGACAACAAAATGTTATTCCATGCTTCATATCTTCCTCTTTGTTTCTGCAGGTGGTACGGATGGAAAAACTTATACCAACTGGTGCACTCTCCAAATTTCAACTTGCAGGTGAGATAAGCTATTCTGGATTGAATATGTTGAGTGTTAAAAATTTTGTGGGTAAGTAAATTATGGGTAAATGCATATACATGTAGTGGGTCTTAACAGTAAAGTAGCACAGTTTTAGTTTGGATAGGACTTCCGATTCTTTCTTTTCAGTTCGACCAATAAATTAAAATTTTTACTGTACTCCTTCATCTTCCGTCCCGCTGTGCACAAATATATAAAAACATTAATGGAAAAAATACTAGCTGTTGAAAATAGAAAATTAACAAGATAAATACTGCCACCTGCGTTGCGAAAACCTTGAGGGCTTTTCTCCTCGAATGTATTGCGAGTCTATAATAAGTTACCAAAGAATACATGATGATAATGGTTAATGTTAATGGCAAAGCATTACGTATTTAGTGTACAAGCTTTGTCGATAATAAATGTAGTTGCAGCAGCCAGGAGTTTAGTTGGATTAGATTAGGTAGCATTAAAAGTGGTAATATTATCATATAAAGCACATTAACTGAAAGGGAAAAAAGAAGATGCGTCTTTTCTTAGATGAATTTGCATTTTGCAAAATGCTTAACAAGACGTGTACGTTTTTATACACTCAGCTCATTCATTGTAGTACAGAATACTGTGGTATATGAATATGAGCAGTAATCCTGTATGAAAGATACAATTTTTTAAAAGGCAGGCATGCTTAAGTGCTAATTTGTTATGCGTGTCTGGCGATTTAGGATCCATTTATAATAGTGAGCGTGTCATACACATCAGTGGTAGACATCAAACACAAATAGTTGGATTATCATTATCCCTTCAAGTTGAATGGCTACTTAAAATACCATTACCAAACGACAATGCTGTTTTTCTCCTGCTTTTCAAGTGGGATTTACCGATTGATGCCTATAAAAAAGCCCAGTCACTTTTGAAATGAAAAATAAAATGATAATAAAAAACACTGAAAAAGCAACAGGTATAACAAGGGGTAAAGCATGAAAAAAAGTGCAATTTTCAAGTGCATAATATTTTGAGCCTGTACTATATTCTTTTGTAATATTCATTTCAGGAAAGGAATCCAGATGGCTCATTGGGGAGCCTGCACAAATCTCACAAGCCCGGAAAGATGTGGTGCAATCAAGACCTGCCCCGAGGATGAGTCTTCCGACGAGCCTGTTTGTGGCTCTGATGGCAACGTGTACAGGTAATCACGCTTGTCATCATCAAAATCAAATCAAGAAGAAAAAGTGAAAAATATTTATGCAAAGTAGATGTATGTTTTTCGCTTGTACCAGCAAATTGGCAAGCATCAATCATCATCACAAAGGAATAAGTGTCATGATAATAACGATGATGCGTTTAATATGTTGATCGTGTTAAAAACGATGCCTACTTGTCTACTGATGCTATCTTTGAGTCGTGTACATATAGTATTTCTAACATAAATTTGTTTTTCGTTCTTTTTTTCATTTTCTCTATGTCGATGTCCTTTTGATTCATTTGGTTGATTGGCGATTGATAGGACCGAGTGTGAAATGAGTAGAGAGACGTGTGGCCAGAGAGTGGTGAGGGTGCCACTGGAACGATGCCAAACGACCAAGTTCTGCAATGCAATTTGCGAAAGTCGTCGTGAATTTGTGGTATGCTTGCGATACTTGCAACATTAACTAAATTCAATTTTTATTCCATGCATCATATCTTCCTCTTTTTTCTACAGTGTGGGTCAGACAACAAATTTTACCGCAATGAGTGCGAGATGCGTAATCAGAACTGTGGGTAAGTCAAGCAAAGTCTAACGCTATTTCTAATGCAACTCTTAAATCAACTTTACAATTTTTACTCTCGATGAAATGAAATCAATGACGTGCTTAAGCAGTACATACGCCAGTCTTATTTTATGATCATACATGCCATGTCGAATGTGTGGTGGTGAATGCACTGAGATGCGACACCTTAGTTCAGGGTCGCGTTGAAAGGTTGATGTACGCTGTAGGTACTGTATGTTGTATATACGCACATATATTTCCGTACATGATTGACATTGCTTTTTTATATTCATTAAGAATTAAGACCATTATCATTCATCTTAATCAATGTTTTGGCTATGTCTTGCTTTAGAGATACATTTTGTTACTTTGCTCTGTTGCAAAATTCATTCATAAAAATTAAATTATTGTGACTGACTATTTTACTTTCACAACAACCCTTTAGCTTTTCCTGGCAGTGTAATTGTAGAGGTTTTGCGAAGGATCAATTTATTATGCGTATTATCATTCGAAATTCATTATTATTTTTATTTGGAAGAAGTGGAATGGCTTGTTTAAAAGTGAATGGTCATTCAACAATTCAGCATGTAATAATAGTATGCAAATTTTGAACAGTGGAGCTATAAATCAATAATAACGGTATAGCAAGTTAGGGATGATTAGCAGACAGACTTAATAATTTTTGGCACAGCTAGCCAAATAAGATCATTTTTCTCCAATAATATAAATCAGTACAATTTTACGATAAACTATCAATTTGCATGTGCATAGGGTATATAATAATTAGTCTTAAACATCTGTGTACACACACCACAGCAAGTTTTTACTTTTAACTGTGTCGACCTTGCCTTTTCAGCCGAGATACTCATTTAGCGATAAAGGAGTTTTTGGCAGATGTGCATGGCAAAATGTAGTCAGGAGAAAATGCAAGCGAAAGGACAAACCGAGTTTAAAAGGATTGGATGAATAATGCATATATTTCCTCGTCTTCATTATCAAGTCAAACGACTACATAAAACGCACGTTAAGTATAACGTGTATTATGTATAGTACCCAGTATTTATTCTTTTAACTTATTAACCCATTCTTGTCCTAGGAGTAATCACTCAAATCATTATTTTTTGCCAGAGAGATTATATTATGAATGACGATGATGATTTGTTGACACATACAATTTTCTGCTCAACCACAGCCAAACATTATAGTACGGGATGATGATTTTGAGCGTTTAGTATAGTAAACTGACAAGTTTTTTTTTGTTTTTTAAATTTCCATTTACGAAAGGCAAGCTTGAGAATGAATGAATGTAGATTTTATGGGGGTTTGGTGGCTGCAATTTGTGTTTCTGTTGAACTTAGTAATAATATATTGTGTTTGGAGGAAGGTATTTTTTAAATGGTTCCGTTAAATCGAATGCACTGTAGCGTTCTTATATACGAAGATTAAAGGATTTGCCAGGAAAGAGAAATTTGTACTACTGACTGACTACGTACAGACTGACATACATCGTATATGAACAATTGTTGTTACTTTCAGCTATTTGCATTTTTTGGTTTCCCCCGAAAAAATTGTTTATCATTGTCATCATAAAAATGGGACCAAAATGACATTTCAGTACACTGACAAGTACATACATACATACGGATTTTTTGTGTGTAAAATAAAGCTGCGTAATGAAAATGGGATGATTTATGTGCAAATTTATTGTAGTGTAAATCATGTTGATTGTTAATGTTCATTTCGTAATATGGAGCATAGGGAAATGTATTTCGCGGAATGGAATAATAAGTTTTTATACAAAATCATTGCAATAAATTTTTTGCTTGTTATTTAAAGGAAACACATGTACGTGGTCCCAATGAAAAGATGTTTAGCCGTGTTCCAATTCCGTGGCTGTTCAAAAATGTGCCCAACAGAGTTCGATCCCGTATGCGGCTCGGATAACAAGACCTACTCAAACAACTGCTTCCTTGAAGTTGAAAATTGTCGTTCAAGATCTCTGGTAAGCATTAATCCAGTTGAAATTTCCATAATCTAAATTTACTTTAATTTCGATTGATTTGCAAGAATGTAGGTATATGAAAATTGCGATGATAAAGTATGCATGAGCACAAAATATGTACTTTTTAAAGTTATTATTTGAACACGCTATTTTTAATGCCGCAGGTTGGAAAGAAGCATCACGGAAAATGTGGACAGCCCATTCTGGAAGCAAAAAACTACTTGTACAAAAGATAAAGCTGCTTCCCATAAAATATTATCCTTCTTCCTAGCACCACTGGTCTCTATGCATTAGAATAACAAAGTCTACTAGAAATGTTTAATCGTCAACGCTATTTCTCTATGTGGCGAATGATCTGAGGAACGTTTGAGCTATAAAACTGATAATATTTGGTAGAAAGTCACGAAAAAATATATGTCCATAATGTGTACATAATACATGTAGATGATAGACAAAACTATACTTCAGAGTTGTTGTTTTTCTGTTTGCTCGCTTTAAATATTTCATTAGGTGACTGACTATACTGACCACGACTTGATATGTAAATAGTCTGACCTCGTAATAATATACCTTTGCTCTTATTTAATTACTGGATTGATTGTGAATATTGATTGACAGTTTTTATTCCGGTGACTGATGACCGATGGTGAACGAATTCATAATTTAGTTTGCACAAACAGCCAGTTCTTACGTTATATGTATATGTATGAATCAATATAAGCTTTCAGTCAATACTGCTTTCTTTTATATTTCATATTCATAACCTATGCACTTCACTTCTCTACAAGTCCTTACTAATAAATCTGACATCGTTCTTAGGCTTAAGAAATGTTAAAAATGTAGGGAGTTGACGTATGTTAAGATCCTAGCGGTTATAAGCCGCATAGGTAAATGGACGTAATATAATCTTTGACGAAATGACATAATTAGCACTGGCCTACAGGCGACTTAGGTCTGGACAAAATTTATATGTGTACCTGTAGATGTATGTATTTGAATTGCAGCCATATCATTGTTTTTATGACGTAAGGTTAATTGTAGTTGTGGTAAATGATACATCGATAAGCATTTTACAAAACGTGCGTTTGCACTGCTTAACCTTACATTTTGTCTTGTATGTAGCTAAGATATTATGGAGAAGTAGGAGTTTTGTTGTTTTTGTTGGTAATGTTATTATTCACTGTTATATTTCACTGCTTTGGTTTTAACTGTTTTTGTTATTTTTTATTGTTGAGTTTTAAGCATTTTGTTTCTGCCACATCCGTTTTAGTTCCATCAACTTCCACTCTGTAAATTATAACAATACATGAACAGTTATGTATCTAGTATCTGTTTTGAATTTTGTTTTCTTTCAGACTAGTTGTTCTATATGTAAGTACGATGTGAGCAAGTTCTTTCATTATACATGGTAGCATCGATTGATTATGTATGTGCATCGAAGACAATTGATGTTTATTATGTTTCAAACATGAATAATTGTGATTCACTTTTATTATTATTATTATTATGATATGATATACATAGTATGCATTTTTACTGTTGATTTTAGACTGCAATTTTTATTAGTTGTATATTATTTTTTGTCGATGTCAACTAGTAAAAGGATGAAATGAAATAAATGAGCGGAGTAGCAGAGGGATTCATTTAACGAATGATGATGATGATGAATTGATTTAAACCATAAAATGCAAATCACTAAATGCTCATACACAGAACTACCAATAAAATTTAATTGAATGGAGTACACCGACAATCTAGAATATTTTTACTGTTTATTTGGCTTTTTTTATAAAAAGAAGGAAAATTGCTCGTTACGTAGCTTGGCGTGAGTGAACAAAGTGGAGAGGGGAAACGAGTTTTTCCTGAGGAGTTGGGATTAACAGAAAAAAGTTACAAATAAAAGTGTATATGACGGAGACTCAACAAAAACTGATATAACATCATTATTATTTTTATAACGAAGGTAAATGCTATATGTTGAGCAGGTATGTATGCACATATACAATTATCAATTACATATAGCGTGGTGGTGCCTTTATCCTTTTAGGATCTTCAATGTCGTCGTCTCAGAAGAAACGTCAGCCAAGAGCAGAGAAAATGTCTTTAGAAAATGAAAAGTTAGGAGGTAATGTGGGCACTAGGTCAGGAGGGAAAAGTCCTAATTTACTGGTGCAGTTCTCTCTATCCCAGTGCTTCTTCACGTGCCGCCGATCGATATACGTCTGCAGGGGATCCATGTTCTTGAGGGTATCACGTACCTGATATGTGTAGGTGTTCAAACAAATAAAATCAAGTAATTTAGAATAAAAACTGAGGAGATCAAGATAAGAAGTAAAAGTGACAATAAGAAAGGGATTAGGAGTAATTTGGTTGTTTTCATGCAATAACATTTTGCTAAGGTGCAAAGTAAGCTCGTGCTAATGAGCCGCTTGTCGGTTTACATAAAGAGGCATAATTACTTCCGTTTCTCGTCGTTCGGATTGGCTTGCGCAAGCAAAGCAAATGGATGAGATTTTTCTGTTTAATTATTTATCAACACGAAAATGAGCGGAAACTGGTTAATGGAATGATTTTGTAGGGAATTAGGTATAAATGCATAATGGAGAGAGTGTGTGGTTTGAATAAAATTTAAAAGCGTGAAATATCAAAGGTAGATGTTTTTGCAAGAGTAGCAGCAACCTTTTCTACTTGGGAAAAAATTTTGAGAAAATTTTTGCCAGCCAATTTCTCGAGGTCATTGTAATTCCATCCCGATTCTATGAGAGAAGCAAACAGCATGGGAAACTTGGATACGTCTTCTAGTCCTTTGACTGGTCTGCAACGAAAACGAAAGTAAAAACATGTAAACTGTTGCAAAATGATGTCGTTTTGTCTTGTGAGAAACGAAGATAATGTATAGGGATATTGTATCACATTTTTACCTCTCCATCCCATCAAAGTTGCTACCTATTCCAATATTATCCACACTGGTTTTCGTTTTGATGTATTCAATGTGTTCTAGTAGGAGCATTAGAATACAGAAATAATTAGGTCACTGAAATAATCATGTGAAAGTCAGTTATGAACGTTGTTGCTTGTATTCACCAATGACATGATCGAGGGTTGACGTCGACGAATTGCATTCAACAGTCTCTGAGTCGAAAGTGATCATTATTAGCGCATTCTTTTGTCGCTAAAAGTCAAATATTAAAAAATGCAATTCACGAACATCAAATCATGCTAACAAAATATAAGAGACTGTCCAGCGTAATTGCATTTTCATACCACTAGTCTCAAAATTGTATCTTGAAGATTGTGTTCGCTGTCGCAAATGTTCCTTGCTGTCAGATAAAAATATAATGCTCTATTAGCGTTAGTTATGCTCATTTGTGAACTATTAATCATTTTGCAATCATACCGGCAGAATGAGAGAAAACCACTGGCGCCTTAGATTTCTCCAAAATGTCCTTCATTGCACTCCTCGAAGTGTGAGACACATCAATGATCATACCCAACCGGTTCATCTCTGCTATTACATCCTAAACTAATTCAAAGTTAGCATTTGCAAGCATGGCATTTCACACGGAGCAATAACGTCCAATTTCATGACCGAATAAAAACACGAGCAATTTAAAAATGCGAATGTGATACCTCCCCAAATTTTGTGACACCTTGATTGTACGGAAGTGCTCTCATTGATTTATTCGCATGGTCTACTTTTGAGTAGTCAATCCTGAAAATATTACATTGTTGCTTGTTTTATTATAGACAGATTAACTCAATGAATATTTCTTTTACCAAGGAGTACTACATCCTTTGGCTAGGGTCATCATTCTCACGCCCAAATCGTAATACTGTCTTAAAATAGCCAAGCTGGACTGGATGGAATGTCCACCTTCAATGCTAATCAAACTTCCTATTTTCCCATCTTCCATGGCCAACTCAACATCTAGAATTTACACCAAGTCCTCTTAAATCTTTAGACATTTTCTGTTTACGAATTTATGCCAACATAGTTAACGAGAACATTTATTCACGTCTCATGTGTACCTTTTGAGTTGTTAACTAGCATCAAGGTGGAACTATAATTAGTAACGAGTCTTTTGATTAAATCAATTTGTTCCAGGGTAATCCCGACGGCATCTTTGTACTGACTGTCACAGTCTGCTCGTGCCACCCAAATCTATCAAATGCAAACAATCACTTATTTGTCACTGTGCGCGTACTACACTTATGACGGCAAATATGTGTCATCATTTTCTAATGATTATACTAATTGGTCCATACCTGAGCACCAACTTTCCCTGCCTTCATTCTAAAGAGATCAGTTTGAGATGTTCTAAGATTCTTCCACGGTTGAACTAATGTGATATTGGAGGAAAAGTTAAACTTTCGAAGATCGTTGAGCGCATATTTTCGTATATTATATGGCAAGTCATTCTTTCTGAGAAAGTACATAAAAGATTTGTATTGTATTGTATTCTCAAATAAAATTTGTATTGAGGGAGTAGGTATAATAATTTTCGGTCGTAATGTGTAAAAGTGCCTACCCATCGATTAACGGCGCGTTTAATAATATCACCTTTGCTCGTTCAGTTGGTGTTAAAGGATCATCCATGAAAAAGTACACGATTGCACCGACACTGACCACTGACAAGAGGAGCACTCCTAAACAACTTGTCACAGCCACTGCACGGTTTTCTGCAACAAGAAAGATTACTCTGAAAATTTACCCGGAAATTCACTCACAATAAAATATGCTAAAAGATCACATACTTTTAAACTTATCCATTGCTTCAAATTTTTCCGTTTGCAAAGTTTCTTGCTAAAATATTTCTCTACAAAATTTCATTATATTGAATGGACTCGTGCATAACTTTCCAAGCTTGCAAAATCCATTGTTTGCGAAAATGGTCAGTGAATATAAAGTTGCAAATAGTGCAAGAACACGTCAAAATTGGTTAATTAATACGCAGTTAGCTTCGTTGTGTATAACTAGTATTTAGCAGGATAAAAGCTGAAAGTAAAAAATGCACAAATTAAGTTTAATTTGAGCCAAGTTGGCGAGCTTACTGCGTGGGTGGACATTGGACGTCAAATGACAAACGTCGTAATTTTCAGCAGTAAGGGAATACTTTCAGCAAAACATGATAGAAGAGAATAATTGTAAACTAAAAAGTGTAAAAACGTTGCTCACAAGTAAGCAAGCGTATTACTCATCACACTAATAGCGCTTAATCAAGCATTTGGCATATTTGTACGTGCTTTTAAGTTATTTAGACGCTGGTAGCCTCTGGAGTAGGTACATAAATCAAATGTTTTAAGTGGTATAATTATATGAAACAGCGAAGAATATTATTTGTTTATATTCACATTACCCCTCGTTTCTGACAGCCTTAATGGATTTGACCCCATTGAAGAAATTCATTTCTCATCATCTCATTCCAGATCTCATAATATGCAAACTTAAAATGCAATGAACTTTAAAAACCATTTAACGCATCTCATGTTATGTGAGCTAATGGATGTGAGCCACAATATAAGCCAGAAAAGAATAAAAGCCAACTACGTGGTGGTACTGTGGTGTCAGAGTCACGACTTTTTGTAAAGTGGAGCATACGTGCAGTTAAATTGTCTTCAATGCACTAATGTTTTAATTACTGTAAACTTATAGGGTACATAGAATTCAAGTCCGATTCTAGCTAACTGGCGAAATGTTTTAGGACATCCTTGCACAATAAAAAGAAACAAATTGCTCATCCACATCAATACATTAAGAAAAAAATACAAATGGATATCTTAGAATTTCTATTAAGCATTTCCGTCATATATCATCTGCCAATATTTACTTACATACATTTCGCTGCGTCACAAAATATATATAGAAAAAATGTTCCTTATAAAATCTGCATAACGTTCCCATACTAATGTAAATGAAACGCTTCCTCTTGAAATCAAATCTGCGATGCAAAAGTACTTACCTAGGTATAGGCAATTAATTTATATCATGAGATGATATTTGCATTTATATGCACTTGGATAAGTTTGATTTTATGACGAGTAGTAAACATTATTTATATTTTACAATGGAGAGATATTTTTTCTTATTTTTAAACTTTGCACTGGGATCGACTTTGGAAGCAATGGTTATGTTGCATAAGCTTTCACGACCGGAAAAGCCATTATTTCGACGAGAAGAATAACCAATTGACTTAACATATTTAAAACTAAGCTTTCAATTTCAATGAGGTATAATGTGTATTGTAGGTCACTACTTAATTAAAATATGTTAAAATGGTCATTATTGATGTGTATCAAGACAATTAACTTTTAGCCAACTTTCTTCTGGAAGAGCAAATTTACCTATATGTTAATGGAGTGCTTAAAGTACGCACTTATATACGTTACTCAAAAATAGTTTTGATTTTCATGAGCTTCAGATATTAAGAAGCTTCAGCTTAGGATAACAGGATAACATACCGTACCTATATACTATATACCTAGGTAGACAAAGACGGACTTAGAACAACGAGGTATGCTTGCATTATGCGTACATGTACTGCAGGTAAGCCATAAATGATTGCCAGTCTAGTCTGAACAATTATTTTGTAACTTCATTTCTCTTCATAGAATAAATGCATACTACACGAACCTCATTTCGACTGTAAATCTACGGAATGTAGTTTAATTTTGCAAATCTAAATTGCTTACGGATATGCATACGACATTGTTTGAATTTTGGTTGGAACATAATAGCATAAAATACGGCATTTAGAATTGCTCGAAATTTTCCAACGAAGTCCTGCCAAATTTCCGTGATATTAATATCATATTCTTTTGTCTTCTCTCATAAGGATTTGTAGCTTTCTTGGTTCATGAAACTAAAAATATTTTTCATTCTCATTTTGGCTGTCAAAGTTGGAGGTTTTCGCAAAGTGATTGTGATACTATTTCTAACATCGATAAAATAGTAATAGAGTTTCCACTGATTCTACTGCCTTTAAAAACACTGATTAGTCTTGATACGTTGCCATTTATACGTCATGGCTAATAAAAATGGACCTGCTGAGTTCATATTGGATCGGCTTAAAGCTTTGGAATCAGAAAATTACGACCTGAGGGATCGATTGGCCCAAGTCTCTAGAGAACGAGACGATCTAATTGCAAGATACAACGCAATACTGAAGGATTATTCCAGGATGGAAGACTTCATGAAGAAAATGGGTCATAAAATTGCCAAATTCACGTCCAAGAGGTTCATGGCTATCTCTACTCTCACTGACGACAAACTACTCTCCCTTTCTCAAACTGACATCATGGACAATGGGACTGTGGACGAGTCTCCCAACGAAATTGACGCCACTGAAAATGAGAATCTTGATTGGAAACTCTTGTCACATGTGGGGAAAACTGAGGATGTTGCTTCTTCAAAAACTGGCTTAAGTACTGGACAATTGGGGGCCATTGATAAAATACTCGAAAGCAGTTCAAATATTGCAGGAAAACTTGTTGAGCAGAGAGCCTGCTCTTCGGCATTTATGAACAAAGACAAAGGTACATACATACATTTCATAATGAGAATATTATATAGGTATATACTTAATTTTCATGTTATGATTTTGTTGTCTTTCATACTACGTAACATTTCATGTGTTGTTTACTTTCAGGCACTATTCTCACTTTTGACGATATGAATTTAAAAGAAGGATTACTTCGTGGCATTCATGAGAGTGACTGTGAAGCACTATGCGACACTGAAGAGACTTCTCTGATTTCTGGGCTTATCAGAGGACAAGATGCCGTTGTTCTTGATGTATATGGGTCAGGACTTGGAAAGTTTGCAACGCTTTCAATTCTCACTTTGCAACACATTGATGACGCCACAACACATTGCCAGGCCCTTGTTTTGGTTCCTTACCGTGAATTGGCGCTAAAGGTAAGGGATATAAATCTTCTATAGATTCATAGAAGTAATAATATGCTATATGATATTTACAGTCACATATTGTATGTACATAATATGTACATGTGACATATACAATGCGTATATTGTGCAAAGCGATTCATACTTATGTACCAATTTGTATTGAATACTTGTTTAGATCGAGAATATTATGAATGGCCTTGGAAAGTTCATGAATGTTCACCCTCACGTTTGCATTGGTCGTGGGACAAAGGTTAAGCAGGAGAAAGTATTGCTGACTAAAGGAGTGAGCATTGTCATTGGTACTCCAGGGCGCATTAACGATATGATCACGAGGAAATGTCTCCGTACGGACAATATTTCTTTGTTCATTCTGGATGAAGCTGACATTCTTGTGTCTGAAATTTTCGTGGGACAGACACAAAAGGTATATTCATCACATTAAACAATACATTCATTCTTCCATGAACACTTTAATGATTTAATGCTTTAATGACTCATTACTTTTCTACTTATTGCAGGTGTTTGGCGAACTTCCCAGAGAGAAAAAGATGATATTCTTCACGTCATCAGTTACACCAGAACTGACTACGTTTTGCAATGCCTTCATGAAAAATCGCTCTAATCTGTGTATCAAAGAAAAGATACATAGTTTGGACTCTGTAAGTCAGTTTTTCTTGGAATTAGGCTCTAATGAAATGAAAGAAAGGGCTTTGTTGGATATCCGGAAGCGTTTCTCGGGTTTACGTATGGTCATCTTCTGTAATGGCTTAAAGAAAGTGCGATTTCTCCAGCAGTACCTGCACAACAGGAATGACTCCGTTTTGGCTGTGGTAAGTTAATAAGCATCATTCTATACTATACTATATATCAACATTTGCAATTAGAACTGCTTTAGTTATTGTCATTCTGCTTTTTATCCATTTATTGTCTCTAATACTAAACATGTGTAATTGTATGTTTTACTCCACAACAGCATGCCAATATGAATACGGATGAAAGGAAGACTGTTATTACAGAGTTCTGTAATGGAACCACTGCCACTGATACACTTATAACTGATTTGCCAGCCATTCATTCTTATGATGAGAAGCTTCAATTCGAAAATGTGACACTTGCAGTCAATTTTGAGTTACCTGCAAATGCTGAAATGTATTTCTCCAGGTACAAAACACCATCCTTATTTGTACAATCTACATAATATGTATGTACATATATATCATTTGAAGACTTTTTAACCCATTCAAACATGTTTTACTTTATACAGGATTTCATTTTGCGGCCATAACTTTATCAAGAATGGGATTCTTGTCAACTTTATTGTCGCAGGATGTCCTGGTCAAATGGACTTGATTGAAACAATTGAGAGAGAATATGCTACTGTAATAGCTGAGCTCATTGAGTAACGTTCTTATTCACTGGTCAACTGCGTCACATCTCTCTGGCAAATATGGATTAATAATGAATTTTTCTCTTGAATATTACTTATCATTTTAAGCACAATTGTTTTGCTCTATATTTTTTTCTTACAATTAGTATAATTAATCTTTGCAGAATAATATATTTTCACTAACAGATATGAACTTTGATGTTAAGTGTATTCTGAGTAGAAATATCAACGTAATATAACACAAAAGTGTAGTGAATTAATGAAATTAATGTTAAAATAAGCATTCTACAAACTTTCCTGCAGTAAATTAATATCTCGTTTTGTAAATTCTTTTGTTTCTCGTTTTTTTTCATGAGTGATTTCTCACAATCCAAAATAATCTGTCTAGAATAATATGCAATGACGAAATAAAGGCTCACATAACTTCCTATTTGTCATCCATCAAGTTTTTTTCTTTCTCAGTGTGCCTTGGTGAAGGTCATGACTTTTTGGAAGGATGTTGGGACGTAAATTGTCGGATTGGGATACATTTATGCATACATACCTATTACCTAATATCCTGTTTGAGGAAACAAAAACAGAGGTGCCTATTTTGGTATCGTTTAAATATTTTAATATGTTTTTCTCTACCCTTATGTGCGCAATCAAACACGCTGCCTTTGGTTGGATGTGTAGTAATGTTGCTTAAAAATCATTTGAATAATGTCATAATAAACAACTAACGTGTGGAAGCAATTCAATTATTCATACTATTGTTTTCTCAGCAAAGTTGTGTACATCTGACACTCAAAATAGAGATATATAGAGATATAAATACTTCTTTAGGCTGAAAAACACGCGCTTCTAAAAGCGACCATTCAATTGGCTGGTGATGATACACTAATTCCATTTAAACAGTGATTACATATTATAAATCATAATTTATGATGTAAGTGGTATATAAATTCAAGAAATCTGTTTCGACTTTATGTAACCTGTTATCGTGTGAAAATGTTAAATAACCACACGAAAATGTAAAATAATAGTTCCGTATTATTTTTACCGAATTTTCAGTGCGAATATTGCTACTCTCGGAGTGATTTATTAATACAATCTCGTATTTCAGTGCAATGACAAATTATGGCCATGTGTGGTGATAGCCCAAATTTTGGACTACAACCCCATTTCAATTTACTTGTTTTGTTACTATTTCGAGGCTGAATTTTAAAATAAAGTTACTAATCATGGTATTTTGGATAAGAAGTTTTATTCAAAAAGGTCACGATAGCTTTCAAATGACTTTCATGTTTAGACGTAATAAGTTCTTTCTTTCCTATACATCTGTTAACATAGCCGTTTACCGTCCACTTTCTTTGAAGTCATGATTTTCAGCGAAAATCTTCTGGTATTTTTTGAGCTTCACCTAAAGCTTCAGATCAAATTAGGTACGTCTCCCTTTACGCACATCCAATCATCCAGTGAGTTAACTTCTTACGAATTGACACCTTCTCCCAACAAAGGTTTAAAATGGCAAAAATGCAAAACCATTCTGTTTCTCACAACTTTCACATGTTTGATCTGGTTTCAAACACTTTATGGTAAAAATTTGCGGCCCCCATTAATAACAATGGAGTGCATGATGTACTGTACCGCAAGTTGTGCATTCACCTTAACAAAGTTGGTAGCTATCGAAAGGTGCAACATGATGACGGAATTCTTCAATTTACTCTTACAATTCGAACGACGACATTTGCAAGGTAAGACTAACTATTTACTGCATGGAAAGAAAGGCGACACTCTACTAACTTTCCCTTTTCATGTCTGCATATTATTGACATACTTTTTTAGATAGCCCACTTCTGAATCTAATATCTCTGAGCCGAGTTGAAAACTGGATGATTCGTGTCACACAAATTGCTGGCTTTGTGACATCCGCTACTATACCTATATTCTATGGATTTCAAAGATTCTTGGATAATTGTTCACCTGCAACAATTGCCTATTTTATTCTCCCTCATTGTGAATTCCCGACAACTAACAACGGCTACTTGAATTTGGCCACTGATTCAATTGCAATGGTAACTTTGATTGCCACTCTTTCAATTTGGTTTCTTCTTGACATGGTGGGATTTTTCTGTTTTATTGTTTTTGAGCTGTCGCTTCTTCCAGGATTTTGCTTCAGACACTACATGAAGTTTTTCAGAGTGTCACTCGCCCAGCGGTACAGTCTTCGTGGATCCAGTAATACCAATACAGGACAACCCCATCAAACCAACCATTTTCCCATTTACAGGCAAATCCAGTTGCTGTCTCGCTACTACAATTTGATTCAGCAGGATAAGATCATCATTGGGATTTTGGATATTGTACTTATTGCTTTCATCATTTGCTTCTACGCGTTAATTTCCAATGGGTCCCATATCTCGATCCCGCATTTGATTATGTTTTCGAGTGCATTGCTCAACGGATTTTTGGGGATAGCTGTGTGCTTTGGAACGTTTGGAAGAGTTCATGGTGATTCTCTTGAAGTTTTGGCATTTCTCAAGTCGAAAATCATTGGGGTTTCGCCAGGTATACGAAAGGGTCTCATGCGATATGTTGCATCATTGCAGCCAATAAAGGTTCGCCTGGGAGATGTGAATTACGTGGATAATCTTACACCCATCGTTCTTCTTCACTTTTGCTTCTCACAAATTGTTAATTTGGTAATGATGTAATTAATGGACAGCCCATCATGGAAAGATGAAGAGACAACATTTTTATATAAATCATTCGCAGGAAAAACATAATCGTAGCCAGTGTTGAGTGGCAGGGTAAAGAACTAGATTGCATACATTCTTCCATATTATTGCCAATTTAGTACACAACCAATCTGACGGGTCATACCCACAATGACATGATATACATTAGACAATGACGAGACACTTAGATTACGCATACATACACATAAGGGCACTTACTTGCATTTTACCTCAATTCCATAATATTTGGTTCCAATTATCAAAGCATATAAGTCATAAAATTAATTCCCTCTTGTTCAGCAGTAAATAACATCAATTATGAAAGCATTCGTGTCCACTAGGCCTCATACCGTATGAGTCATACGTGTATGTTAAAGGAATCAACTTTCTATATATATATGTATTGTAGTGGAATAAGACCAATTTTTATGAATTTTGAGAAAAATACATATTTGCACATCAAAATCGTACTATATAGCTGGCACCACACCACAATCCTAAAATGTCAAGAATAAACGTAATGCAAACAATTTTCTACTTAAAAATATGCTACGTAGACTTGTCAAATATGTACACGTATTTACAACATGTCTACATTGGCAGCTAAATATTATTTTCACTGAAAGCCTATACTAAATACTAAACATTTTATTTACGCTCTAGCCAATACGTTGGCAAACAGTATGAACGTATAACGATGAGAGGGTATGAGTAAGAGTTGAGCACTTATATATGCTACGTAAACTATAAACAAGCAACTATTTTTCCTCCACTTGAAGTAACGGTAAGTTGACTGAAGAGTTCATTTGTATTTATTACAAGGAGTATAGAAAAACGTAGTATAATAATCCACTTGAAAGTTTGTCGTCAACAGAATTCCATACCCCACCATCGCTTTTTTGCTTTCACCTGCCACGCACGACTGTTCTTTTCATGTTGCAGGGCATGTCTTTCGTTGTCGGTGAAAGCTGTCATATCTTAATATATTAAACAGACCGTTTTTGGTCTTAATATTAAAGCATACTGTACTAACAATATAAAAACTAGATGTAGGCATAGATAATATAATAATCGATAGCTATATTGCTTTTTACCTTTGTATGGTGAATGAAAACTGGAGTTGAGTTGGAGTGGATGTATTGAAGTGTATATGGCGAGCTTCCAAACCCGAGGCGGACGTTGCCAAGTAGCGTCGTTTTAAAAACAAAACTTGCAACAGTCATCCAAGCTCCAGTTGAGCCATGGACATCGTCTGGATGATGGTGAAATGTGCTAGCAAGTAGTAGTACGATACATGTCCAGAGAGGGGACCTAGAAAACAGTGATGGTTTGGACGTATCGTGGTGTTGACGTTAAAAAGAGCACAAGTGTATTGGAATAGAAGCAGTGATAATTTAATTGTTAATTTTAAGTAATCTTCATATAATAAACCTTAATATTAATTCTTATTTGTCTCAAATCAATTAAGAGAAAACATGGTTTCTTCTGGTATCATGATTTGTGGGATCCGCGAAATGTGTGACAAACGGGTGACAAACGTGTGACAAATTGTGTAAATATATACTAACCAAGCACATTGTTAAACCAATTTAAATTATAAAAATGTTCTAATAAAATTGAAACCTTAGTTGGTACTTTGCTAATTATACACACGACTTTTGAAGATGCTTTGAAAAGTGAGGATAAAGCTCACAACCGTCGACTGTACAAAAATAACTATAAGTACCCCTTCATCCTTCTACTTCGCTTTCATTGTTTCATTTCTACAGTTAATCATCAATTCTCCGAAACAATAAATGTTCTAAATGTGTAATTAATAAGTAAGCAACGTTCAATGAAATACCCAAACAGTTTAACACTCACTGTGAGCATTTGTCGTCAGTTCCCTCAACAAAGCCCATTCCCTTCCATTTTCAACGTTAGTGTACTGTCAGTTAGACAAATTTATCAGTACTAATAATGACGATGAATCGCTACAAAACTTTAGGACCATTGGGGGATGGAACCTACGGATCGGTGGTGCTGGGACAGCGCATCGATACTGGAGAGAAAGTTGCCATTAAAAGGTACATAATCTTATTTTAGTAAGCTTAATTATACTCATACCAATAATGCACCTTGGAAGTATGGTGGGGATGAGGATGATAAAGCGCAACGGTGCATTTGTGCTTAAATTTCGAAGAAAGTGAGCCTCAGACAGAGGTGAAAGAGAAGACAGGAATTTTGTCTATTGACCCGTGGAAACACTGTTTATATCAGGCTTAGACATTGACAAATTAATATTAATAATGTTGCAATCCAATTTGATTTTACCTATAGAGAGCTGAGAGTATAAATAAGATATTTCATTTTTATACTCTCGGATAACGAGTGATTGTCAAAATAGAGTACCATCGATAAATGTGAATCACCGTTACAATGATTTATTTTAAAAACCTTAACTAAATACTTGCCCATTATCAAAACTCTTTTCCCACGTTTATTTAACAACTACGAATTAATAGGATAAGATACAGCAAAGTTAGGATAATAAAAGGCTGAAGATCCCAGAAGAATGACGGTAGTAAATAAGAAAGAGCACGAGAACGGTGAACATGAGGAATTGTGCGAGTTTCCATCAGAGAAATGTCAAGAGGCTGATGTAACCAAGAAAGCTGCCCTTGGGAAAAGAATGGCCAAAGAATTTCAATGCATAGGAAAAATTGGGGATGGGGCATTCAGTCAAGTTTTTCACTGCGTTAGTAAACTAACAAAGGAGCATGTTGCCGTTAAAGAGTATGTAAATGTTTAAAAAACCAAATTATATTATTTAAGCGCTTACCTTATATTCCGGTAAAGTTTCAAATGTGTGCCAATTTATAAGTTAGCATTTAAAAAATATACACGAGATGTGCCGTAACGATTCTTTTCTCAAGGTCTTTTTTCTTTCTGACATGCAGTGACACGCGTTTTGTCATGACATGTTGTAGGTCATTCAAGTCATTTCATGCAATGCAGCTTGAACAGCACAAGTCTAAATTCTATTTTTTATATTTTTCATTCCTTTCCTTCAAAGGAATATGCATGCAAGAAAAATACATTTCATGCACGCTTCAAACGGCTAAGAAATCAGCAGTCATATTTAAAAGCAGCAGGCCTAAAGTTTATGACACGTCATAAATTTAGTATTATTTTTATAGTATTCGTGATTCGTCTTTATGGCTCACGTTTTCTCGGCACATATATATTCACTAATAATTGCTTTTATGAAAGTTTAACTAAGTTGAAGTAGGCTAAGGTTATCAGCAAAACTATAGTTTGTTATGTTTCCCACAATACTTCATGATGCCAATGCCAGAGACAGCCATTAGTTGAGCATGTATAAAAATGCAGAAGGTCATTCGTAATATAATATTTATGAGAGACAAGTGTAATGTATGTAAGTGCTCCGTGTAATACACCACACTATCTTTTCACATGGAAAATATTTTGAGGGGGTTACTAGTCTATTTTTATCATTTTTCAACCACATTGTCCACGATTCTATCATCAACATCAATTGTCTTTTATTCCATTGTTTTCGTATCTAAAAATGTTTGTTTTTGTGTGATTTTATTTTAGGATGAAAAAGAAATACGCGTCATGGGACGAGGCAATGAACCTACGGGAGGTGAAAGTAAGGCGCTAAACTAAATTAATACCCAAAAAATTGATTTTTTATTGTGATGCTGTAATGCTAACTGCTTTGCATATTATTATACCTAATATGAATAATGTCAACTCGCGTGCCTAAGCTCATTGTGGTTATTCTACTCTACTTGCTTGGAAGTAGGTTGCGTGTAGGCGTTGCAATTTTAGTTTTCTCCCTGTGACTTTTCACACCGAATATATAATCCCATGTACAAAATGTTATGCTATTACACAATCGCTCACTTTTACTTATACATACATACATGTATAATAATATTTTCTCTTGCTTTCTCTTTTTTGTGCTCTACTCTGCGCTGTTGTTGTTTTGTTGCGTGCACAGCGTGTTCCTTGTAGGCATGCTAAAGCATTGTATTCGTAGCCTACCTAGGCATCATAATCACTAGCACCAATCTTTCTCCAAATAATATTACAATGCCACCCACCCACTTTGATATTAGTAGCACACCTTATCGCGATGCAGTGGAGAAACGGCTTTTTTATTTTGTTGCTCAACCTAAATCCAAATCTGTCAAAATGTACGTCTTTCCCTTTCATACAATAGCCGTTTGGTAGGTAGATAGACTGCTCATGAAAAGGATACGTCACTCAGTAGACAACGGCACTCCCGCTGCCGCCTCACGAATTTTACGTCTTTTACAAAGCCTGGAGACATCATGGAAAATTTTCTCCTCATTGTGTTCATTCCATTTTCGTGACAATTTGTCATTCATCTCTTATCAGTGAATATATCCAAGGAAGGATATTGTTTTGCGCTTCTTCTTCATGTGTTTCCGACTTTGGAAAAAATGCCTAGTAGAAAATCTTGGGAAATGGAAAATGAAAGCTACGTCATAATATTGCTTGTTTGACAGTGACGGAAAGCCGTCGGCATTGTTAGGGTCCCTCAGAACGTACCTAATTTAATTAATCTAATTCTAAGTATGATGGCATTTTAAGACAACTTACAAGCATCTCTCATTGTTACACAATCATCGCTTGTAGTAAGAGTCAGTAGAATGCATGATGACGTTAAAAATAGGTAGATAAAAATATGTAATTGAATATTCTTTCCAATGCCTTCCTAAATGTCATACATTTGCACTTTGACCAAGACTGGACAAAGTAAAATCGTGTCCAAAACAGGCCGTAACACGACTACTTGACAGACAAGTGAATTGACCGTGAAAAAAAGCAGTCGATCGTCACCGTATTTACCGTCACCACTTGGACTTGTACTGCCGTGCTAGGAGAGAGACAAAAATATACGTAGGGTTTCCTCCTTCCTATGTTGCTAACCCTCCTTGTGAAATTCCGATTCTCGATTTGTGATAACGTTCTACGCTCGTGTGCAACCTTTTTATGATTGATTAATGCCATGCCGTTTGGCTTTCCCGAGGACTTTATATAAAATGTTGAATGCATGACGCATACCCAACCATACTGTTTAAGTTAATGTAATTGTTCAGCAGTACACCCTTTTCACTTCACACCATCGACCGACCACTACGGCACCGCAAAAGCCAAAAAAGCAAATTCCAATGACCACATGCAATAATTCCTACTGTTATATGTATTTATGTATATTGGCTTTCACAAAGCTTAGTGAATGTCGACTGTTTCAATTTACACGCATACCTATACAGAGTTTCTACGTTTCGTATATCAAGACGAATACCCAAAAATCAATAGAGCTGTCCTTGGAGAAAGTTGTTGCCTTGTAATGAGTCGTGTCGTGAAAACGATATAGTAGTCATATTATTCCTCACGCTTGTGTTAATTTCCTATCAGCAGCTTTGTTTCAGCCTTTCATATTCCAAATTATTGCAAAGTCGTATGAACATAAATTCCCTTACGGATATTTTCACTTTTTCATATTATGCATTTCCCCTGGAAAAATGTTCAGATGCAATAACATTTTGCATGTTTACTGCTTTATACTTGAAATTCTTCGGTTCATGCTGTTCTAACTAAATTATATTATTGTTCTTGTTAATTTCCAGTCGCTCAAGAAGCTCAGTCACAAGAATGTCGTGAAACTGAAGGAGGTAATCCGGGAGAATGACACGCTATATTTTGTATTCGAGTACATGAAGGAGAACTTGTATCAACTCATGAGGAATCGATATGAGCGAGGGTACGTCCTTACATATCTTCTGAGAAAAAACAAACTTCTTGGTTACTGGTTATATTACATTCGTCATTGTTATGCTATGTTACCCACCTCAATATGAGTCTTCAGACAATGCCACGTAAAGAATGAAATACAGTAGTGTGATTTGTGTAAACAAGTAAATAAGGATGAACTATCCATGGACTTCTCGACCAGACAAAAATGTAAGGTGAAAAGAATTATGTAACTAAATGTGAGGGACGCAATGAAAATATGAGACATTCCTCGGGACAATAACAAACAAACCCTACGCGTGATAAGATGATGATGAGGAATGCATAACTAACTAAATAGTAGCTCATTAAATATGAATCAAGTGGGTAGAGGAGATAGTAGAATTAAAAAACTGATGAAGCTCCTATTGATGTTGTGACGTTTTCGTTCAAATAAGTTTCATTGACCCAATGTCAATGATATTTCTTGTAGACGTGTATTTACATACCTATGCGAAGGTGGAATACAGTAACCGTTTGTTTCATAAAGATATTGAAATTTCATGGTTTCACTTCAATTGTTTTGTAGGGAGCGTGTATTTCCGGAAGCAGAGATCAGCCTCATGATGTATCAAGTACTGCAAGGACTTGCATTTATGCACAAACATGGGTTCTTTCACAGAGACATGAAGCCTGAGAATTTGCTCTGCATGGGACCTGATTTAATCAAAATTGCTGATTTTGGACTGGCAAGAGAAATTAGATCTCGTCCTCCGTATACGGAATATGTGTCGACAAGATGGTAAAGGATGATTACATTTACGAAGAAAATACGACATATGCACGTATAGCTTTTAATTTTATTACTTAACAAAAATTTCCTTTTAATTTTCTGTCGGGGAAAAATACGACTTTCAGGTATAGGGCACCAGAGGTTTTGCTACGAGCTCCGTTTTATAGTTCGCCGATAGATATCTGGGCTGTGGTAAATTAAAAAACTTGACAATTTTGTATTTTGTAATCGTTTCAATAAATAAAAATGTTCAAAATATTAATTTCATGCTTGGTCTGGTCTAATGTCAGGGTTGTATAATGGCTGAGCTGTTCACGTTCCGTCCGCTTTTTCCTGGTACCAGTGAAATTGATGAAATTTTCAAAATTTGCTCGATAATGGGAACTCCTGACAAGGTATGCATAAACGTTAAATCGTTTTTATGCACAGAGAAGATGGGTTGATTGAACAAATATTATAGATTTTTTAGTATTATAAAAACATCACATTTATGAATATTTTATCAGAGTGAATGGCCAGAAGGACATCAACTAGCGAAACAAATGAATTTCAAGTTCCCCCAATTCGACACTACACCACTCCATAAGATTGTTCCGAATGCCAGCAAGGATGCAATTTTTCTTATTGAGGATATGCTAAGATGGAACCCTAAACACAGACCAACGGCTAACCAGTCATTACGGTAAAAATGTCATTTCCAAAAATGTATATCCTATTGATGATGACGCTTGAATTGAAAATGTGAACGAAAATTTTGTTGTTGTAAATTATTCTGTAGGTATTCATTCTTCAACATTGTTCGTGAGAAGGATCGGCAAAAATCCACAAGAACTGACGTAATTAGCCAGTCTATTGTTCTCACGCAACCTGCCTCGCAAGTAACCGTAAACATACCAATTTCGTACCAAACGGTAAAAGCTGAGGTGTATGAGCCCGTTGTGAGGAGAAAGCTAAGCACCAAATGGGAAAGAGATTATTTTCGACAACAAGAGTTCGACGGGTAATTAAACTCGTAGTATTGCTTGCTTGCGAGTAGTTTGAAGAGCATGAATGAATTGGAAGTATTGGATTTGGAATAACTCGGAAAATTGCTTTTCTAGAAACCACAACGAAATAGACAAGAAATTGTCTCGCTACATTTCTGGAAATGGTTACCGTCACGGTATAATCATTCAGCAACAACCCTATCCAGGTCAACAGCAAATGCAACCTTATCAGCCTCAACAACTGCAACTTCAGCAAAAGCCTTACTACACAAACTCAAAAACACAGCCACCGTCCGCCAACGAGCGCACACTCTCACGGACCAGGTATGAAAATGAGGACCAGGACGAAAATGAAGATAAGACGAGGAATGATTCTAGTAACATGTACCACAACAGCAAAGACAACAGCCCCCGGGCAAGGTACCCGACAACAACTTATGAGTCGCGAAGAAGCGCATTCCTCATAGCTGCTGAGAATTCGGCAAAGGGAACAATGCAAATGCAATCCAAGAGCAATAACATGCTTGGACGGGTAGATTGGGCCGCAAAATATTTGACCTATGGTCAGTCCTAAAAGAAAGATTGAATGAATATGATATATGCTGGTGTTAAATAAAGTATTTTTGAAGGTTTAACTCAGTAACTTTTCAAAATATACGATAGGACACACAATCCAAACTAATCTAAAAATAAAACTTATCTAACATTTCAGAACACATGACGTAGTGGAGCACACACACACAATTACACCTACCTAACCTGAATTTTCGATTAACAAGTACCAGCTTTTCTATATTGTAAAAAAAACTTCTCCAAAGTTTCGTAAACTAACCGTAGCCAGAAGTAAGTCTTTAAATGTACCAATTAACTTTAATGAAACTGCAAAAGTGTAGTGTATACTTCCCTCCAAATGCTGTATATGATAAGAATAAATATTTTATGGGAGGAACTCCCATCCCGGTAATTATGAGTAAGCACAGTAGTTCAACAAAATAGTGAATCAAACTTTTTGTACACAAACAATAATTTTATGATACAAAACATTCATTTATTTTCAATATAATTAGCTTTCCGTTTATTTTAATTTTGAATTTAAACTGAATCTGAAGAAACATAAACTGACTGACCTACTTCCTTATTACGAGAACAACATGTATGTCTATGTAAAATAAATTTATATGCATTATATTAAATAAAACATTGTGACGATATCCAAATGTGAAATCTGTCTGGAAAGAAGTCAATTTCTATTAACGGGACGATAAAAAACAGACAATGTATTTGTCTCCTATCATTAATTACAGTTTAACTTTTTACATAAATTAGATAGTTAATTCTAGATAACAAACATATAAAAACTTTTAAAATGCAAATCTTGTTCTGATGTCTTCTAATTTTTTGGCGACTTCATTTGGTGTGCGATCGAGATCTTCTGATATACTCCTTTGCTTGTTTGGATCCAGAGAGTTGAACTGCTCACAGAGGTCTCCGTCAATGACATTCTACAATAAGAAATAATTTAGTTAAATCTCTTATGCTTGAAATGACGATGAAGTTATTTAATTCAAAAGCATAAAAACTCAGTACTGCAAGACACAAAATATGGTCGTCACTGATAATCGGAGTGTAAAGTTTTCATCATAGTAAATACATTTGGGTAAAACAGATATTCGTAAAAAAGGAAACCTACCCGAACTGGAAAGTAATACGATCTAAAGGCCAAATGATCTCTTCCGCAAAGAGGTGAATTCTCGCTTCGCATATGCATCTCTAAATGCTGGAAGAAATCATGGTCCTCATGTGACGTAAATGGGACGAGAATGCCAACACTTCCAGAAAGAGTGGTATACACGAGCGACTCGTTTCCTCCAGGAATCAAGGTTGCTTTCTGTCAAAAAATATGAGTTACGCACTTGAGTTAGAAGTTACACAAGAAATTAAAACTACAAATTGTTTTTCTGAATGTCAGATTTGTTAGCATAATCATTGTGTTCAGGTGAAACACGGACAACAAAAGGTAGCATCATAGTAATTAATGAAGAAGGTGCCGAATACATATCGTAAATTGTGTGCATTCACATACCTGCAAAGATAAAATAGTTTCTCCCACATGGAAATTACACAAAACTTCCAGCTTGGTCGAGGCTCCACTCAACACACCTCTATCCCAAAGAGCTTTGGTTCCAGATGGATCTTCGTCAACGTCATCCGAGGTATTAGTAGGAAGTCGGACCTGGAACAACCACAAAAATAATGCAACACTAATTACTACAACACAGATAATTAATGCAAATAATGCTTTCTTTGGTATATATATGATTATTGTAACAGAATTTTCTTGGGAAGTTACAACGAAAATGTAACATCCCTACACAAAACTGCTTTGAATTTATCTTCCCACCGTGAGCACACATGAAGTCGATTTTTATACAAAACCCATGCCGGCTTAATTTGGTGGGGTGTATAACAGTACTTCAATAATATAAGTATTTTATATTCATGATTTCTTACCACTCCCACGTTTCCAAATTTGTCGGCAAGTGCAATGCTATCGTAGTCCAACACTGTGGTGGCAGTAATCCACCTTGGATTTGTTTCGTCGGCAAAGATTACAAGCTGATTCTCTCCTCGTTTGTATTTGACAAAATGAACGCTCTCTTGAACATCAGACACGAATATTCTTGGGCCCATTGAGACTATATGAACTATGTTGTTGGGGAAGTGCTGTAAAATAGACAAAATAACTATATTTAATAAATAAGTATGATAAAATCCCAAAACAGAAGGTATATCATATATTATGGATAGATATCAGAACTTGAGAACATTCGTCTTCACTAGATGTCGGAACTCTGGCAGAGTATCATCATATAAATTAATGCTTTGCAAAGTAATTTGGTGGATGATTGTAGGTTTGTACCTTATTTTCACTTTTCCTGAGTAGCTTTTTCTTCCCAAAATCATATAGTCTTAAAACTTTGCCAACTCCAACTAGAACCTTCCCTTGGAAAGAACACAAAGCCAGAGGGACTTCCTCCACCCCCGTTTTATGTAAAAATTCCATTGATGTACATTCAAGGTTCAGTCTGTAAGTATACAAATAGTTTGTTCCAATGGATCTTGGAGCCAATTGGAAGTCCTTCGCGATTCCAATCACAACATAATGACTAAACTCGCCTTGGGACGAAAACTTGCAGTATGCCAAGCTGTAAAAGGAATAAAAATCATTAGTAATTCAATAAAATTAAAACGAGTGCCGTAATATTGTTGAAAGAAAATGTGTTGATCAGGGTCATACCTGACTGCTGCTTCATTTTGTTCAAATCTATGGATGAACGAAGTTTTGCCTTCAATTGGATCCATAATTCTAACTGTTGAAGCCCACATTCCAGGTCCAGCTTTTGGAGCTCCAAATATACTGTCAGGAAGGTCTTCATTCAAGAAAGCGTCTGCCATTTCTTGCGCCAGTTCTTGTTCGTCCGGCCCAGCAGCTTCTTTCATCTCTTCAGCCATTTGTATCCTCCGCTGGCGTTTGACATCTTCAGTGTAAGCATTATGATCGGTTTCAATAATGACTAACTTTCCCGTGTCCGGATGAATAACAAACTTTTTAGGTGTGTACTCAAGTGGAAAGGACATTTGATTGAACACCGCTCCCAATTTTTCAACCGCTAAAATTCTTAGAGTATTTGTAGAAATCGCTACAACTCCTTCAGGACATTGCTCGGAGGAGAAACCAGCCGCATATTCCAATGTTTCATATGAGAGTGGTGTGAGATGGAACCGGTTCTGGAAATAGTAGCTCATCCAAGATCTGCTCGACATGGCTAAGACAGCTTCACCACCTTGCATTTTTATTCTGAAAAGTTTAACTGGACGAGATCCAAGGTATCTAGTACGAGTATCAGCCAAATCTCCAGTCACTGAATCCAACACAGTCCGCAGCAGCACTCCATTCTGAAGACCAATGTTGAGGTAAAGTGTTCCAGATCCACCGTCTTCGGAACCACCCATGTCCACAATGCACAGAGATTCAGGTAGTGCCGGCAGGGCTTGCATACTCAGGGGACTCAAACAATCCTGCAAAAATCAAGAAAAACAAAATGATAAATTCTTCTTCGTTATATACATTAAAGTAGTTAATGCAACATCTTTCTGTGCTGAGAACTAATAATCAGATTTGTTAATATAATCATAGTGTTCAGGTGAAACACGGACAACAAAAGGTAACATCATTTATAAGAAGTAAAATTACATTAATGCAATGAATGAAAATGGTTACATATAAACAATATTGTGCTTACGGAGGGATCTAAGGATATAATACGAACGGTGCTGTCTGCAAGTCCAACAGCCAAAAATCGGGAACGCTGCTCCCCAACAGGTACGGATCCCAGACTCATGCAAATTACATCTGCAGGCATTTCGCGTCTCTCAGTGTACTCATTTAATTGACCAGTCTATGATGAAACAAACAATTTGATTTGTAAAATACATATTCATCCTACTTGTATACCATGAAATTTTCAAATACTAAACACCTACCGGATCCATTTCAAAGTATACTAATTCTCCTCCTGTCAAGGCAATAACGACCTGCCTTTGATTTACTGCACAACGGAAAATTGACCTCTTTCCAGGGGCTTTCCATTCGTTGACTCTTTTATCTGCTCTAATGTGACGAATACCGTCGGGATAAATTTGTACAAGAGCGTCCTCACCGAGAGTGTAACAAGATAACGTGGGCGTCGTACCCAGAAAACCAGAATCCGTTACTTCCTCTACAGTTTCGCCAATGGAGAGTACCAGCGTAGCATTGACGAAGGACACAATGATGTAAGAGTCAAATTCGTCTGAAACGTAAATAGGTATAAACAATGAATTCAATGACGAAGAAAGAGTGGTTTTCTTTGGAGGAAAAATTTGATTTCAGCAACATAAATTTGTTTACATGTATTTTCAAAAGTCTAACATGTGTAAACCATCATTAATAAAGCAAATATCAATGAAACTATATCTCTGAACTTACCATCAGCTCGTCGCTTTACAGTCCATACAGCGTTTGGATTACCGGGAAGCTCCGAAACGGCCATCTCTGATACTTCAAGACCATGTCTTAGAACCCGGAGTGACGAACGTGGTCCTCGTCCACAACACATATAAAGTTGCGGTGTATCTTCATTCGCTGCACATAAAAAGGAAATGAAATCAACGATAAACTAAAAATGAATACATACATGCTATCTTATACTTATCTCAACCGAAAAAAATTGTACTTACCCAAATCAGCCACCTGACAGCTTATAATAGGCGACAAGGACTCCATCTCATCTACCAAAAGGAGATTTCTCAAATGTCTAGGAGCAAAAAAGAAGGTATCACCTTCCTCCAGAGGCATAGCGGAACTGAACTCTGGCTCATCGTCATCGTCGCCTAAATGTGCGATTTGGTACAGATAGCTGTAATTCAAACGAAGGAACTTAATTTAAACCAAAATCCTTCAAATATTTTTATTCACTATTTATAGTTTATCAATAACTCATAGCCGTAAAATAATCACTAAGTTTCATCGACTCAGCCTTACATAATTGTCATCATCGTAAAAGGAAAGCTCTAACGTAAAATAAATGGCGAATAAAATAAACTTACTGATTTCCAAATTCGGATGCAATAAACAAGAAACCCGTCTTCAGGACACACATGGATGTAGCCACAGGTGTTGTGTCAAAATACTTGAGTTTAATTTCTGTGACCATGTCTTCGTCCAGCTCCAGAGTAATTTTGAAAATATCCCCTTGTTCCGTCTGAGCCAGGAAAAAGAACATGCTCTTCGTCTTGTGGGTGGCTGAACATACAAAAATCATTCCACGTTCAGGATCGTCCAAATCATTCTGCACAGATAATACACGAATGAAACTGTTTTGAGACAAATACTTAAACTATGGCGAAACTTGCTCCCATTTAGTTTTTTAATGTAGTAGTGTTAAAGCCAAGAGAAGTAGAATTTTGTTCTACATCACCAACGATGAAATTACTACAAATTACTTTAGCACTTTATACGACCAATGCCTCAATCTTATTATAAAAGGCGCTGGAGATACCGAAGTGCATGTCAAAAAGCTCAAAACGTCTAACCTAAACGTACTTTCAAAACTGGTACAGACAGACTCTGTATGGTACAATCCTACCTTTGACCTTTAACTAAATTAATATTCGCGTTAAAATTACCCGTCTACGAGGAATAGGACATCTAATATCCGGTTGATCTCCCAAATTTTTGTACGTTATGTAGTTTTCGGAGCATATCAGTACTCCGCTGGGACCATCACTTCCACCGGGAACAGTAATCAGGAAATTTGCGTGCTCGTCCAGTGCCTCGCTGTATTTACGGACTACGTGATTCAAACCCAAGTCCAATTCATAAAATGTAATAGCTTGTTTAGTATTCTGAGCTGCCTCTCCTGTTGGATCTACATCGGCATCCTAGGTAAAAACAAAAATAAGGAAGCAAGTTATTTATTTGTGTAACCGACTCACAATAATATGATAAAATTAGTTGCTTCAGCCAGTCGATCCATTATTTCATGGGAATCAAAGTAGGTAAGTGTTTAGTCATCATTTAACAAGAAAAATCAAATACATAAACACAATGTGTATGATCATACCTCATATTCCATTTCTAAGCACGCGAACATTGGATTTTCAAACCCAACATCCACTCCAACTAAATGATAAACGAAAGTGTTGCTCTTGTGTGCTTCCAATGGGGAGGAAATGGTCAGGCGAGCTTGGGCGTCACGATTTAGAATGTACACCAATTTTTGTTTCTCGACAGCACCTGCGCATGAAAAAAAATTGCGGTAAAAATCTACAACAGTTAACGATGATGTTTAAATGACACTTTGGTAATGTGAAAGTCTAATAAAGTCTTACCTATCATTACTGCGCGACCTTTTGGATCAATAGCTAAATACTGACCGGGAACGATCCTCCGACAACCACTCTTCCCAAATGTTTCTTGGTGAACTTTCTCAAAAGCATTTTTGGTTGGGTTGTATTCCAAAATGACAATTCTTCCCGAATCAGATCCTACAATTATATAATCTGAAAACCAAAATCAATTTTCATTATTAAGATGCTTATCATAAATCCATAAAAACGAAGTGCTGGTTTCAATGATACGATGAAACGAAAACTCATAGCCGTAAAATAATCACTAAGTTTCATCGACTCAGCCTTACATAATTGTCATCATAGTTTTCGTTTCCCAACCGTTTCCGTATGCACCCATTGAATGAAAATTTACTACATCAATTAACTAAACTATTCAAAAATGTGTACCTTTAGATCCACCAGTAAGACGAAAGGCCATCAATGACCTAATTATCCCAAATATTTCCACACTCAAAAGTGTTATCACCTTCCCAGTGTTTGGATCGGGCCTTAATATTTCCAAAATTTTCCCCCTCGAGACGACAATCTCCTGCAGTTTGGAGCCACTGAAATTCCCATGCGTGGCGTGGGTTATTCCAGTGGCACGTTGCAGTGTCAGGTTGTACAAATGCATCTTTTATCAGTCCGTCAGGATCTCTTCTCGTCGCCAACACCAGAGATAATTAAGAGTGACTAATTATTTTCATAAGACATCCTTCCTCCACCACTGTTTGCCGCAAATTTAAAACCCGGGTAAGCGCTTGGTCACTGACTGAAACAAAAACAAACAACAAAACGTTAAACCGGTTCTCCATAATCTGTTTTTACAAACTATTAAGCCTTTTACCCGGTGTACAACAAAACAAGAGGAAAATAATAATTAATTAATAATTCTCAAATCCATGATAAAGCAGCTTTAGATAAATGGCTTGCAGTTTAAACCTTGGAAAACTCACCAATTCTGAATTCTTTTTAAAAGCAAGATAAAACATTCATGCTTTCGAGTGCTACATTTTACATACCACTGTACTATAATTTATTGTTAATTACTAATTACGCTATTTTCCCAGTTAAACTAAATAAGTAAAGTAAAGTAAATTAAAAAATTAAATTAAGTGAAGCTCCTTACCGGTGCGGTCGGTGTGCTTCCAGAGCTTCCAAGTGTGTGGTGGCTGTTCCAGCTCTGCTTGATGTCAAATATGAGCGCGTTGCGTTTGGGAGCTTGGGGCTCAGCAAACTTGCTTTTGTGCTTGTCACCGCTGCTCAATGACTACTGGCGTTGCAGTCAGCAAGGATTTCATTTTGGGGCAATCGGAGACAAGTGTAATGCGTCAACACATGTGTATATGCTCATCAAAAGCACATGAACATGCTTCTTGGGGAGCAAGTTTGTTGGGTATTTGCTTTTTTACCCATCTTGCAACTTAGCTGAGCGCTTTCAACCAAATACAAATACAAAACGTACAAGTATAA
The DNA here is from genome assembly GCA_004115045.4 of Sinella curviseta. Lineage (NCBI taxonomy): Eukaryota > Metazoa > Arthropoda > Collembola > Entomobryomorpha > Entomobryidae > Sinella > Sinella curviseta. Next base: position 51,464,896 of record CM023201.3, read on the forward strand.
ACGCAACCAAACATAAACATTTCCAGCTGACCAAAACCTTTTTCTACTTCGTGAACTTTTAGTGCTGTCTGTTTAAAGTGTTTAATTTTTAAAAAAATAATTATAATTAACTACCGCCATCATCAGTAATAGTTTCGATAATTAAGATTGATAGTCTCGTTCGTTGGTGCAATGAGTTCCGAATATGACAATGTACCCAAGTCGGGGGCGTTAAAATTGAAGAAATTGGATCCTGCCATCAAGAAGTAAGTTTATAGAAAAACGATAAACATTCATAAGTGTGATTGAAAAATACATTAAAAATTATGATTATTGGGTAAAAGATTTAACCGTTTAGGGAAATGAAACGGTGGTTTGATTATTGAAATAACATAAATTAATAAATTGCTTTGTGGTTTTAGGAAAAAGAAGAAGAAGGAAGAGAAAAAGATTTTGGAAGCTCCAGTCTCAAAAAGTGGAAGTGGTGACACGGAAGCGGACATTGAAGCTGCAATTGAGGCAAAAATTAGGGAAAGGAATCCACTGATGAACAAAACAAAAGCGGAACTGCGTTTTATAAAACAACAGGAAAAGATTGTAAGTAAACTTGATTTATTTTTCTACCAACACCTGGTGTCTGAGGCACGAGCTTTAAGACGTAGCTAATCCCAGCAGGATGTGATTGGATGGATGGTAAAAGTAATATTCTTTTTATTTACAGAAAGAGAAATGGATTATGGACAAGGCTGCGAAAACGCATAAAAACCGTGTGGAAGATTTCAACAAACAACTTGATAACCTAACGGAACACTTTGACATACCTAAAGTTTCCTGGACCAAGTAAAATGGAATGTGTGGAATGGGCGCTTGTTGTTTCGTCGTCTCGTTAATTTTAGAAAAAAATATACCTACGCAGTTATTTTATGAAGTTGTATGACTTTTTAATAATTTAAGTACGTTACATTTTCTATAAAAACAGTTTTGTTACTCAGATCGGCAAAAATGTTGTAAATTTATTATCTGATATTGTCGTAATTATGTATTTTATCTTACTACAGATAGGAATAGTAAAAAAGTGTTTTACTAAATATATTATGTAAGATGCATTCCTTTGGCCACTCTTCTGTTTCGCTGGTTGTGATTTAAGTATTATTGTAAATGTGGTTTCAGTCAGAAAAGGGGGAGTTTGTATTTGTCATTTATCAGTATCACTCGAAATCCAAAATGTTGAAGTGGAAGGTCTAGGGCACGTCGAACTTTGGTCTTGTGTGGTAGTGGTTGACGAAGATGTAGATTTGGGTCTAACCACAAACAAAGCGTCATCAAGCCAATAAAACGCTTGTTGAATATCGCCTTCACAAAGATATGGAAGCCGTGTCCATTTCACTAGCTCCCATCCTTGAGGTATCAGCACCTTATTTACAAAGTTGGTGACTTCTGCTTCAAAAGATTCCTCATCATCGTCAATGGACAAAGATTCATCGGGTTCATGAGATTTATTTGTACCTGGAACAATAGAAATCAATCACTAATTAATGACAGGAAACCAATCAGTAAGCTAATAGAACAAAATCATTTTATGTAAAAAAAAAATACGTGTAAATTACCAAATTCCACATAAGGTCTAAAAGGGATTACAAATGCTAGTATAGCTACTCCCCCAGGCTTCAGAGAAGATTTAATTTGATTCAATAATGAAAGAGGTTTTTCACATCTGTCCAAAACGTTAAGGCAAGATATCACATCATATTTTGAATCCACAGCAGCCCACTCCGATACGTCCAAAACCCTACACAAATTTTAAATTACAAAAAAATACTTTAGAAAAAACACATTCGTCAAATAAATCGGATTGTACCCATAAATCCTTTAGTATATATTATCCTTACTTGTAGCCTTTCTTTTGAAGTGTCCACCTCATGGTGGCAGACATTTCTGTTACGTACACTTCTTTAAAACAAGCTGCCATTTGTTCTGTGGTTGAGCCGTCCCCAGCACCAATGTCCAGTAGGCTATCCAATAAGTCTGTGCCATAAGGTTGATCTGGAATGTCTATCAGTCTTTCAAATTGCTCTGCAGAGAATACTTGCATGGATCCTCGTCCTAATAACCTGTTACAAAAGTTTCAAATATAAATATAATAATTTCCACCTAATACCTCTACTACAACATCAATTTTAAAATTTCCAATAACACTAACAATACTAATTTTATTTCATATAGGTATTAATGGGATAAATTCTTCAAATATGGAGATATATTTTTAGTACATAGCGTTAATTAAATATAGTTGTCTAATGTCCTAAATATAAATCATCATCAAACTAAAAGAGTATCAAGAGTCCTACGCTCAAGGAACATTTTTTTATACTCCAAAGAAATGATCAGGCTCGAGATAGAAAAAAGTCTGTTCATTATTATATTGCATGTGCCACCATACAACTATGTACATCTTATATGAATCGTTCATTCAGCTACTGGTACACCACTCGTGTCGTGTCAGTTAGCTCTTTCCTATGCTTCACGATTCACAAGTTGTAGAAATGGCCATTTTAGGTATTTTTTGACGTAGGGCAATTTAATAAGATTTGGTGAAAATGGGAAAGGTGACAATTCAGGCGTAAAGAAAAGACATGCTGTGTGGGTCTCAAGTTAATTTCACATAGGTACACAGCGCTGGTACACAATTTTTTATATATCCTAGCTAGATAGGTGGATATCTCCATCTTCTACCGTCGATGTAGCTATGTGTGTATAATATATCTGTATGTAAGGCCGTCGGAGAAAATGGAAACTGGGAAAGCAAAAGTATGTACTTTGTTCACATCACATTTACCTAGCCAGGATTCCTGTATATGATTTGCTTGCTTATGCTACACATTAGACACCAAACTAGTCCCTATATCAAAAGCCCTATAATATGTAAGTAGTAATCGTAAATGTCAGCATCTAAAATAGCTTTTAGCTTCCGGTGATTCTAGCATGCACCACTTTCACCCTTCCCTCGGCATAGAATTGCAGAATGCAGCATTATTGCCTATCTCAGTGTACATGTACCTTAATTTATTTACTTGTTATTAAGACACGTTGTGCCTTTAGCAATAAATAATAGCAATAGGTGAAAAATATGTTATTTCAGCCCAATACGCTTTTCTAATACCGAATGGACTTCTATTAACAATCATTTGGTCCGATGGTAGATTGGTCTTTTAATAAATAAACACTAATTATTTTAAAATTATTTTTGCTAGTCCAGCAGAAAATTTTGAAGTGTTATATAAGATAGTGTAGACCTAAATATGCTAGCCCGGCCCAATGTCTTTTGCCCTGTCCTGCCAGCCAGTTCCACCAAGACTACAGATTATTATTATGTAGATGCCATTTATCGATCGATAAAAAGCCCCATGGACCATTGGTTAGCTAGTCAATGCGAATGTTGAGGGGGTAAAAAATACAACCATTTGCATTTCTAAACTTTAGTTTCATTCATTATATTGTATTATACGTACCATATATGCACAGAGTCAGCGAGGGAGACAGAAAGAGAGAGATAAAGAGAAAGAATCAGTATGGAAAAATCCCTTTTCCAACGTAAAGAAAAACGAGAGACGAGAATGAGATCTTATTACCATTCTCCTTACTTCTACCGAGAGCAGTTATGGACCCACAGAATACTATGCGGTTATTTTTATACTTAAGTATATAAAATTGGCGCACTTCTCATAAGAAGTCAGCAAATAATATATTTATATCACTGGGAACAGTTTCCCACTATTTTTATCATCCGAAAGTGAAAAAGTCATCTTATTTTTACATATTGAGTAATATGCATCTTTACTTTCCATCTATGATTGGTCAAAACCAATATATTCAAGTAGGTACGCAAGTATAAAATGCGTTTATACATGTGTGCTGCTGCAGAGAAAGTTTTTTTACTTTAACTTTTACTTCCGCACTGCATCGTTCGTCGTAACGAACGATTATAATGTATAGGGGTGACAGAATCATGTTTTAAAAATCTTCTGACTCTACCTACATTGCAGTGTGTGTACACAATACTTTCGTTTCTGCTACTACTAGCATGTATGCAAGCATAGTTATTTCCATTTTACTCAAACATTCAAAATACTTAGCATCATCCGCATCCAAGTAGCCTGCTGCCATCCAGCTTTCTTCCATTTTCCCTTTTCCCAACAACAAAAACCACCATTGCCACGATGACTACGGCACCGCACACACAAAAGCAAATTTTATTAGATGAATTCCACCACCCCAACTAACTTAAACTTCCCCAGAACAGAATCGTTCATCGGCCGTCATTCTGATGCCGTTCATGCATGCCTCCGTATTTTTTGTTGCTCTCTCTCTCTCTGGATCGGTCAATATCCTTTCTCTTCAAAATAAATAGGTGCACATCGTGCATAGTGATGCTATGTATTTACAATGAGTATGAACGCAAACTATATAATATGAATCTCCTCGTATCTTACGAATGCACGATGAGATATACACACTTAATATATTATAAAGTAACCAAGTTTTAGAAAGAGAGAGAGAAAGCGAGTCATTTCTTATGCATATTCTTCACTCCCCATAAAGAAGTAAAAAAGGAGATGAGGAGAAGAAGGTAGGATGAAAACGAATGAATTTTTCTAAGACCTTCGAAAACGAACTTTTTTATCAGCTCAAGCAAGCTATATAGCTCCACCGGTCTCCCCATTTCTTTTTTCCCTTCCCCACCAACTACTACACTACAACCGCTGCCACCACTCTCATCCCATCATCATCTTCATGTCCATTATAAATTGATTCTCTCTCCTCATATTCTATCATGATCCATCATCTGATGAAAGCAAAAATCTAAAAAGCATCATGTGAAATAAAGTTAGACCACTTTCTCTCTTAAACATACACGGACACGGGCGGACATGCCGCATGCATTGGTGTACAACAACAGCCACAAAAGTTTAAACGAACACATTGTATCAGTAACAATATTCAGGCTTAGAGTACTAAATGTATAACGCAATATTAAAACGATGTGGTGCTATCCCCGGGAATTTTCTTTTCTTTCTTCTCCCTTTTACTATTAACACCACACACACCATCATACATGATACACCAGTGTTATCATCCTTGCCACTATCAGAAACCCTCATCATCGTCGTAATCATCAGCCTCAGCATTGAACCGAACCAATGTCACGTTTTATGAAATGAATTTTGTCCATTCAAAAGAAATGAGCCAGGTGTACATACAAGTTTTATGCCTATAAAACTTGGAATATAGGATGCACGGATTATATGGGCATCAATGAAAACCTTTTCTTCTAAATTGTAGAGCGAGCTTTTCATAATATATTACCCATGTACCTACATACATGCCCCAATATACATGCTGGATGCCATGTATTCTTCACCTTGGAAGTCTTGCAGCGTTCAATCCTTCTTGAGGTTCTAGTTGATGAAAGATTTCCTGATTTTTCGATCAGTTAAAAAACTTTCTTTCATCTTTTCGTTAGGCTAGACATGGAGGGAAGATCACGATAAAATGATGGTCTATGATGGACTAGATTGGAGCAACATCTTTTTCTCATTTTCAATCTGCACTTACATCATCATCATTCAACTTTCCATTTAGACCGTTATCATATTCATATCCGTTGAAAAATACGCGTGCATTATCAATCTGACCATAAATATTCAAGAAAAAGGAAAAATGCTGGCCATCGCATTAACGATCGATAGAAGATCCATCTCAAGGGTCATTTGTATTATATTCTCATTTCTCATCTCAGTTTACCCCGTCGTATCATGAAATGGTAATAGATGCCTACTAATGTATATAGGTAATATAGAATTGGCCAAGCTGTTCTTTAGTGTCTGAATGCAGTTAGCCGAAAAATGAATTGAAAAGTACATACCTACATGAATTTATTATTAATTTATAGGTACCATCATTAAATATTAATTTGACTATAATGAATGAGGTTAAACAGATGCCAGCTGCTGTATTATCATTTTGTTCAATTACGAATTGCGCTCTATATTGTGCAGGTTATAATAGACTCACAGTATACAGTGAAAATGGTCAGCCTAATGATATATGAAAAAAATGATTTGCGAAAACAGTTTTTAATTGGTTGAGTTTGCGTTGCACTCATGAAAGGAAGAAACATATGGTTGGAACCAACACAGAAGCGTATGGACGATTATTAAAACAAAGGGCAGAGTTGGGAAAGCAGCAGCTGCAATTGTTCGCGTGCACTGCCCTATACAATGACCGACACACAGGATATGATATTCCACCCTTGGTCCAGTTGAACACAAGTTCGTTTTCCTCATTAACTCCCCTTCTTTCTCCCGTTGCGTATGAATGCAATTCCCGGATTGGTCATTGGAGTGATAAAAGTGGAAGGTGGCATGTGTGAGAATGAGGGGAGTGTGCATTAATTAGAACAAAAGGCTAGTGTTTTAATTGCTCTGCGACGAAGCGAGCAAGAACAAGGACGGTGATTGGTCTCGCAAAATTTCCTATAGGCGTGTCTAGCTCCAAAAGGTTCCCAAAGAATGTGTCTGGACCGCGGACACATGAGCGCTAATGAGTAATGAGCGAGAGTCGATGCCTATCACGCACAAACGCACAATCGTGAGCTTCGTAGTAAAGTTGGAAATAAAACGGGGAATGCTGGGATAGGACGACAAAGAAAGATGAAGCGAGCAAAATGAACTTGCTCTAATACTGTCTTCATTTCCTCCATCCATCCACCAAGGAGAAAAGATGTATAGTATATTTATTATCTTGCAGCCACCCGCACACTCTCAATGTCACTGACGGGGGGAGCATATAACTGTCTACTCATCAGCAGCAGCAGCAATGAAATATACCAAAATGAACGTGTTCAAGAGGACAGAAAAATCGATATGCCCAGCCAAGTATCTCACAATAATCATTACACGACATTTGCTTTTTTGGATCTCAGCGTGTTAATAAATTTACCCACACTTCCACGAAGAAACGATTCACGACTTATCAAAGCTGTGTCGTGTTGAATAGTAGTAGAATATTAATTATGAGCAACAACGTAATAAAATCTACCCTCAGTGAAATATATTAATTAATGACCCTAGTTTATGAGATAGCAGCACAGTGTGCACAACTGGGCAGAAAACTAATTACCTGCATAATTTTGTATATTACATTAAATTAGGCAAGAAGACGCCATGAAGAATGCGAAATGCCAATGATAATTATTTAAAGCTTTCTTATCATTACCGAATATCATCGAATGACTTACTCGAAAGCATTGGAAGAATCTGCTTTAATTCTTGAAAAATAGTTTGCCCGGTATGATGATGAGATCTGATATTATTATGGCGATGATAAAGCAGGAGAGATGATTTCGACAAAAAGCGGTCTATACGTAATATCCACCTTGGTTCTTAGTTCTTATTACATTACATTACATGTTATTACATGCTTTTGGCGTTTCATTAAGCAAGCAATGCACAGCTAGACAAGTGGCCCAGAGCTTGGCGTCTCCTAATTCATCATTTCATCTTCATAGTCGTCATTATGATGATGACCATAATCATTTCATACAATGACATAAATATTATGAAGAAAACGTAGCAGCAGCTAGTTTCATGATAAAAGAAACGGATGCATCATGGAATAGGGACAAAGTACACGTCGCTTTTCTGACGACGACGCACTGCCTTGCCTTCTTTTTTATTTTACGGTTCTCTCTCTCTCAAGTATACCTGCTGCCGTGCCGCTGCTGGTTGGTCTCATTATTACCTGCTTATTTCTTTCGTTTTTAGGGGAAATGCTAATTATACGGTACATCCAAGAAAGACGAGACTTTGAGACTTGGCAAATTGCATGTGTGTCTCTCCTTCCCCCTTTCCTCAAATCATTCCATTTAATAATTTTTTACTTTTGTAATAATTTATGTCATCAAAAGTAAAGCTATCCAGAGTTCGCTTGAAGGTTCGGTTCCAGCAATAAAAAAACTAAAGCAAGTTTAAGCTTAATGTATGTTTAGCAAGACGAATGTAATCTGTGTAATCATAATGAACAATGCTTTATAATATAAGTGCCCTCATTTTCTTCACTACGATTCCCTTCCTCTGTAGAAAAAAAATATATATTTTTTTCTTTCTTAAATCATGGTTGGTGTACAATGTGCTGACACATCACATCACAGCAACGCAGCAACGTAGTAGAACACTGAAGTTACTGGAGTTCCCGGTTTCTGCATTACCTATATATTGACTTTTTAGATGAAAAATCCAGCAGCCAACCATTTGTAGTCACCTACTCTCTGCATTGCTGCGTTTCTCAAATGTTTCAAAGAAAAGTCATTATGAAAATCTTCTGGACCACCAGTTTCAATCTCCCTACGGTTCCTGTTATAAATGTGTTTTATGTATCTATACTGGCAATAATAATAATAAGAAGTAGTTGCTTGACTGATTCTTGTTGTTGGCGGGTGGTGAGCTCACCATTTTTTCTCTTAACTCATAGGAGAAACGAGCAATACATTTTGAGAGAGAAAAAGAAAGAATCCATTAGTGAATGCAAAAAGTAGAAACAAGAAGGCTTATTGCCGAGAAAGGATTAAGCGCAGGAGAGAAAAGGAAGGAATATAGAAAGTAAGGAAGAAAGAGAGAGAGAGTCAAAGTCCTCTGGTACAAAAAATTCAACTTGACACAAGCTCAGTCAAATCGAAAGGATTGTCCACCCTTGTGGACAACACATATATACACGAAGAGCAGAGAAATAAGCGAAAGCCTTAATTCTACTAAAAAGTACGGATTTTCCATCTATTTTCACGCCTCTGAATAAAGCCTCATCTCTGAAGAAGCAAGCAGAGAGAAAGAGTCTAGTTGTCGTTGTCTTCTTGACTTGAGTAGAGTTAAAATAGGTAGGTTTCCACACAACACACAAGACAAGGCTTGAGAGCAGCATTTTTATTACCCGTATTCTGTGCACGCGTCAGCTTTGAACGAGCAGGCATACTTGAATCGAAAGACAACTAACACTGGCAAAAGCACAAAAACACATAAATACCTGAATACTACACGACAGAGGGAAGAAAAGAGTGGCAGCGAAACGGGAAAAGAGACAGTGGAGAGTGGAGGGAAGAGAATAGTAGAATGTAATATCAAGAAGAATACACGGAGGCAGAGGACGACTCAAAAGTCTGTGTAAAATAGAACGAGGACAAGGGATAAGATGTGGTACTTAATGGAGCTACTAATGGGTACATAGGATTTACTTTCTTTACTACTATTACTACTTTCCTTCTACGAGTCGGGTCCACCAGCTAAAAATGCGATCTCATCTCCTCACTCAAGAAAACCAAAGACGAAAAAAATAAACCCCAGTGGTCCTTTTCAACAAGGAAGTTCTAACGGAGATCTCCACACTTGCTAATAAATATTATCTCTTCGCTTTTTTGCCTGGTTTATCCTAGCATGGACTTTCGTCTTGAAAGTGTGATGTTGATGTTATTAGGTTTCCATCTAAAAATAACTAATATTTTTAGATCTTTTTTTTGCTCTTGACGATGATGACCACGTGAAAATGGGAGAGTATCCAATGTGCCGTTGTTGGAAAAGACGGAGCGAGCAAACGGCGAATAGCCATTGAATTTTAAAATATGAAAAGCTACCATTAACTTTGCAATCCGAGATACGTTCGTATTAGGAACACATTAAACTGTGTCGTTGGAGTGAGTTGGATACACGGACATTTTCACTGATCGGAGAAGCTCATACTTTAGGTACTTTTCTGCTTGTGGTAAAGTATTGAACACGCCGCTACAAATAATCTGTCATAAGTCATTAGGAAAGGATTCGGATTTCTGCAGGAGGCAGGCAGGAAAATCGAAAATGGAAAGGAAACAACAAATATATCCACTTGTTTATATATTGAATGTACACTATATTGTATTTGAAGTTCAGTGTGAGCTACCAGTAGTATTTCTAAGAAAGAAATCTCTAATCTATCCGAACTGCTATTATTATTTTTTATTAATTCAAAACTCCAGAAGTGCTTGACTTGACTGGAACAAATAGGAGCCAATTAAAAACGTTAGCGATGATAACAATGGTCACGCACGGATCTTGTACCAGTGTATGCACTATGCACATGCTTTAAAATAGGGGTTTATCATAATTCATGATCTGTTCATGAGGTCTTCATTTCTAGCCAGAATGCTTCTGGAATACAAAATGATCGACTGTTGTTACACGGCTACAGCGTAATGATGCAGTCCTGTCTACTACTCATCCCACGACAAGACAGTGCAGGCATTTCTGATGGAGGCACCCTTTTTCTCAGATGCATCATCACCACTGTCATCCTGGGAAATAGACATGAAGAGCTGTCAAGACGCTGCATTCCGTTAAATGACAGGTGTGGTTTTCATCAACTTATGCAACGTTATACTCAATAATTACTTTTGTGCTCCTAATTCCATATTCAGTTTCATATTTATTTTAGTATTACAACTACAGAGATAATTTAACCACCTATCTGCTATATTGCTCGCCGTAGTTTCAACTGGATAGCCTATTTAAAATATTTCCATTGTTTGTTTATCATGTGAATCTTCATCTGGAAGAATCTGCTGAGTCGCTTCTCCTTCTGCTGTAGAACAACTTTACTGATAAAATACTTTCTGTACAATAAGTCAACAATGTTGTTGTACCCGGAGATTCAAATCGCCACAAATATAATCACCATTTCATCTCGAGCAACATTAGCAGAGAAACTACGTAAAACGACAGTACGAAAAGTCAACAGTCTTTCATCGAGGACAGTAATTGAAGAAAACATTGCTTCTAATATTTTTGTAAGGCTATTATCGATGCTGTCTCGTTTAATTTGCTTAACAAATTGTTTAATTTCACTCTCTTGTGTATTCAACTTCAATATTCGACGATTAAAATCAGACTGTCTTGAAATTCCGAGATAAAAGATAAAAATGTACGCGGCACACACATGACTTGAATAAAATTAGCTATATGAAAGATCATCTTGCTTTCGCCACAAAATTTTTTAAAAACAACTTAAACTGTAATACACTGTTCAAATAGTTACGAGAAACCAACACCGCAAAGTGCGTACAGCACTAACTGTTTACACCGAATCTCATCAAAATAACTAATCGAAAAAGAAATATTATATAAATAAAACTATAAAAACTACATTTAACGCGAATGCAATTATTATATTGCTAAATTGCATTAACACCAAGCTTATGAATATTAAAAAAATTGGTACATGTCGATCTTCCGACGATTTTATTATTTTTATGCATGTCAAGAAAGCTATCAATAAAAATATTCATATGGCTGCCACTACAAACGATTCTTCAGTATACTGCATCACCATCATAATCACCCTTATCTTTATCGTGTACTCCGGTTTAAACTCAATATGACCATAAAAAAGCATAACAGATCATTAACATGACCTTTAAGAATGGGGAAAGCTTCTTAGCTTTTTTCTCATCATCACGACTGAAGGAGCAAGGCGTCGTGATCAGCCCCAAACTCACGGACGGATAAGATATCATGAATCAAGTTATAATTGCGGTCATGTAGATATGGCCGTTGAACATTATAAACAACATTCTAATAACTAATCGCACCATGGCTCTTCCCTGCCTCCAACATACCACACGAGAAAGAATGGGGTGCTTTCTTGTAAGAATGCACCACGTAGCATGCAATTAGCCCGACGGGTTATTGCAGATCAAGATATCAAACTCGACATTGATTTTACTTTAATGATTAGAAAAATTTCTCATGTAACAAACAAACGGCACATTCTAACACAAGTAAAGTACTTTTTATCGTAAACACAGCAGCAAACATCAACTTAAAATATGGCGATTTTGGTGTGCGCCGTGTTGTTTGTGGTTGATGAAAATTATGGATTTTATTATCGAGTATGCTGCAGTTTGCGTACAAAACAACAAGACGTTCATTGTTCACCAATTACATATTATGCTGTACTCCACTCATCTATGCACATAAAGCATTTTTAAAGACTTGCCTGTCTACTGATTACCCATATAAGATTTTCTTAACACCCCTTTTATTACAGCGTGCTTTTGCGCACATACATCACAACACAATCAAAGAGGAGTGGAATTTTCAGATGTGAGAGCAATCTATCTTCTTAAATTCTTTCGGTGCTTTGTATGTCACGGACATTTTTATTGAACGCATTCATAATACAAACCATGAAGTGACTTATTCAGTGCATGCATACAGCAACAGGCAGGGGTAGTAAGTTTGGTGGTAAGTTGTTCTTCATTCTCTTGTTGGCAGTCGAGTCTCCTTACTGGTTCTCTTTCTCATTATTACAAGTGCAAACCTTTGCATCAAAAATCAAAATGGGACAATTGAAAAGTGATCAGAAAAATCCAATTTCTTCGGCATGTATGAAAAATAGTTAGCACTGCACTGCAATTTGTCGAGGTTTGAAATAGTGTAAGTATTTTAATTATGACATTCTTAATTTCAATTGCATCGTGATATGAGGGAATGATCAACATGTGAAATCGGAAAAATTTTCGGCCCAGAAAGCTGTTGATGATCTCATTATCGCTTAACCTTAATTGAAGTGTTCATAGGGACATATGTAGGTATATAATTCAACCAGTGTGTAATTTTTCATACGTTTCCTCTAATTTATCCTGTACATCATAGCGTGTTTAGTACAGATGTGCACGATGTGCGTAATACTGATACGATTCCCAACTCTGATCATCCAGAAATATATACATTAAGAATGAAAACTATTCAAGATGGTGTATAATTCAGCTCAGCACCATCCATCCACATCATCATTTCACCAAAATACAGGAAGCAAAAGATGAAAAAGTTGAAACGTTACATTAGAGCGAGAGAGGTGTTGCTTCACATATGTACATACATTTTACCGTTACCCCCTAAAATTGTACACACACACACTTTACTCACTCACACATTCATATTAAATATATCGTTCAATCGTTCGTTAGAGTAGCTCGTATTTTCTCAACTTCTATCTCTTATCATTCCTTTTCCTTTTTCTCTCCTGATGATGTGTGTATAAAAAGGAAAAAAGATGAAAAAATTCCCGTGGAATAAAAATAAAACTAGTCTTTACATTTCGCATATATTTATAACAACATGGCAGCAGCACAGCATTACTTTACTGGCTGTAGTGTTGAAGCTTTTAACTTTCTCTCTTTTGCCCTTTTCTTTTCAGAATCAACGAACTCAAGCGTGTTTATTGAAAAATCATTCTGCCTTGAAAGCATGCCATGAGCCTAAAACCCTGTAATCGAAAATTCATGTCTCACCCAGAACAAAAATCCGACAATCCATCCATACTTTTTCCATCATCATCATGAACGAAACGCAACAGAAAGTCGTGGTGGTAAGCACCAATATAGTGGTGGTTGCGATATGGTGTGGCGTTGGTGGTGGTGGTAGAAATCAGCCTCCCACATCAGCATCAGAGCATCACACAAACACATCATCACCATCATGATGAGCGACGCCAGCAACGACGGAGAATCTGTTCGCTTTTTACTTGTACTTGCACCACCTTACATTACATTATACATAATATATATCTAGGTAGGTATATGTAAACGCGAGACAAAGCAACACTTTTCTATCGCATTACATAATATAATGATGCTCTTGCTGCTATAATACACATTGAGACTTTTCTCCGTACTAGTTAGCACAGAAAAAAGAACAAACCAAAACGAAAAAAGAGACGCAAATTTCAGAAAAGCGGTGATTTCGCTTTGTGACTACTTGTGACTTGTTTTTGAGAGCGAGAGGTGGTATATATTTTATGTACATGTCATTTTCCGGCGTGTTCCATGAACCTATATGTATTGTACTGTGCTATATATGCTAACAATTCACCTCTTTCGTGTCTCCACATCACATTCGATACATTTGTCTCTTGATTCGCTCGTCAAATCGACTTGCCCATTTCCTTTTATTTTCTCTTTCGCCTTATTCTACTTTCTCATACCCTCTTTTCCCTAATATTAGTAAAAAACGTAGACATGTACACAATTTAGGAAGCATCAAAGAGCCAAGTAAGAGAAGAAAGTAAGCAAAAGGAGATCATGAGTAAAACCGTGAAATACGACAAATGCTATATGTATTTTTTTTCTCTGTAATAATGTCAAAATATGTACCTCTCACCTATAATATAAGAATGAGCTATCTATCACCTATCAGTGAGTAAGCAAAAAGAATTTTTTAAAGTCAGCTTGGAAAAAAGTGATACAAAAATTTAGAATAATATGAAAGTACAAGTGAGCATGAATGAATAAAAAGGTAGGCTTGTTGAATCAGCTATCCAGTGAGACGAGAAAAAGACGTCTTTTCTTGGTGAAGAATAAGAAATATCTAAGAAAAACTTAGGTTCACATCATCATGAGAGAATCAAGCATGAGCACGCTGCCTTTTTAGTGAATAAAAAGGATTCTTTAATACTGACACCGTTGAATAAGCTTGAGCTTCTGTTATCTTTCACAAAGCAGCAGAAAAAAAGTGAGAGTAAAAAAACCTCCTAAAACCAATCCAACTCGACAAGTAACTTTTTCTGTGCACGTACATACGTGTACACGTTAAAAAGGTAGCGGGAGAATAATAAAAATGGAACTCATTCGATAAGGTGAACAAGAAGAGGAGACCAGAGACGAATGCAAATTTATTTTCGAAGACCAAGTCTCTTTCTTCTTGACAATTGTGTTTCCTCTTTATCAAATACATACTAGAGAGGCAAAAAAATCCATTTCCACTTTTGCTACTTACCCATTTACACTAGTGTTGGTGAGAAACCAGGATAACACTGAGCTGGCAAGGGTGAGCCACAGCTGCCAAAACGTGTTGTCTGAATTCTCCACGCAAGTGTCAAGAAAAAGCTGGGTGCTCTCATCCATCTCGAATTGCTCAAATTTCTCTCCAATCTCCTGGGACAGTTCCTTCATCCGCACTTCATCAATGCGATACCACTGAAAAGAAAGAAAAAAGAAATATAATGAAGGTTTGATTGTTATCATCATTTTTTCAGAATCTTTTAACTGCCCGCAGACAAAATTGAAAACACAAGAACTTTTAACACATTCGGCTGGGATATCGTCACCTAACCCAGTAATTAATATTTTTCAAGAACTAGCTTTTATACATAATCCATCCTTTGGAGATGGATCATCGCTGTCGGACAGATTGTAATGACGATGCAACCAGGTGCAGGTACATAGAAAATATGAGCGTAGGTAGTAATTAGCAAAGATCACGAAGAAGAAAATGAAAACCTGACCTAAAACAAAAGTATAATTGGTATTTTCTGTGTGGGATACATGCAACATACATATTGTGTATTAATTGGCAAATAAACAGCGTCTTTATTTTTTGCATGCACCTTCAAATAATCACTCTGAGGTTGGTCTGCACACGTTTCAGATATAAAACACCTTATGTAACAAGTAGGTATTATGAGGATCCTCCTAAATGTAAAGTTATCCTCATACTCCACTTGAAAAAATTACAAAATATTATTGGCAAACCAGTAATTAGTTGAGATTTGCAATTGTAATGGCCATGAACATTAGCTTCTTCTTCGTGAGAACTTGGCATTAATCGATCTCTGATCGAAAAATCAAAATTTCATGCATATTGGAAAAGTGCAGATACGAGAATCGATACCAACAATTAAAACATTTTTTTATTACTCAAAAACCTGCATGATGGGCTCATGGCTAAAATCATTATGATCCTGCTTCGTTGAATTACATGTTGTATGAAATAATCACCTTCAGCAAACAACAATATCTTTAAAATTTTAAAATGTAGAAACCCAAGTTTTGAGTATAGGACTTTACTTTGAAAGATGTGGCCATGATTTCTTAGCAAGATAATTTGCTATGATGGTATGCAAAATAGCAAAGATAATTGGACAGCGGTCATGATGTAAAATTCATCCCGCTTTTATTGTTTTCTCCAATACAGCTTAAGTTTGACCTTCAACTATTAAAGAACCATAATGACTGTTGCCGCTCAATTAGCCTATTCATAAATATTATAAACAACGACAAATTACATTGGGCTGGCAAAACAGGCAGATGCTACAGCAGTTGAGTTAAAATGACATGAGACAATCGAAATCAATTAGGTATCGATTAATAATGTATTTTTACGGCTTAAAATTCGAAAACAACAAATTAACATGTTCGAAAAATATGCAACATACGTCCGAAAGCATCATTGCATGATTAGTGTAGAGTTTTCTATGAGTTAAAACATTTAACTGTGATATACCTATGCGAGTAACAATTGGCCAAATTTTAGTGTTTTTAGTTACGTGAGACTCGACGCGACGCATTAATAATATATTCTTTCTCCAATATTGTATATTGTAAATTGTAATATTACTCCAAATACATCAGATAAGCAAGCTAGAAAATATTTCACGAAAATCAGATAGTAAAAATCATTGTACTGTGTGGTCCCATTTCCGTTGCAGAATGAAATAAATACTCAACCTATTTTAGCCGAATGTCAAATCGTTTCATGGCTGCTTGGACGGCTGTTCCATAGTCAAATATTGAGGTGGGAGGTGACCTTCTGGAATATTGTGTTTCTGCTTCTGGAGAACATTCAAACCTCATGTACGGACACGAGACATGTAAAGTTCGATCACTCTCAAATGTAGTATTATTTACTATTTTGGTTATCGTTTACCACTATTTACTAATAGTGGATATTATCACATTTTGAAGTAATGCGCAGATAGAAGTAAAAGCGAAGATGAATTTTGAGTGGGTGGTGGTGTTACAACAACTACATTACATAAGCATTTACTCACATATTATTCGTATGACATAATATAATTTTACTAAACATCAATGCACACATTTGAAATGGATAGGGAGGAAGTAACAAAGTGTTTTTGCTTTCTTTCTATAATATTATTTAACTTTATACTACATATTTATATGGTATTGGAATGGTGCCAAAAATCTACTTTCTATTATTTTTCTTTGCTGTCAATTTTGCCATGTCGTTTTATTCCTTTCACCCGTAAAACAGTAATGCGACACAAAATAAACAAAAAAATATATATAGAAAGCAATTTGAGATGATGATGACGATTTGACGCAGATATAATTCCTAGAAAATAATAGACTTTTTACTAAATTTGTAAAATGATAGCATTTTCAATTACAATATATAACAGATGTTTACCAAAAGGAAATGGAGTTAGTTATATAGGCTAACATTCTACTTTTTGTACTTGCATATGTACATAGATGTGCAAATGTACGATTCGATTTTCTATCAGTTTGCTAAATGAACGATGAAAGAGTAACTTTAAAAAATATTGGTCCTTCTTTTCCCTAAAATCTACTTTGCTCAAATAAAAGGAACTGCATTGATATATAAAGTATTCGCATAACATTACTCATACAAGCTATTATTTTGCAACAAAGAAAAGCATTTTCAAAGAAAGAGTCCAAGTGTCGTGTAGTGGAGTATAAGGAGTAGTGGAAGTAGTTGGTAGTATATGAGAAATTTTCTTAGAAGAATGATAATAAATAAAGCCGACACTCCTCAAGTAAAAAGAGAGTGCTTCTAAAGAGATTTCCCTTCTCTGGCAATTCAACAGGAACAACAACAAAGAAAAAAATATATATTTTATTTCTCTCCTTCGCTCTACTTTGTGTCTTTTCTCTAAAAAACGGACTTATTACTTATGTATGCATACATACGTATTATAATAGGTATATTACCAACATGAACTCGTCTCTCTGTATACTCTCTGCTGTTCCAAGTGAATTATAAAAATCTTAGGAAGAGCTTTCAAAAAGACTTTTTACATAACAAGTAGTCGTAGTAAGTAAAAGTAAAGCAACAATAATAACAAAAACATATAAGCATAGCATACACCGAATGACTACACATATTATACAGCATGAAAGTATAAATATGCGAGCGAGCACTACATACATCATAGATATTAAGAATTGAAGCAAATAGAGAGAAAATTGTGATTCGAAGAAAAAAGGGGTGACACTATCTTTTACTAAAAGACAGCTTAGGTTCACTTCAATAATGTCATTCGTTCATTGCTTTCTCTCTCATGTATGCAATGCCATAAGAATGTATATACACAATTTATACATTGAGAAAACAACATCAACGACTTCTTGCTGTGTACACTCTTTTATTTCTTTCAATATTTTGTTCGCTTCTTCTTCCTTCTTTTTTTCTCTCCCGGAGAAATTGCCAAAGAAAGTAAGTGAAGTTATAATGCATGTCTCAATACATTGATTTTGATGACGATGATGATGTACTCGCTCGGCAATGCTCTGGAAGAGTCTCACGGTATTTTCTCTGCAAGATGACGATGATGATGATGATGACTACGATGATGATGTGCTGTGAGAAAAAGCAAGCACACACATCAATTCCTAAAAAATATGTACAAGTCGTTCGTTCGTGGGGAGGATGTACAAAGTACAACAAAAAATTTCAAAAGTAGTCGTAGTCCTCTAGAACTAAGCAGTACATTAGTAGGTGAGTTATGTATGCATGTATTCAGGACCAGAAGCATGATGATGATGAGGACGATGACGATGATGTACATAAGGTATATATAATGTGTAAGTATAGCATGATTTTTTTTCTCTCTCTTCCCTTTCAATCTTGCCTGAGTACTTACTACTTTTCTTAACTTTTTTCGTCAGTGAGAACCAAACCAGCCAGCTAAAGACGACAAGATGAACGAAGCGAAAGGAAAAGAAAGAGTGAGAGAGAACACAAGAAGTCACCCAATGATGTTAAGTAATGTTCATGTTCTACCACGACGTACGACGACACTGCACCAAAAGAGAGAGGGGTCCCATCACCACCACCACCACTAAAAAGTATGCATACCAATAGCAAGATATACAAAAACTAGCAGATAAAAGGCGAGAATCCTTCTACGTTTTCGTTCGATGAAAGTATACAGTTTTTTGTTACTAACTAAAGCAAAGTGGGATGTTATTCGAATTTTCTTCTTTTAACTCCCAATACAACCACCACAGGAGTTATTCACCTAAGCAAACTTGGCATACGCATATATAATATATACACTTCCAATACTATAGGTATGTATCTATGTATTACGCATTACCATTTACAAGCAAAGTAAAATGAGTTGACTTTGAAGAGAAGGGAAAGAAAGAAGGTGACAATGCTTTTATTCCACCACCACCACCTCCTTTTTCTTTTTCATCTTCTCTTTCCCCATCATCGTAATTCCTGAATGTATGTATATGCAGGTATGTCTCTTTGCACCACACACCCGAAGGAAGGAGACACAAAAAAGATGCCCCTTTACGCTCTCATTCTGTTCCAATTCACACATGCATTTTGTGAAATAACAACTCGCACACACACGACGATGATCAGAGCCACCCATTTTCTTTCTTTAAAGAAAAACGTAAAAAAAGATGGAGATGAGAAGAATGTACCTACCAATAATATGTATGTATGTATATGTGCTGTGTGGAAGCAAAAATGTATTACTTAGTGCCACCATCATCGTCATCACCGCCGCCACCGAAATAAGAGGAAGAACCAAGAGACCAGGTTGGTGTTTGAATAAGAAGAATAAAGAGAGGAGAGAATATGTGTGTGTGTTTTTTTCTCATTTTAAGGCTCCAAGGAAAGCTTTCACTTTCAATAATAATGTAGTTTTCAACTTTTATAAAACTCATATAATAATAATAGTGGAGCAACACAGAGGAAGACAAGTGAGTGAGAAGTAGTCTGAGTGTGTGTAGGTAGGTATATACATATTTGGGCACATGTGTGTATGTCATGCATGTCTCTTTCCCTCAGTCTTTCTTCTTTGCACCTCTACTAGTTGGATGCTTGCTTACTATGCAATGCTTTCATCCAATTTTCTTTCTCTTTCACCCGGTTTTTCTCAAAGCCCACTTTACATCCTAAACAGGAGCTGAGAGAGAGAGAGAGAAAGGTGGAAGTTAAAGTAAAAAAGATGTGAGAGAAGAGAATAAGATGTACACTGTACGTAGGGTTTATAATAATAATGATACCGAGTCAAGGGAAAGCAGGTACAGTGCAGTATAACAGCAGCCAACAAGAGGCATACTAAGATTCATATATCATGCTTTCTTTTCATTGTATCTTGTCGCTTTCCAAATCATCATCCTAACAATCATGCATGCATACTGCCGTTTGACGAGAGAAGTTGAGAGCAGATGCGATGTAAGGAAGATGCCTCATTCCCTTTCTTTGTTGCATTCAGGCAATTCTTTAAAAACCTAAGATATCACTTCGGTTCCAGAGATTGAAAAGAAGGGTCACGTCAATGATGAGCAACAAAAGATGAACGAGAATGAGATAACGGTGACAACCTTAATGACACTTCCCTTCAGCACTTTCACTTTATGTGCACGTTTGTTCGGATCTGCCACCCGCTCTATTACCTATCGTGCCCTCTCAAAGTATAATATTAGATTACATACATGCACAAGTACATGACTGCAAAACGATCCCATTAGTTCCGGATGCTGCAGCTATGATATACATTCACACAGAGAAGCTGACTAGGTATTCTAATTTGAACGAAACCAGTATTTATCTTTCAATCTACATTACAGTCCGGATTCCGGATCCAAAAAGGTGGTACAGGTCTACATATAACGATTTGTTTGTATTAATGTTCTGCATAAAGCAGGAGATCCTTCTGCTGATACCAATCTATCATTATTACCTACATCCTCCTGAGCAACTACTGAACAAGTGACTTTATGAACGAGCGAGCAGGGACTGTTGTTAGTAGGTGGTATGCAAGTAGTGTGAAGTGTAAAAAGTGTAAATTGAGGTGTTGGGTTAGATTACAATGAAAGGAATGCATCCTCGCTTCAGCGGATACTCCTCACAGGTGTAATGTCAGATTTTTATTAAGAAATATGATATTATGCTAATTCGAAGATTTAGAAGACAGCAGAGATTTCCAGGAAAGAGTTGAAACAAACAAAGGATGAAAATCATTCTCGAGACAACATTGTACAAATAGGCTCATGAGCAACATTGTGAACCCCTTTCCTTTCATTGATTCATTTATTCATGCAAGAAATGAGACATCATTGAAGCACCAGCCCGAAAACACATAATTTTATGAGCACGCCCAAGAAGAAAAACATTTTCCCTTTCCGCGTACATCTCATTAATTTTTCAAGACTTTCAGGCTATTAAAATCACATCATCATCCTCGTCACAAGCTGGAAATCTGATTAATGCAGTTCCACCCTCCACTAAAATCCGTAACCTGAATTAAATATGAGAATTCTCATGGAGTCACGAAACGGCCGCACCAGTTCCAAAGCAAACCAACGAGTGCTTTTTAATCGATCTCTTAAGGAAATGAGAATTGATAGAACTAAAGCTAAAGACAAGACTCTGCCGCTAACCAAGGGAAGTCGTCCGGATGGAGAATGAGGAAGGGAGGGAGTAGTAGGTATTCCAAAGAGGAAAAGCTAACATTCTGGAATTATTTAATGGGTACAAGAAGGAAATGAAAATGAGGAAAACACATTTCGTAAGTATGCGGTGGTTTCACTTTCCTCTTCCAGTTTTTCCGCAAGAACACCACATTACCACCACTGATTCATGAACTGAAGATGTTGATCTTAAACAAAAAAGCTGGAGCATAGCATGACTACGTCTCATCAGATTCTCATAATTTTCATTCATCAGCCTTTCTCGACCTCTCCTCATTCATTGCGTCTTTCTTCTTTTTACAATGAATCTGCCCATTACCATTTTTACAAGGCACGTTAGCTATTTCAGCAAACGCCAAGAAAATATTTGGCCCATTAAACACACCCTTTTGCTCCTTTATTACATGATATGATTAGATTAGTAAATCATACTTAATGGATCTTTTCACATTTTTTCAAGCTTTCCTCGTTATTTTTTTCATATTCTTCAAACAAAAGAAAGGAGAAGGAGGAAAGAAGGAATCTTGATCCAATCCAATTCCAACTACCACAAAATGTACTAATTTATAAAAGCTTTCAATGAAGGAACAAAGGAAAACAAATTACGACTTATTTTTATACTACAGACTGCTCGCTCGTTATTAAAACTGCCCTGAAGCACGAACAAATAAAAACGACGGTTTTTCGTGAATTTTTTTTCTTCATAGAAATTAGAGTGCTGAATGAAACAAACAATGAAAATGGGATTGTACAGAGTACGACACTGCCACTGCTGTGCTAACCCTAATTTAATTCATTTTCCACTTGGCAGCTTGCCGACCCTGATAGCGTGACATTAATAATTTTGCATCAAAATTTGACCAGTTGATAATAATTATGACAAAACCTTAATGCAAGTGTGCTGAAGAGAGAGCAATGCGCTTAATGAAAGGTTAGAGAGAAATAGCATCTGCCCATAGACAAATTCAAATTATTTTTTAAAGCATCAACTCTATAGTAAGCTGTAAATGGTATAAGCGATCATATTTATCATGACATTCAACATTCGTCAAATTAGCACATGCGATATTTCATAAAAAAATATCATTTCATTCTTCCAATTCCAGAAATGCCCATATTGACAGTTCGCAACAAAATATTTATAATTTAATCAAATGTTACTCAAGAGTTTCCCTTCACATAGAAGCCTTGCAGTGTGGCAAGCCGGAGGAGCCATTATTATAAAATTACACAAAAGCTGGTTGCGTGCGTCGTCGTTGGGAAATGTGAGGAACCTCCCATACTGGATATCATACAATCTTCATTATTTAACGTTAAGGAAAATGTAGGGAACAGGTAGGAAGGCAGCCGAAAGGTAAATTGGTTTGTCCCAATGATGTGGAGTGAAGGAGTGGGTGGACTAAACTGAACAGAGGATAATTCATACTTTGCTTTTCCTTACCAACATCTCTCAACAACAGTCATACTCATAATCAGTCAATAGGTAATACTCATTTACCGTTGCCTTCGAAAAAAAATGTCTTCTGTTATCCAACGAGCAGGGTTTCCCACACGTCAGGAGTAAAAGGAAATTAAACCTTTTACCATAATTTCCATTTCTTTTTAGATTCGTTTTTGTCATTACTTTTGTACAGCTCTTGAGCGAGCGAAAAACCATTCATTTGAGTTTGCGTGTCATTCATCAACAGAAACATTTTTTGTCAGCGAAAGGACTACAATTAAGTAGAAATACATACGGTTGTGTCGTGAGTCTGCTTACAGCAGTGGTTATTAGCTGACTGAACTGTTGGTTTTAGTATAAATTTATGAGTAGCAGGAAAGGAACAAAAGGTCCTAACTAACAAATGTGGGATATGAGCATAAACGTCGTCAGCAGCACAGTGTTCTCATTTTTGTAGACTGTGAAATAGACTTTTTCATGAATTTAACATGGAATACACGCATGTGTGCTCACTTATGTGATCACACTCGTCATCCCAGATCATGTCGAAAAACGGAAGTGAGGTTAGAGGTTGGTAATTGGTACGCCAGTAAGCTGTATTTAGTATTCATATCATCAAAAGTTACAGCAACAAAAATAAACGGTTGGTTGGGGGAGAGTACCCACTATAATAGCCACTATTTAGAATACGCACCTATATTTATGATATTTATATTATAACACATACAACTTGATAAAACTCATAAAACGGCAGGTTATCCTCCGACTATTTAAGCGTACTCAATGTCCAGGAATGGCCAGTATGAAACGGAAACAAAAAAAGCAGCAATCACAACGAGCTAATTTCGCTAATTTCCTATCCAACCAGATTAATGCAACAATGTTTAATACAAGTGTGCACATTCTGATAATTGCCACTTGTAATAATGATTGGTAATTAGAATTAGATACATCCATGTCATGTAATTAAGCCGAACAATTGTCACTGTCTCTAAACTAGGTCATTGCAGGTACACAACACGAAAATGTGACGACGGTTTTTTAGGTTTTAACGATCGTGAAACCAAAATACATTTTTACAATGCTTAAGAAATAAAAAATAAAGATGAAAAATAGGAAACTGTAATGAATCGTCTACCTGTGACTTGTCCATCGACTGAAGTCTTTCATCTGTGCGAATTTTCTCATAGAGAACTTTAGCCATTCCAGATCTTGGCCGAAACATTTTATTTATTTCACCGCAAACGGACTAAACCAAACTATTTAAAACTAATTACATATAGCCTACAACCACACCAATGTAAACAGACCAACAGACAGCAAGAAAATACTTATAATTTAATGTTTATTTTTTAATATTCAGCACAACATAACAACAGAGCAGTCAGCAGTAAAAGCATGTGTTTGTGTTTTGCTGAGCTGTTAGCATGCATACAACTCTACTCTGCTATCTGTGATCTTCAGCTGCTGCTATGTTGTGTTTTTGTTATGGCATGTTGGATTGCGCGCCTGATAAAGTTCTTCTATGAGTGAACACGCTGCAACGACGCTTCCCCTGGCCAGTGGCTTTGTTGCTTTTTGCTCTGCTTGAGAACTTGCATTGAGGCACGTGAA
The DNA here is from genome assembly GCA_004115045.4 of Sinella curviseta. Lineage (NCBI taxonomy): Eukaryota > Metazoa > Arthropoda > Collembola > Entomobryomorpha > Entomobryidae > Sinella > Sinella curviseta. The sequence continues at coordinate 51,489,486 of CM023201.3, forward strand.
CGAGCTAGCAAGCTTTCTGATTCAGATTGATTAAGACAAATTTTGTGCATAAATAGCATGGAATAAAGTTTATGCTACCCTTAGACAGACTATTTGTAAGCCTAGCAGAAACTATATATTCTTTAAATGGAACTAAATTACAAGCAGTAATAATTATCAAGGTATTATGCAAGTGATATCGTAAAGAACCGAAAAAGCATTTAGGAATGTCACATTGGTATTTTCCTGGTGGTTTCGTTTAGTTAGAGAGCATCTCTTGTCCTTTCATAAAAATCGTATATATTTGTTACATCATATTGCTTGTTGTTTGCTTTTCAATGTCCAGAAATGAGATCTTTAATCGGCTTTGCAAATTACAGCGTCGGTAAATTCACCTTTTGCGAATAAATTCAAGTATAACCTGTCTTAAATGTCTGGAGTTACTATATTAGGATTGCTCCAAAAAAATACGCAAGTTATTAAAATTATATGGGGTTATATATATTATATAGGGTTGTAGCAATGCATATATAGAATAAGAAGAATAAACTCTTTCACGAACGGTACCCGTTTTCAATTATTTAAATTCATGCAAATATATAAATGAGTATTGGCAATTTAATTACAATGGGAAATTAATTAACGATGGGTGTAACTTATAGTTGATCCTGATAATGAAACCTGATAATTGGCACTTCTCTTTACACCTTCGTTATTACTTTCTCATTACGAAAGATTTTTCATAGCCGCTTTTCTTAACTCTCCGTATTTTTACTAATATTTTGTTTGCATCACGCATGGCATTTATGTGTTTTGGTATTGACGTAGGTATAAACAATTAACGTAAAATAATTACAGAGTATTGATAAATGAAAAGAATCCCATTAAAAGGATACTAATTACGCTCCGTTGCTTCCTTGGTGGTGTCTAAATGGTATGAAGGTAAATGTGTAATTAATTGTACCCTAAGACAAAATGCAACATTTGTTTTTGCAGATGTTAAGAGAGACGCCCGAAAATTTGTTAGATTGACACTAAAATCCCAAGGAGTAGGGTGCAATTTATGTATTTCCTTCTCTCTCGAGCATATATACACAAAGTAAAAAGACAAAACCCGACAAAATACCTACATATTATTGAATTCAACAGCAGAAGTCGATGATGATGGTAATGATCATCTTGATTCCTCTGCTGATAATTATCTCTCCTTAATGTTTTTGAATGGATAAGATGGTAAGGAAATGATAGCCGCCAACAGTGTCGGTTGTGAAGGTGGTGCCTTGTCTTTCTTAATGTCTTCCCTTTTTTGTGCTACTTCACCTGATCCTCTCATTAACACTGACATTAAGTAGAAATGAAATGACAAGATGTGCACCTTCTTACTTCACACGCAACAAAATGTGTTTTCTTTTTACTTACGTAATGCTACTTGCGTCTACGCTGATGATTTCTTGTTGATGATGCCAGGTGTAAGTGGCGAACATCTTTCGCATTACGTTTTTACACCCCAGAATCTAATCTCCAAGAAAAACAGGCAAAGTCGAAATACATCGTGGTCATCATAATCATCATCACGGCCATTTCTTTTGTTCAATAATTTCAAGAAACTTCATTCATGATGGGTCGTTAATGTCAGTACAAGGCATTAAGAAATGTCTACGAGCAGCTACTGACACTGCCACCATCACCGAAAAAAAACTCTCCTGCTTCTTTTCCTTGTACAAATAATTACAGGGACGGACAATATGTTAAGCCCCTTTATTTCTAAAGAATGACTTTTGTCTGGCCTTTTTACAAATAGTAATGACAGGGAGGCTCGATGGAACTCTTCATGAACGACAAGAAACAACGACGACGGGATGAACAAGCAGAAAAAATGAAATTGAGGATGATGATGGAATAGATCGGCTACGAAAAATAAAATGGTTTATGAGCTGTTGAGATAGCGGTGGCGCTATTATTGACTTTCAAGCAAAATGTTCATTGTGCTATATGTATGTACGTATTCAAAGAGATGTGAAGAATCTATTGATACAGTAAAATGTTGATCCTCAAGTGAATCTTCATTTTATTCATACATGTACATTATTTTCAGAAAAACGGCAAACTTTTCCGATTCCTAGAATTCAGGATGTAGATATTTTGCAACAAATTTTCAAGGAATCATCAGCACAAGATGTTGATTGGAAAAATAAATATTTAATGTTAATTACTTCAAGTGTAGATGCTCTTGTCAAAAGGCCGGTGCCGACTACCACACATCGAGCCGAGAAATTACCTGTAATAATATGTTACTGTGTTTATGCAAAACTAGCATGATATATGATTCGCGGCACGGCGTCTCGTTCTCGTCCCCGTCTTGTTCAAAACAAGTAGAGATCATGGCGAAAACAAACATGGAAATTACCATGTGTAGAGAATTTTGAATTCCAATTTTGTAATTTTCCAATTTCCGCGAATTTATTGTATTCTTTGAATGACAGCTATATTTTCCCTTGCAATGCAATTTTCTCTGTACCTTGATCTGATCCATGCGACAGAAAAAAATGTGCATAAAGTTATGGGGCTTGTTCCTTTGAACTTTTCATTAAACATGAATTCATCTAACTTGCAGATTGATATTATGGTATGGACGACAGGGAAGGGCGGATTGTTGGCCTTTCTTCCCCCAAATCGCGTATCGTACAACAACGCCAAACTTTGCCTGATGATTATGGAGTCGATGATGTTGATGATCAATGATGATGATAAAAAAGATAATCAAAATTGGTTGGTACGGTATATGTACGTATAGGTAAATATAAACTAGCTACATGCATTCTTTTTCGTTCTGTTATCCATCTCACCGTGTATTTCATAGGTAGTATATATGGCTTGCTGGCCTCTAGGACTTACGCGCGGCGACGACTAGCGATTATATGTGATTATCTTTACTTCATGCTTATAATTAGAGAAGAAAAAGAAAAGAGCAAAAAACAACTTTTTATCTCGTTCTTCTTCTTCCACTTACTTTATTCTTCACAAAAGCTGAGGTTACAGACCAACGATTATAACGTAATTAAAGCTTCTTAATCTACCGTAAGCCAATCTTTTGAGGCAAAGAACAATACATAAAATATATAAGCCACTTGAGATTTAAGTATGATGATGAGACAAAAAAAACTTCCTCTTGTCTGTTGTAAGCGCGTACACTACCCTTTTGCTGATGGATCCGCTCTTTTCTTCAGAGTTCCTCCAGACAAGTCTTTTTGAAACAGTACGTGATGCTCTTTTCTTGCAGGGAGATAATGGCAGGAGCACGAACGAACGATGACGACGACAACCATAAACGAACAAGCTTATTCAATTCAAGTGCATCATCCTTCATAGGAATCATGACGATCATGAGTGTGTTGTTTCATTTTAACTTAAGCTAGCGTGAAGGATATGAGCTGTGATACGAATGCATACGAGCCACAATGCAATCATGTGAGAGAAACGAATAAGTATATCCACCGTAACACAATAATTTCTTATGCATGAGTACTTATTAACCCAGAGGCCTCCATTCTTTTCGCTTTCATTTTCATCACATCATGATTCTTCTTGTTTTTGGGCAACTTATGTCTGAGTCAGTCTTCTTCTTAAAAGAAAGAGAGGAAAAATTATGCTTTCATTATTATTAGAGCTTGCATGCATAAAAAAGAAGAAATTAATGCGCTCTTCTGCTCCAGAGCTGCTTTATATATTTTATTATCTATACGGTACACAAAGTACAAACTTGACACAAAATGCATCTCTCTAAGAGGATCACAGACATTATGTAACGAAATCACGACGGCGATGGTCTTGGTGAGAAATATGGACCATGATGATAATGACTACAGGGTTGATGCATGAATGCACGATATTATACATCCTGTATACCAGAGAAAACCAACCTCCTTTTATTAATGAGCGTATATACCTGCGCATCTTGCTTGCTTATCATCATCATTGACTTTAACTCTGATTATTATGCTACACATTTTTTGTTTTGAAATACATATTTTAAAATCTTCCCTTAAGGAGGAAACTGGTCGTGCACACATAATATGATGAGCATGTTAACACAGTCGTTACCTTCACTTTTTATAGCGTTTTTGTGGCCCGGTTACCTGTGTGAGTAAAGTCGTATTTAGAACAAAAATGGGTGTTTGCCCTTCCCAGTTTATGATGTTTTGTGTCTTTCAGGCATAAAACATATGTCAATAATTAGCTGAGGATAATAATGATGATACGGTAACAACAAAAGCAAAAATCAAAAGGATAGAAATTACTTCTAGGCTCTCGGCTCGGTTCACTGACAATGAGAGATCTCCTTTTTTTCTCCTCTCATCTTCTATCTTATTATCGTCATTATGATCAGCACTTATAACTGGCCGTCTAATGCATATGCATGCCTGTAACGAAAGGGTAAAATGTGTAATACTATAATATCCAGTTCAGTTCCATTTTACGAAAGGGCCAAGCCCAAAAACAGAAAACAATTGAAAAAATCCGTAATTAGATGAATTAAACAAGTACGCATGTATTTATGCACGTATGTTCTCATGCTTTTGATAAGAATGATAATGTTCAAAAGGCGAAGGAGTTCGAGTTTAACAAAATAAGTACCAACCTTCAGCAATTATCTCAACTCTACACTTAATACTTATTTGCTGCGATTCAAATTTTGCCCAAGCCACCATGCACACATACTACCACCGTCAAACAAAAAATTGTAATTACAACCGAGCAGTATAATAATATGCTTTAATAATATGTTCTTGAACCACGATTCCATTTTCAGTTCACGACCAAGCAAGATGTTGTTGGTGCAATGAAGATGATGGAGAAGTATATTAGAACTGACAACAACATTAGCGTACAAACACCTTATAAATATTATTATGATGTGATGGTGGTGGTAGTGTACCGAAGAAGAAGAGTAATTTGTATATTTACCTTTGAAGCATCATGGTCATCATCATCATCATCACTATGAATCTTGAAGAAAAATTTATGATTTTTTTCTTGTCTTGGAATATGATTATGCATGTATAAAAGTATTGATCGATAATATCATGTAAGTACAGGTATCAGCATTTCCCTATCAGGCAGCCTGATAGCAATTTTGCATTACCTGTACTTACACATTCATCTATTAACGTGTATATATTAAAAATCTGTATTTTTTTCTTCAACAAGTTCAAGTCAACCTAATAATTAAGTTGCAACCATCCGTCAGGGTGGCATGTATGGAATAAGTTTTTGATAAAAAATCATAAATTCTTCAAACACAAAGAATTTGTTCATTGTCAGACTGAAAGTTTTAATAGCCAGAGTTCAATTATCGTTTAATGACCGTTGACCATTAAAGTGAAATTAAAATAAAATTATTATTGCTGGAGTTAATTAAAACCTAAATGAAATACTACAAACTATAAGTTGTTTCACAATGCATGCAAAAATGTTCTACGAGAATCAAGAATAAGACGCATCAAAGATGTTCTTAATAGTTTTCGTTGCGGTTAACTGGTCGATTACCCTTTTGTGCTAATAACATGTTTTCCGTTTTTAATCGTTCCATAATCAACATCGTATGAGTATGGTTTCAGTGCTCATGGAGGAGAAAGGTCGATATTTTCCGTTGTTGCTTCAACTCTTTCTTTTGATGGTATACACCTGCAAAGAAAAACTTGAAGCATTTATTCTTTCGTTATTGTGAAGGTGGTATTTAAGAAAATTTGTTATTAGTTCTCAAAAAATCAAGAGATGATTCTCATTTATTCTCTGCTTTGTTGGTGATTATAATGAAGTTTTAACATATTATTCACAATATATTCGTGGGTAATTTTGAAACTTGCACTTCAATACCTGTTCCTATCCGTTCAACTCGCACAGGTAAGTGGCATCTTAATCAAGGTATGTTTTCGGTTTACACCACATCAATAAATTTTTATGATTAATTCGATTAAATTATCACATTTGCGTCACTGATCATTAAAGCATCTCTCTCAAAAAATAAAAATAAAAAAATGCATTGCATTAATTGAAACATCAATTTGTTGAAACTTGCTTCAAGCTTTCTTGTAGTTTGAGTGTCAGCATTACATACACATCCAACTGGCAACTGCTACGATACTGGTACCAGTAGAAAAAATGAAGCATCGTGTACTACCCAAAGTAAGTAATGATAAATATGAGGTCCCATCTGCGTGGTGCAAATGCAAAAGACAGGAGTAAAAAAAGACATTGATAAAAAATGAAAATCATATGAAAAAGAGGAAGGAAAGCAAAGAACGATAATAATACAAAATTCTATATACAATGGATGTATGTATAGGTACGTTTACTATTATATACAGAATATTTATTTTTTTATATTTGAAATGATACATAATGCTTGCACATCACATCACCACTGCAATAATTTCATTCTGCTCAGACCTGAATCAATTCATGGATGAATGTTTTCTCTGAAGGATCTTCCTTTACGAGAAAATATTATATAAAAGCGCGGAGCTCGCGGAGAGTGTCTATGACTGGTAAAAAAAGAATAGATGAATTTTCTCGATAGATTCATCGTTTGTCGATGCATGAATGTATCACCGAAGCACTGCCACAACCATAACCGATTTCAAAGTAAAAGAAAACAGCATCAGCATAGATACACATACGCACACACATGGTATATTATGATGGGGTGAATGTAATTTATTGCAAAGGATTCACTTTACTTTGAAGTTATCCAGAGAAAGAAGTAAAAGACGAGAGGAGAGAGAGAGACGCTCATTTCTCCTTGTGACTGGTGCTGGTGCTGAATCTACAATCTATATATTTTACTCACTAGTAATAATAATAATAATATTATGAATGTATTCGTGTGTGTGTTTTTCTTCACATGTGTGTATCTTCTTTCCTATTCCAAGTCACGTAGGTTTCCAAAAAAAACTTATTCTTTTCCTTTTCCTCTCTCTCTCTCTCTCGTCTTATCAGGAATTACACACAAAGACTGCGCAATATACATAATATAAACACTATAATCGTGGCATATATACATATATCTATGTATATATATGTAATGCATGCATAATATACAAATACAAATGCAAGTATGTATGTTGTAATAATGATTACGTTATATGAGATGCATTCAATGAAAAAGGGTTCTCCGGGTTTATTCACGGGTTTGATAACCGATTTGCTATACGGCCATTACGGTATATACCGATGCATACTATATGACTATGACCGCACACAGGCTTTGTATGTACAGAATGAGGAGAGGAGACATGTACGTACAGTGTAGAATTGTCATTGTCATCAATATCAGCATCCTCGTCATCATCGGGGAAAATTTTCCAGGGAAGAAATAAACGCTCATGAGGGTATATATGTGTTTGTGTGTTGAATGTGTACATATAAACCATGATCATGCATGCCTGCACGGGCCTGACAATGATGAGGAAGCTGAGGATGAGTCCCCGAAAAAATTCCCATGTATTGCTTCTGGCAAAGCAGAAAAAAAACGTACCAAAAACTTGCAACTACTTTCCTTATTAATACACATCACATCATGTACAAAGTACGACGTACAAAAGTAAGAATGCAAACCCCAATACACTTTAACGGAAAAAATGGTAATACTTGTAAGCATTTTTTACTATGCATATAGCCAATAACAAGCAGTCCCTTTCCCGATTGCCGATAAATATAATATGTATTTTTCTTTAACCTTTTCAGTCTAAATTATCAAAATATTTTATTTCCATAAAGTACCGTATTTTATTTTGAAGAATTGTACCTTGACTCCCATAAATGTTACCAAGCAGTTATACATAGGCTACCGATTTTCATTTAAGACATGATACCCCTGGCTCCCAAGTTTTCCGAGCTAACTTTAGTAACACAAAAACAGAATTATGGATACTTTTGAACACAACTTTTAAAACTATCAGTTTTTATTTAGGTAAACAACATTTCACAACACGGCAAAAAATAATATAATATAGATACATATAATAATACAAACACATTATGACCATAGGCAGAATATCATTACATTGATAATGACTAAAACGTATAAAAGCAATTACGATACACACTTCATAATTACACGACAACACAACTAGCATTACTACGAACATGTTTGTGATTAAAACTAGAAGATAACTACACAACACAACTAATGATTATCAGCCAATAAACTTTCAGAACAGTTGTCCTCAGAACTAACTTCCATCTCTACAGCATTTTCAGTGCTAACAACTTGAGGTTGGAAAGAGCCAGAGAGCTCGAGTGAATTACTAATATCAGCAAGATGATGTCCGACGGTAGGAGCTGCAGCGCGTCTTCTTGTCTTTGGCTTCATTTAAGAACAAAATGTTACTTTTTAGACAAGTACATTTTACATATTTTTTGTGTGGAACATACAAATACAACACATACCTGTTTCAGTTCTTCGTGATATTTAGAAAAACAGGATACGTCACCTTTCTGTAGGCATAATCGAACATTACAAACTGTACATTTAATCTGCGTCTGGCTCCTATGTCCGTGCTTCGTTTTACAATAAGCACAGTCCGATTTTCCTTTCTTAATCGGAATATGATACTCAATCGTCTCCGGTTTCGCAACAAGAGAAGGCCTTCCTGGTCTAACTCTCTCATTTGGATGTTGGTGAAAAATATCTTCAATTATGCTCAATACAAAATCCAAGTAGTTTGTAAACTTTAACGGCCCCGTCCGAGGAATTATCTTGTAAGCTTGATAAGCATTGTAAACGGCTACATCGACTAAGTGAAAAAACACTTTTTTGTACCACTTGTAGGTTTTCCGTTGGGCTGCATAAGGTTTAATGGTCCGGTCCATTCCATCAACTGCTCCCATATTCTTGTTGTACAAAAGGACTGAGTCTGGTTTGCGCCTTGAGTTGTGTGGGTTTCTAGCTACACTATATGTCATCGAATGAGGAAGAAACGTATTCCTCATAACCACCTCCCTTCTATCCATCCACCTGAAATATATCATAGAACTTAGTAAATATAAGTCAGTCAAATATTTTATATTTTTAAATCCGAGCATGAATTAGACCAACCGTTCCAGTAGAATCTTTCCGTTACAGTAGGTTTTCACTTCGCCTGGTTTTAATTTTCCAGCCATTTTTGGCATCCCTTTACGGCGTTTCTGGGCTGTGCCAAGAAGAAATGTCTTGTTTTCTAACAACCGGTTAGCTAATGCTGGACTGTTGAAAAAATTGTCGGCGACCACTTTGTGATTCTTCCCGAAGTATGGCTCCAGCATCATGACGACTGTAGCACCGCCTCGCTTCAACTCATTGACCAAGTCGGCTGGTAAATTGGTTGATTTTCCTTGATAGGGGAGAATGTCCAGTACCATTCCTGTTGTACAATCCATTAAGTCGTAAAACAATAGTCCAAATCGCGATCTTTTCATGGGATTATACTGCTTGAAGGATAGCCGTCCTTTATAACCAAGCAATGACTCGTCGAGACAAAGGAATTCGCCAGGGATTACAGCTCGCCTGAAGTTAGCCAACAGTTTCTTCGGAAAAGTACCTAACTTGATGAATCGATCGGTGCAGTTAGGAGGGACATCTTGCTTGTCATGTAAGTGTAAGCTTCCCAGCATTGCTTCAAACCTACAAGCAAAGCACATTAAAAGGTCATTGGGTTAACATTGGGTTTGTCATTGTAATCCATGTTAGGTTAAAAGTCACACTTGATTCTCAATATACTTGAATTACATAACTAATCGTTTGTGGATACCTGTTTCTACTGAACTCTTTGCCAAATGAAGGCGTTGACATTATTTCATTTTTTGTCCAGTATGATTTGATTGATGGTTTCTGAACTAGCCCCATGGATAGGTTAATCGCTAGAAATCGCCACATTTCCGCAGCAGTGATGTCTTTCCAACCAGCAAATGCATTGGGAGTTGAGGTTTTCACTTGCCCAACCAGCTTATTGCTTTCGCTGCAAACGTCCTGCACCATATCATCAGTAACGAACTTGCGTAAAATGTCCAGTGGTGACGAATTTTCATCCACACCAAAATTGGGGTTAAGTGAGAATGGGCTGCTGTGAAACGCGGTGTCGTCTGGCTGAAATTGCTTCCTCCAAATCTCTGGTGCACCCAAATCCTGTTTGAGAATGAACAAAGAGTATTTTAGTGCTTATATTCAGCTTTGCATATTGGTTATTAGCATAATTATTTATGATGACGTAAACTTACAAGGGTGTTATTGTCACCATCTTCAAAATCGGTCTCAGAGTCATCTGAACTCGAACCTCCTGAAATGGATAGGTTGTCTTCAAATCCCGTTCTGTCTGTGGTGGTTAAAACAGTTTTGAATTATAATTATTTTATAATCAGCAATTAGGAAGGGGAGTTATCATATTAGAATTGTCCTTACCTGTCATATTGACGCGTGACACACTTGGAGTGCTTTGGAAGCTTGATGCAACACGGAAAGAGCAGATGAACAGAGCCGAAAAGTGCATGGAGAGATATTTTTGTAAAAAAAGTACCGGCTACTCCAATGTGGAGTAGCCGGTAGCGAAGTAAATATTATGAAAATACTCCAATATGGAGTTATTGGTAGCCATGCTGATTTTGAAATCGACTCCAATGTGGAGTGTTTGGGACTGAAGTGCAAAATTCCAATTACTCCAAGTTGGAGTAAATGGGAGTCAAGGCAAATTCTTCAAAACCTCCTATGTGGAGGTATTGGGAGCGAACTGGTTAACTTTTTTCTCATTCCGCCTCTCTCTACTCATACAGGAGATTACTGTAACGACTTATGCATAAAAAAGTAATGCAAAATAAGTACATATAGAGAGTACACAGAGAGAAAAGATTTTTCATACAAAGTTTCATTTTCAACCCCCAAAGCAAGCATAATACTTTGTACTTGTAAGAGTACACATGGCACTAATAGAAAGGATGAGTATTATGTGTCGTGTGTGTGCATGCATGCATGCATCTAGCTATACGTAACGAATAGGAAATCTGTGAGATAAAACTATTGGCTGATAAGCACTACTTTCCCCTGCTAAATGTATGTATGTGTATGCTGAGGAAGAAGTTGTATAAAGACAAAAAAGTTGTTACAAGGTAATAGTAAGTACTCTAACTAGTAATATAACAACGTTAGCATTAGCATGCGTTTGCCAAGTCCGAAAGGTATGAAAATGGTTTTAAAGAAGAAAAGGATAGAGAAATGAAAGAGAAAAAATGTAAAGAGAAAAGAAGAGCCAACAACAACATCAAGGCAAGCGGATAAGAGGGGGAAAGAAGAAGAAAAAAAGGGGAAAGTAGACAATCAAGCAGAGGAGATGGATGAGAAGGAAGTAAGGAGAGAATGTGTGTACTTATATGTAGATGAGTATATGCATGTGTGTGTGTTCTTTCTTTTTTACACTTTTTATTAGAAGCTCCCAACCATACACATCTCTGCTTTGAACATTCCTTGGGAACAAGCACACAAGTTTTTTTTAGAATAGAGGAGATGGAGTAGTTGAAGAGAAGGAGAGGGAGTATGATCAATTTACCGTAATATATGCATATGCATGCAAACTCTGTACATGTACTTTTGAGTATGTCCTGGTGGTGCAGTGCTGTGGGGATGAGTATGTGCATACGTAAGCAAATCTAATGCAATATAAGTAATGAACGGACTGTTGCTTTTATTTTCTTATAAGGCATTCCTTTCAGCTTCTACGCTTATAAGTACATTTCTCTCCTTAAGTTAGGAGAATCTTTCGAAAAAGCTTGGCTTGATGCAAACAAGAGAGAGAGAGAGAGAGAGAGAGAGAGAGAGAAGAAAAAGTAAAAAAGGATGAAGGAAAATGGAAAGTGTCCGAGTGAGTACCTCAACTCTACACTAATGGCAACGCCCCATGGCATAGCTTATATGAGATTTGGAAGAAAGGGAGAAAGGAGCAAAGAGAGAAAAAGTTTTTCTTATTTCACTGTTCTCGTTTTTTAGTTTTATTTTATTCGTTTTTGTACTTAGCATACAAGAATGTACACTCGTTAGAAGTAAGATGGAGAATTGGAGAGACAGAGAGAGAGAGAGAGAGTTGTTGTTGTTGCTCGGAATGATGATGATGATGATCGAGACTAGGCGACAAAAAGTAAAAAAAGAGGGCAATCTATGGAAGTTGGGTAGTGTGAGAGCAAAGTACGTACGAAAGATGATGATAATGTAGTCACCCATATGCATACATAAGCGTAAAGTGGCAATAGAAAATGGCTTGTCTTTATAGTTTCTTTGCTTTAGAAGAGTGGTATAGTTCAAGTTTGTAGGTAGGTGCATATTATATACGGCAGATATTATCCAAATCATATTGGAAAGTAACGAGGGGACAGTTGAAAACTGTAAAAAAGCACGGACATTGGACATCATTTTCGATTTCCTGTTATCTCCAGCCTTCATTCATAATACTTTTCACTAAGAATATAATAAGTTGCTGTCATGATGTCTGTCTATTTTCCCTTGACCAGTGAGAGTTGTCTACTAGAATACTCGTGTAAGATAGATCTCACAGAATGCTTGTAATGATGTGGCAATACTCGAGAAACTGTTTGAAGCAAGATGAAACCTATTACAATACAGACCTTAACATGCCGTGTTGTTTTCTAACTCGGAACACATAAAAACACGACGGTATGTATTTATGCAAGTATGTAAACGGGAATTCTTCTTTACTCAACAAAAAGTTTATTTTAAGCGATTATGCGTTGTAAGCAAAAAATAGTTTTACTGTGTTTTATAACTCATTATTGTTATTACTTATATAGTTTTATATGTTATAACATGTTTTATATGCGTTATGCATTTTAATGATGTGATTTTCGTATTAAATATGCTAAAGTCTAATCCCTGCATAGACGGGAAAAGATTACTACATAAAAACTTTGATGACGTAAAGGTATATTGGAAGGTATGTTTCCTCCTGATTTTGATAAATACAATGAGATAGAAAGATAAAAATTTTGTGCTACCTACTGACTGTAGCCTAACCTTCAATAATAAAAATAATGTCGGAACATCATCTAAATGGAATGAGTATGGTCAGAAATACAGGCAGGAATATGGTAATGATGATTATTATTATGGCGATGATGTTTGCTGTTCCATGACGTGAACTTTACTAATATACAATTCATTTCTTCCGTTTTTCTTCGGGGTACATCTCCGTTTTCACCATGTATCGTGGTCGTGGTGAGCTACAGGCCCGCTTCTTATAAAGAAGGAAAAATAAGGAAAGAAAAAAACGAGATGACGATTCTCCTGGTATTGTACACAGATAGTATCTTGTGCTGCAGCTTCGTCGTTGATTTCCCTTTTTACAATATTATAATATTATTACGACTTGTGTTGGTTGTTCGATGTGTACCAAAGTCTGCTGCTCCGTAGTAGTATGTACATCAAGAAAGTCGTCCTCCAATCCATTGAATTCCTTATTTCGGACAAAGATTTACACAAACGATCTATTTGCAAAACCGATTTCTTTCTTCTTGTGTGGTGGTGTGGTTTTCCCTGGGTTGGAAGTTTGTGCCTATAGTGGTGGTGCATATATGCGGTATATACTACTTATACGAAGAAATGATGATGACGATGCTATTGCCATTGCCACCGCCCTCCACTGATACTTCTTCTCATATTATGTAGATTTCTTTTTTTTCTCCAACACTCCACTTCCACTCACTGCGTATACGTAATGTACACAGAAAGATAATATGCTTATGTGATAGTGGTGGTGGCGGTGATGATGATGATGCTGGTGCTGATGTGATAGAAATACTTTTTACAACTGAATTTCTTCTACCACCACCGTATTTCTTCCTCTCGTCTGACTCTCTCTCGTCGTTTTATTCGTTTAAAGAAGACAGAGAGAGAGAGAGAAAAAAAAGAGGAAAAAGGAAACCCAATCAGTTTTTCCAACTACTCGTTCGATTTCTCTGAATATATTTATTGAACTATGCGTACCATCAACCAAGTATAGTTACTACTACTTATAAAGAATAAAGCTCCCTAACATTTACTAACGAAAGTAAAGAGAGAGAGAGAACTTATTTTCTCTTTCTTCCTTAAAAAAGTGATAGTTATGTTGCCTGCTTTTACTTTGCTTCAGTGGAAAAGCTTTTCTGCATTACATTGTATTATAGTCATTCATATATGGAGTGTGAGTAGACACACAGTGAATGTGTGTGTGCGTTTGCCAGGAAATTTCCCTTGCCAATTCTTTCACAACTCATCTATCTTGCAGAGGATTCTTCGTTTATACGTGCTTTTGTTTAGAATTAGGATCACTTGAGCATTTTTTCTTCGTTGTGAATTCGTGAAAGGATAAAAAAAATGCATGAAGGGTCTGTATGTGTGCTTCGTTTCCTCGTGTGTTGGTTTTTCCCTCTTTTCTTTTTGTATGGCTCATTTTATTCAATCCTTTTTTCGTTTCGCTAATACATCAAGAGAAATAAGTTATATAGAAAGCAATCTATATGTCGTTTTTTTGTTCTGGCTGCTGCTGGTGTTGTTGCTTTGCTGCTGAGATGGTCTATTTCTTGTATTGTAGTAGTAGGTATATTCACTGTTTCCTACGATAATCCATAAACGTTAACCAACATCTCGTTTGTGCATTTATTGTTCTCGCACTCTCTTTCTGTTTGTTACGGAATTTCATCATCTTGTGTAAATGTATGCATGCATTCACCAATCCAGGGGCATATGTTGCTTCAGAAAGAGCTCGTACCAAAACGATTGAGGAGATGAGTTAAGTATGTATGTGCCTAAGCACATACATTCAACATTTGTACATTATAGTTTTTCTCTTGCCTGCACACCCACTCATCTTCGGCAGTTTAATATAGATATACATATAATGTGGAAGTGTGTGTGTGTTCTGTTGGCTCAATCTTTTTCTATGAGCATTTTTGAGAAATAACGGGTTGTGCATGATTGGCTTCCTCAGCACAGCATTAAGGAACAAGTGTGATTTTTTTTGCTGAAGCAGTTTAGAAAAAGGAAAAATAACAAGGAAGCTTTTATTATTTTTCCCTTTCTTCTTTCCTTTTTCCAAAACAGATTATTATTATTTTTCGAATGTGGAAGTGTTATGTAATGATGATGTAAAGATATATATTTTATACGTATAGCAAACCAATCTGTGCACTCGTATAGATGCCGACTGAGGTAGAGAATGTACGTAAAGCGATGATAGAGGAAGAACACCAAGTAAACATGGAACCTGACACACATGCCCCATTCGTCATTCCTTTGTACAAAACCAATAACTGGTAGAATTGTAATGGTATTGCAGTAGTCATTCGTTATTCAAATTTGCGACATATTTTTGAATGCAAAGTACCTGTGTACTCAGAACGTTCTAAAAGGGAAAGTTTATCATAAATTTTGAACCGTAAATGGTGATAAAAAGTTGGTTTACAAATAGGCGAGGTTGAAGAACTTATACCTGTCGTCTTCCCTTTTTACTCCCAACGAACCGGTTATAAAAACTACGATTATATATGTACCTAGTTTGTTTAATGCAACCGAATATATAATTGAAGCATAAAAATTAACACTTTCTTTCGCTAGTTCAAATGCTGCTGATTGGTATCGATCGAAATTTTTACTCGAAATATCTTTATGTTTGCTTCTTTTAATCGTTTCAGGAACATGTATGCAATGTGTATATATAGTTTAAGTATTCATATGTGATAATTCGCTTCCTTAAATCCATCAATCCAGACTCGGAAAATGAGTGGCAAGGTCGGGCAGAATTTTCTCCATCTTTCCGCACTGCAAGAAACTTGATCCATCCCCAAAATAACAGCATTCAACACATGTACATTTAACATTCTTTTCTGTTTTCCATTTCTTGCAAACTAAAATCAAGCTTTCTGCTTGCTAATACATTCAAACGGAATACAACCCAAGTAGACTCAGAAAGCAAACCAAGATCTGTATTCTAAACTCGGACCAAGGGAACTTTTTAACAGGGAGAGCGAGAGAGTTGCAGAGTAATAATATAAAAATGGTAGATGACGGAATGAAAAAAACGAACTGGGCTCTTGAGAAATGAACTGGAGAGAGTAGGGCTCCTGCAGCGAGGAACTCAAATAATAATACATGGATGGACACACTAAAAAGAGACTTTTTCACGTAAAACGTAACTATATGATGTACTTGAAAATATTATAGGGAGACGAGAGAATAAAATGGTTCTCTTTTTATTCTTTTCCTTCGTCTCGTCCCCGTCTTCATCTTAATCGTCAATAGAAGAAAGAACAGCGTCCGCTTAAAAAATAACTTCTTGGTTTTCTTCACCAACAAGACTAGCAGCATTTATTACTCATGTATGTGTTTTGTTCGTTCCTCAACAGAAAGCTGACTTGTCTGTTTATTTTGTGGGGTATGCTTCTTTTTCATTTTCGACGAAATGTTAATTTGCATAACTTTCTCCTCCTGGATTTTAGATTTCGAACAGACAAATAATCAATCAGAATTAACAAAGTGTAAGTAAGAAAAGAGGACCAATATAGCAGAAGTTATAAAATGGAATACATACTTACTTTAGCCACGAAATATATGTTCATCTTTGTATTCGTGGTTTGGTCTAACTATATGAAAGAATGTATGTATTCATATTGGACTGGTCTGGTGATAAAAGTATCATTACTTGCTGCGGAGAAAGCAGCACAACAAAAGCAGCAAATGAAAATGCAGAGGCACGAAAGGAGTAGTTAGTTATTTTACAGTAAGCAAGTATATCCAACTTGTCACTATATATTTTGGCGTTCTCAAAAAAAGAAAGGAGAAAAATAGAGAAAAGGAAGAAATAACGCAATATTACTTGAAGAAAGAATAGATGAGCACTAGGAAAGAATTATAAAGAATCTTTCTTTTTATTATTATTTTTTCCTTTCTCTCGCTCTCTCTCTCTCCCACTCACTCTCTGTATCTTTCACTCTCTTTCTGAACTGGACGTTACATTTATAGAAGTTACGAGCAGGCGAAGACAGGAGAAAATGCAAAGGAAGAAGAAAACGAGACGAGGGAAGAAGACGAAGAAGGATATTGCAAAAGCACAGGAATTGATTTTTCGTTCTATTCTCTTTTTTTCTTTCTCTCTCTTTTCTCGGACATGCTTAGCATCAAATTAATTCCAGCTTGGACAGTTGAAAAAAGAAGGAGGGAAGAAGAGCAAACTGGAACATCCTTTTACTTGTGCTTTTTCTGCTAGCTTTGCCTTTGCTTCATTTTTCTACACTCCTCCACTCTCATCTCGTCTCACTCTTTTTTATTCTTTCCAAGGGAAAATATTATTACAACAACTGTTTTCCTTTATACATTATTTCTCGCTTGCTCATCGCCAACTACAAAACTCTCCATGTGAAAGCTCTATTTGACCGTGTGTATTTTTGGCGATGATGATCACGATGCTGATGTCCGGTATAAAAGCTACTTTTGTCCCTTTTCTCTAAAAAACACCAGAGCAGAAGCAGTCATTCCGAAAATGTTGATGTACTTACACACCAGGCACCACCGGACCGAACCAGCAGCCCAACTATCGCCGTTCCTCTTAAAAATAGTCCTCTCTCGCTTATAAAAATACATAATCATAACAATAATACCTAACATGGCTTTGGCTTTATAACATATCATCATCCAATCCGCTAACATCATGTCATAAAGATGAATCTATAGTGGTGCACATTGTTATGTGTGCATGTATGTATGCATTCCAACACTACTACTTACCATTTTTATACTCCCTCTCATATTATTTCATTTTCAACTTTTTTTTTACTTTCATTGTCTCTGTGCTGTTGCTTCTTGTCCTAAAAGTGGGAAGAATAAAGCAGGGGCAAAAAAAGGAAGACACGTCACATTAGTTATGAAGTAATATGCGACGAGGAACAAGTAGAGAGAAAAGTAAGGGAAAGGTGGGCTTGCTTGTGAAAATGTTGTTATTTTCGTCCTTCTCTCTGTCTCTTTTCCATTGTCTCTGTTATGTTCCTATATTCTCGGTAAGTAGTATTTTTTCAACTCTCTTGGGCATCTCTCTTTTCCTCCTCCTCTTCATTTTTATATTTTTACTGCTGCTGCTCTCTCTTATTTTCTTCTTGTCCCCTTTTTTACATTTATTCCATTTCTTTCTCATTTCTTGCAGGCCCACTCTCCTCATGCACATTACAAACATGCATGTATATTGTATTATTATTATTATATAATGTCCCTTTTGCACTTCTCATTCCATCTCCCATCTTTCTCAAGAAAGGCTAAAATGTTACTGCTAAAAACTACACACTTTTGTTATACATACATTTTCACCCGTTTCGTTATGTGTACTCTGCTGGTGTAAGTAAAGTAAAAAGGAAATAGGCAGAGAAAAGGAGTAAAAGTAAGTAACATTTTTATTATTTTTACAACTTGGCATAATATCCACCTTGTATCATGATGGGTCTTCGTCTTCCTCCTCCTCCTTTCTCATGAATGTACAAAAAGCAAAAAAAAGTCGCTTTTGTTGTATGAGTATTTGAGTGTGCCGTGTGCCCAGTAGAGTATTAGTAATACACAACACACACTCGGCTGTATTTGTACATTACATAACTGTAGCGAGGAGATGGATGGATGGTAATTCTAGAGGAAGGAAAGCTCGAAGGGAAATTGTGTAATATACACTGTGTCTTCTTCGTCTCCTCTCTGCTCCTTGCTACTTCGCCTTTTCTGGAGAGATGTGATATCCGTTGTTATCCTTATGGAAAATGATATTACGGATGAATGAGATGAGAGACGAGAGAGGGTAGTGGACTGACCCTTTCCTCGACTATTACACATTTTTACTCAGCTTTCTCATTCTCTCTCTCTCTCTCGAGCTACTTTAGGCGAGTATTTTTGTCTCGTTGTATTTTACACTTTTGTGAACCTTGTTCTTATTTTTTTTTACAAAATATGATGATGTGTATGTATGCATTTTTATATATAGAAAAATGTTATTTATGCTGTATAATATGTTGTACCAAATGGAGTTGTACTACTGTTTATATAATATTGACTTTTAGAGACACTACTGGTGAATGCAATGGAAAAATTACTTTAAAAGTGTTGTCCGCTCTCTTGCTCCTCTCTCTCCCTCTTCTCTATTTTTGTACCCATCTCATAATATTCTTCCTTTTTTAGGAATGTTTTCCATTCTGGAGACGATGTTTCATATTTATAGAAAAGGAAGGAGAATAAGAAAAAAGGACGAAATGAAGCCATTTATTTAATGTCATATTGCTATTATGTTTTATGTGTTTCATCGTTCGTTGTTGAAAAAATGATGGTATATATTGTATATAGTATAGTAGTTCATACAATGCAATGATGCTTTGACTTTTCTTCCTTTCTTTCGACTATCTCTCTCTCTTTCTGCTCTCGTTTCCCCGTTTATTTGGTTTTTACTATTAAACGGATCTTTTATACGGTTTTTACTTTTTATCCATTTTTATTGCACAAATATTTTTACGCTTTGCTCCATCTTACATAATATTCTTAGAGGTTTCTGGCTGGTGGCATTTCTGTGTATTGTTTCCACTGTTTTGTATACTGTGATTACGGCAAGGATCTTGAAGCCCTCTTAACATCGTTTTATTACTATATTTGTGTGCTCTATTTTAATACAATAATAAGTGAGTCACCTTCGTATTTATGAGTGGGTTGAGCAGAAGCCAAATTCATTATTACAAATTAAAAACAAATTAAAATGACTCGATCACGCAATTGGTGGCCGTGCATGCTGTCTTACATTAATGAGGGTTGAGGTGCAACAATAATTAGAAAATACTAATTGTTACAAAGTGGCATATTTGGTTAATTACCAGTCCGGTACAGAAAACGCAATTACAACTCTTTAAAACATGATTTCTTCTATCAACCATGACATAGGTAATTAATCCCAAAAAATGTACCTTCACCTATTAGGCTATTACTGCGACTGTTGAAGGTAATTAGTACTCAACATACAAGGTATTACTACTGCCGCTTTACGAACTCTCACAAAACAGTTGCAAACCATCTGTCATTTTAATTTACTACGAATAATAATTAGATTAATTATTTAACTACATATATCCAACACCCAATTATTAGTCCAGACAGCTCCTACTCACATGCAAGTTTCATCATGCAACTTTTATGCTCCCACAACTGTCGTATATATATAAATTATTATTACACCCCTTTTCGTGAAAAATTATTACTAATAATGACCACTCATTATGCGAAAGATGTGTACATAATATTGCAAAGTATTTACCAAGTTTTGGTCAACGTTGAATATTTTTATCAAGAAATTCGTATGCAGTCATTCGTAGGCAGTTTCTTTTTTAATAATTTATTATGCACGTTTCAACACCAGCATCATCAACATCGTTGTCGTCATACCACACGACCACTCCATTTTACCTCTCGTTCTTCTTCCGTCCATTTTAATATATCCCATCGCATCCCGTCCATCCAGAGTCATTAGTCACGATCAAGAAGCGGAATGGACTTGAGTAGTTCACGTACAATTTTTACTATTACTGTTCCACAAAAATATTACTAACTATAATGTGCGTTCTTACTCTTCGTCTTTAGCAGCAGCAGCAGCGGCAGAGTTGCGTGCAGATTCCATTTTTCATTGGAGAGAAGAGAGGAGAAGAGCGCTCACATGTCAAACAAAATATCATCGACCATTTGTTATATTTTATACTACCTCACTCAAAGTTCCCTTTTGGAAAAAATGCAAAGTAAGTGGGGATACTACTGCTGCTGCTGCCAGAGTCCACCACACAGCTCAGTCGCCACTAATGCATGCAGACAGATATATTTGCGTGCTATAAATATAACATAATATTAAATGTGTCCTGTCCCTTTAAAACATATCAACATTAGAGTTTTTAGCGCATGCATGCGTGCTTTTTATAGAAGACAAAAGTACATGATATGTGTATAAAGTACGGTGCACTGTGGGTGTAAGGAAAAGCAACAGACAAATATGCTAAAAAATCAAGCTGGACTACGACTGGACTCTCGGCTAGCCTTCTCTGGAGGACAAGGAACTCCAACTCCATGCATGATACATGAGGAACGTTGGTGTGTACTTTGGAGTGTGAAACCGCCCCAAACAGCGCCAGTCAGTGTCCATAATGAAATAGCTATGAGAAGCTTCCAAACAAACTCCAGTGAAACTCTTGCTACTGCTTCTACTTCGTTTGCATGTAAAATGAATACTTACTTGCCCAATATTCTACTACGCACTTATTCGCTTCTCGTCTTGGAGCAGGAGAAAAAAGAAGGGGAATTACCTACCATTTACATTAGCAACTTTGTTTGTGTCCGTTGGCAGCAGTACACAAACGAAGCCAAAAAAAACCTAAAGAAAACTCATTGTACCTTATTGCGTTTGTCTCTCTTCTCCATTTGCTTTTGATTTTATATTCCGTTTTTAATATTTATTCCTCCTTCCTTCCATTATTCTCCTTTTCTCACCCGGCTTGCTTTCCACTCTAAACAAACAAAAGGGGGAGTAGGAGTAGTTTCTTTGCCCTGAACGCTACCTCCTACTAAAATAGTAACGAAAGGCAATTTCCTCTTTGCTATCAAAGCCAACTTTGTTATGCTGCTTCTACTCATGATGATGATGATTGCGATGATAATAAACGTGCAAATTATTTAATAGTGTTTAAAGGATAATGATAATAATAAAAAGCCGATTATTTTAGCCTCTGCTTGCCGTATTTACACAGTTTCGTGTGAGGCAAAGGTGGTGATGGCGAAGAGGAATATATTACGGCTGCTAATTCCAGACGCACGTTTTTCCCAGGAAGGAATTTAAATAAATGAGTATTGCTAGTGTTGCCGTTGAAATTCTAGTCAAGCCATTAGCTTTGATAATAATAAAATGGAACAGATAGGTACACATCTATTCAGAAACATGCAGTGTACAATGAGAGCATTCTAAGGGTATTATTGTTGTTACCTAATTTCTTGATTGCCCTTTTATCACTTTTTCTCTATTTTATGCATGAACGTGGCATAATGAACAGACAGCTAATATTAATAGGTATTAGCAACATTGTATGCACGCATAGTCATTATAACATGTTTAGGTAGAGAAGGAAGCATTATGAAAACGGCCTTTATCATCATGAGAGCAAAAAAAGATGTGTTGTGTGTTCTCTGTTGTAATATAATTTTGATGAGAAGAAGGTGAGAAAATAAGTAATGAAAGCCGACTGGCTGTCTTGTTTTTTGTTGTAGGAATATTCAGCTATAATTTCTTAAATTTCATATCGCTCTGCTTATCTCCTGCTTCTCATTCTCTTTTCTAGTCACCTTCATGAATAATGGCTGCTAATGTGAAACATAATTTCTTTCGTGCTCTACAGAATTTTAGCTGCACACACAAACATTGAACCGGCATGGCACCCAAAAAATAGACTAAAATGGGAAATTATTAAATGAACAACAGACACTGCAAACAATGAAGAGCGAACGGTTGGCTGTTTTTTCTGTGAAACGAACGACGCTAGTCTTCGTCATGCATGCAATAATAATGGAAATAATAGGTTGTGTAATAATGTGTGTACACGATAACACGTTCTAATAATATTAATGATAATCATCGTATAATGGGTTCGCCTATTTTTCTTCTTTATGAAAATTTCCTCCTTGTGACGACATTAGTCAGTCAGTCAAGCATACAGGCATAAATGCTAATTTATTAATGTGCGACTCTCCTGCCAAAATTTTTCTCGTGGCTGCTTGTTCGCTCCTCGCTCATCATCAAAATTTCTAATAATTTTTCATTTCACAATAAATTCACAAGGGAAAAAAGAGAAGGAGGTGGAATAATGAAACGAAATGACTATACCGACTAACTAACTAAGTTAATGGCAAAATGCTTCTTGAAAGGTATTATAATGCATGCATGCATGAATTAGTTAGCTAGCCGGTAAAGCAAACTCCTATTATTATTATACCCCTTTGTTGAGTTCATCCATGCATCCATCCGAACCATAAGTATTTCCCTTTCCTGGTTGTACTTCACAGGAATTAGTTCGGTGGTGGTGGAGGTAAAGAAAAAGAAACCAAAGAAAACAGTTTTTGATGAATGTTCATACTCTTGAAGGAAAAATATGTCATTCTAATATTAATTGGTCCGTGCATGTCGTGAGCACGATAAATTTTTCATTAAAGTTGTGTATTCTTGTCCGTCACCTCTACTTCCAAGTATGCTTTTTTCCTTTTTGCATTATTTACGCAGAAAAATAATCGTTTTCAGCGGCGATGGTAATCAAGCATACTTAAGAGTCTTTTTTGGACCTTTGATTAAATTTTGTTAGATTAAAAACGCAAGAGGGAATGAAACGCATAAAAGAGTTTGTTTTTTCTCATCTTGAGGGAAACAAAAAAAACAAGTGTTTTGCTGGCTCCAGAGCAGAGGACGTAGCTGTCAATGAATAAAAATTGCTTTGGATTGTGGGACAATATAAATCGAGGTTCCGAACTCAAGACGGAGCAGGGCATTATGA
The DNA here is from genome assembly GCA_004115045.4 of Sinella curviseta. Taxonomy (NCBI): domain Eukaryota; kingdom Metazoa; phylum Arthropoda; class Collembola; order Entomobryomorpha; family Entomobryidae; genus Sinella; species Sinella curviseta. The sequence continues at coordinate 51,513,060 of CM023201.3, forward strand.
GGAAATGAAAGCATTTTTGTGCTGTTTTACTCATTATTAAAATAAGATGGTTGGTGGTGGTGTTGGTAATAAAATGACGCCACATTGTTCAGCTTTTTCTGGAGAAACCTGAACAATGTAGAGTAATAAAAAGGGTGTAAAGCAGCTTTCTCCCGGTGCTGAAGTAAAAATGTGCCTCTGAAAGCTGTCGCTTCTCTAATGAATGGAATTAATGGAGTGGAATGATTTGTTATATTACGAGGGAATGAGCTGGGCAAAGAATGAGGAAAAGTAGAGAAAGGTCTAATGGAATTATGGAGCAAAAAAATGATTTTCATCACGTGTATATACAGTCCAATGCCCCGAGTTGATGGTGATGATAGTGATGATGAACACGGTGTTCGCGGCTGTAATATTTGTGGAGTGCGAGGTGACTTATTATCCCAATCGAGCACATTATGTTTCCATTATACAAACGTGTATGATTTGATGATGTGTATCATTTTGTCATTTTCTGGGAAGACGATAAGAAGTGGGGATAGAAGTGTGAAAATGAAAGCTCCGCATTTTGCGTGGGTGGTTCTTGCGGACAAACAAAGCTACAAGTATACTTTTAGGGGTTACAGTAAGATGATAGTATAAATGATGATGATGATGAGGTGACAAAATTACTTTTTTTCCTATTTTGTATCAAATCGTTCATGTGATTCAGGACTGATTGTATCAAAAATGAATTCATCTATGGTTTAACTTGGGTAAATACACACGAATCGATGTTACCGCACGTACGTTGAAAGGATGGCCTAATCGGGCATTTTATTTAAAGTGTCGCTTTATATCCTGTTATTGAAAAGAACACACGAAGTAGGCAACTGTAAATGAAACGGATAAACTGCGGGTTGTTGTTGTCTCGCTTCCAAGAAATTGAAATTACTGAATCAGTAGAAGAGAGCGTGCCGCTTGGTAGCGCTTATTCAATATTCATTGCTTCGTAGATAGCTACCAACATTCGTTCTAACATGTTTTTTTGTATAGCTCTTTGTGTAACGACAAGAAAACAACATCAATGAAATAAAAAAGGTGTTTTTGGCTGTCATTTTACCCAAATAAAATATTCAAATAAATACGTTTTTGGTGTGTTGCTGAATGAATCGGAAGGAAACAAAACGGCTCGTTCTTTCGCATGCAGTAATTCCAGTTATTTTTGCTGAAAAAGCGAATGTCATCTTCTCACCGCGTGTTGCTGGATGATATGGAAAATGCAAATAAGCCCATCGAAAATCTTTTTTTCTTCTCCTTGTTTCTCTAGAGCGCTTTCACCTTGCCATCTCACCATCGATTACTTTAAGCGTGTGAGGTCTAGCCTTGCGCTTGTTTCTATGTTCTCGAAGGATGCTACTTTTTCAGAGATTTTTTCATCTTTAAAACTTTTTTTCCTCGTTGTTTCTCTTTTAGATTGAATGAAACAACAATGGGAATACCAAATGAAAACATACATGTCTACCTACAGGAATGTAGATATGTAGTGCATTCAAAGTATAAGGCGACGGAGACTGTACAAGTGGCAGAGTTAGTGAAGCTATTTCTGTGAAACAGAAGAACATTTACAAATCTGTAGTGGAAAATGGCTCGTTTTGTTTTTTTCCCTTGTACTATTTTGTTGTGAGTCCTAAGGGACGTATCCATTTTTTCCCACTGGTGTACTTTAACCATGAAGGACAAGAAAAATCATTTCAAACCTGGAAAATGGTAGTTTGCATCTTTGCTTTTTCCGGTTGTATTACCTACGTTTCAATGTTTCCGTTGATAATAGTCAGAGTTGTTGTCTATCTGCAGTCAAAGCTGTAACGCTAAAAATGAAAAGTACATTTCCTCATTTAGAATCCTCTTCGTTTTAGGACAGTGTTTTTCGATTTTGCTTATGAAATGTGCTCTTAAAGTATGACTATCAACGGGCGACTTTTCAAAGAAATACAACAGCCTCTCATTCTACTTTAATGGCACCTTTCAGCTCCAACTTGAGTCGAATGAAGCACAAGTTTAGATCGGTGCCACACTTTACAACGACATGTCAAACAACGTGAAACAAAGAATATCATTTTAAAGGCAAATAAATGTATCCACTGGAAAGATGAACATTCTTTAAATAGCCTGTTTATATCTAAAACAACTCCATCATCAAATGTGTTAGCACATTTTGTAAAAAAACAACATGTGTGGTAAATGGATCCAATGCAGTAGACAGTAATAATAATATGGAATAATTGCATACCGTGCCAGTAAGCAAAGTAAAAATGTGCGTGTTTCACCTACCTACCTGAATTCTGATACAGCATGGTTTTTGGAAGCAAAGCTCTACTAACTTGTTATTTTACAGCGAAACAGAATTGGGCACCATTCATATTACCTAAAACTAAACAAAAGCATTCTTTGAAATGGAATGGCAGCCGGAAGTAGTAGTTTTGCTGAAAATTACATTGTTTTGCCGTTTCGTTGTTAAATTTCTACTTGTCTAATAATACTACATCGTCATTCATTAAAACCATGTGGTATATGACGGTTCGTGGGTGATGTACCTGCTGTACGATGACTAGGTAAAAGTTTTTTTTCATCCAGTCCAGCCAAAAAAGTACATGTAATTGTACACATTTTTTAATTTCACTCGACCAGAATGGACTATATGGGTTGATAATGGTGGTGGTTCTGTAGTTACTGAGTTGAGTGAGTGGATTTTCATGTTGATAATGACAAAGTAAGCTGCTACAGACTCTAGTCAGACTTGCACACAGAGAGAAGAAAATCGTGTTTGATGATGACGATGTTGATGATCATGATGGTTTTTGCCTTTTCGCTTCTGTATGAGTGCATGAATAAGCACTCATTGAATTCCACTGGCGTCATCCACTTCCCTCACGACTTTACTCCCTCAACTCGTAGTATTTTTCTGTCTGACTGCAACGATTATCGTCATCATCCCCTTGGCCAAATCTCACGGTTTTTCTCTCCACACATAAAATAAACTCATTCATTTAATTCTTTTTTCTTCTTCCTTTTTTCAAATTAAAATATAAAGTTATACATGAAAATAGTAAACAAGCAAGCAGCACCTGGACCATGTCAAAAAACAACAAACAGCACAGAAAGAAAGAAACAAATTCATTTGGCGGGGGAAAAGTCGACAAACTGCTAATTGTAATTACCTGTATAAAATGTATTTATCTTGAATCTTTATTACACTGTGTATTTAACGAAACAACAAGAGGAAAAAAATCTGGAATGATATAAAAGGTGGAGTAGGATTAGTGGTGTATGCATGGGTATGAGTAAGCAAAATGGCATTATTACTCTATATATCCGTGTATCTCTCTAATTTTCTGTATTTAAGCACGTATTTATTATGTACATTGCCATATTAAAAATATAAGTGGATGATGAAGAGAAGAAAGATAGGGAGAGAGAAAAAGGAGCTCAATGACTTGATAATGATTCTTTGCATTTTTTCTCATGAAATTTCCTCTCGGCAGTTTTACTAGTTAAATATATTTAGTAAAGCACAACAACTTCCTTTCATTTGTTGTTAAATTAGTCATCAGTTTTAACAACAGCGGAACAGTGCCAGCATCCCTAAAATGGGAATGTCTGCATTTAGGACTGCCACAACGGTAGATAACAGATCATCATTGCTTATTCAGAAAAAAAACGCTCATTCATTTACTTTGACTACACACACACAGTACTCGAATTACAAATGAGAACAGAGATTCATGATGATGTTCATTCATTACTGTAATTATTATTGCTTTTTTGCTATCTCGTGTCCGACAGAACGATGAAACTGTTTGTATCCTTCGGTGCTTTCTACATGTAAGTTGAGTACGTAGGTATCTGATGGTGCTTTATAAATAAAGTATTTCCCATTTCCGCAAAAAGGGGACTAGTTTAGCAGAGAAGAAGCAGTAATGTCATCATTATCAGCAGCGGCAGCAGTCATTACTGCTAACGTTGATGCATGAAGAAATTAAAGGATTTATTATGCAAGCTAATTTACTTGGATGTATATGCACATCGTTGTAAACATGTGTGTAAGAAAGTATACAGTACTTGTACACATTCATAATGAGCATCTTCATTACTCATTAGTGATTATACATATTACCTAGAAAAGAATACCTTGTGTGATTAGACTGGATTTAAAAACCAACAACGTAGATGTAGGTATGTGAGGTAAAGCACATAAGATACATATAATTTGGTTGAGTTCTTTCAATTAAAAAATGGGAGAAATAATTCGTTGGGATCTGGCCAGTTTGTCGATTCCCAAGGCATTAAATAATCCGTATCTTTTAGTGTTTATGTAATTAATGCGGAGGAAAAGATGGGTGGTACAGTGGCACTTTCTAATTGTCAAGTTTACCTCACCATAGGCATCAAGTACGATCTATAAATTCACCTTTGTTTACGTGGTATTAATCTGATTCTTAATTAAGTCAGGCACATTATACGATCTGACCGCGACCTTGTGAATCATTGCTTAATATTAACATCATATGGGTTTACAAATCTACGTAGGTATGTAGATTTATGTATAAATTTATGTACAATTTATAAATTTATTTTTGTGCACTTAGTCCTAACTGTATTTGAAAATTATAATTTTATTGTGATGAAGCAACATATCGACGAATTTTTTAGCGACGACGCTTAAAAACCGTATTATTTTTTGACAGCATGATAATAAAACGCTACTTTAGTAAAGTTGACACAAAGTTATTCCATGACCATTCAAATTTCAATCTCATTCCTTGTATGAATGTCATGTATGTGTAAAATGTGTATGCTGCATGCCAAACAATTCCTGTTTTCCACTCCTCTAAGGAAGTGTCACTTGTGGCACAATTACTTCTAATTACACTTCCAATTAAACTCTTCTTACTCTTAATCGCCCTTTTCCTGCGCAGCGTAATCATTCATTCTTTCATCAACTCGCCATCATCAGTTCTACTTACGTTGTGTTGATTTTGTAGAGGAAATTATATCGCCTCTCACACCAACAATCAGTTGCGGACTGTGGCGTAGAGGATGTTTGTATTATCGCTCGTCTTCTTTGTCATCATGTCACCATTGTCCTCTTTTACCAACTAAAAATAAAAATGTATAAAAAACCCAACAGTACTGAGATTCACAAGAAGACAAAAAGGCGATGCGATGAAATGTGCTGGCTTGGTTATTCTAAAGAAATGAAATGAATGAAGGCAGAAAGTCAAAAGTGGACTTTGCATTATATAAAAACCCTGCCGATGATGACTTGAGACTCGGTTTGCCTTTGTAATTCATGAGAACAAAGTTGATGACCAGTCATGCAGACAAGCATCATCATTTATTTTTTACCAGAGCTTCTTCATGTCGGAATCATTTGCACTCTTCAGCTTGCTAGGCTTGTTGTTCCATTCACCTGTTTACCAGTCTTGCAAAAAATGTATATCAAGAAGACATTGTTATTTACAACCGTGACCAATGCTGTAATACTTAAAATCTTTCATTTTTTGCTTTAATGCTACTGCTCATTAAAGTCCCTAAATATCCAATACACACTACTCGTGATTCTGATTTCAGTGGTCATTTCATTTTCCCATCATTTATCCAACACAGTTTAGAGTTTCTGCAATTATTTTTTTCCTTTTCGTTCAAACTAATTTTAGTTTGTTTGCAGATGCAAAATTCGATTGGCTTGTCTTTATGTAATTGTTTATGGTTTCACATTAATGCTTCTCAAATCTCACATTGTCGCTTGATAGTAGTGAAGGTTTTTTTTAGATATTGATGATTTATGTTACTTAAGTAGGATTATACAATATTCTACATTGTAGTACATAAATTTGATTGTAATTTACATAAAGTAGGTACAAGATATATGATTATATCATAAAGAAGTAATACTTTCATTGTTCTTTATAAATGTTATATTGGTTATAACAACGTGACATCGTCACGGAGGATTTAGCATTCCCAGTTTATGCAAAAAGGCTTTGAAACCTTTTGTGTATTTCTTGAATTGAGCGATGGATGAACTTTTAATCGGTTTCACATGATTAACTATTTCCGCTGTAAACAGAAAGTTGTGTAATGTCATCAGTAAGATCTGTTGCACAGTAATATTTTCAAATTTTAAGGTTTATGATATTTGAGTTTATCTCCAGAAAAGGATTTTTGTGATTTTAGAATTCTGACACCATTCACGTATGTGATGCTTCCTCAATTGGCCCCATATATTTGTGATACATTCTTAGCATGGTCTGTTATGTCCTTAATCCCTCAAAATTATATCGGACTTTCTCTTTCTCAAGAATTCCACCTCTTGAAATCCACTAGCATATATTTTTCGTAAAAACCCATCGAACCAATACAAAGTTTACAGGTTTTGCGAGAACGGACGAACGAAGCAGACTGGAGTTGGAAACCGAGTATATTCTGCTACAAGTGCTACACATACTATAACTCTTCATTGTATACACTTGACTACCTTTATACAACGCAGTTCATCTAAAAACTATGTATACAGGTAGGCATACTGATCAATCGGTAACACTTAAATGAGCTCGATAAAACTCGCTCCTTCCAACGACTACAATTACAAACTGCTATGAAAATTATTTCTCATGATGTGACAATGCGAGTTTCTACGTGCAAATCTCAAAGAAATAAAATACAATAAAGCATCTTTTACGATACAGTACATCATGCAGTTAACGCATCTTTTACAAATCTCCACATAATCATTCAGCCATTTTTTCATTAGGCCAATTACCTCACAAAAAGCCTTTTGCTTCAGCAATCCCTACTATCTACCACCACAGCTGTAATCATTATCATGTTGAAAGTATTAAGCTAAATAGAAGCGTAAATACATACGATTATTTTTTAGCTCCTCATTATCATCGGTTGTTAGTCTTTTGGTTAATTTAACAATTGAAGAATGTCAATGCTCCCAAAAATAAGGATGATGAGAGAATGAAACAGTACAACGAAGTATTTATAAAAGTATAAACACTGTGAGATTTTGTATGACTGCTTGTTTTCGGCACGACACAAATAAGATAAAAGTTGCAACCACAGAAGAGAATCGTTTTTGTGCTGTAAATGCTATTAGAATTTCAGTCGTCTCACAATCAACAAGCTATAGGCAAGGGAGATGGCAACGATTTTTTCTCGAAATATCAAACTGTGTGAGTCATCATCGTCAACATCATCATTAAAACCGTCTTCGCAGTCATCAGGCAAATAATCGGTGACAACAATAGTGTTAGAAACAAAATGTCCAATTCCACAAAAGAATTTGAATAGACACGCAACATAGTAATGCTTTTAGAAGACAAACAAACTAGAAGCATTCCTACCCCGAACAATTACAACAATGAATTTGCGGAAAAAATCGCGACGGCCATGCAGATTAATTCTCTTTAGAGAAACATTACAAAATTTGCTTCGCCAGCAATTGCAGAGTGGGGCAGGATTAATTTTATGACAAATGTTTAAAAATTACACTATGAACAAAAAAATGAGCTTTTTCTTTTCAAGAAATGATAATAAAAATCATGAAGAAACTTTTGTGGTAAAATAGTTATCTAATGATGTGATGCCTTAAAATGAGCTGCAGCTGTTACAAAAATAAAAATAATTGCTGTTTGTTCAAAACCTAGCAAGATTCTGTGTAAGGAAGTGCACACAAGTGAAGCACAATATAAGAATGTGAGGAAAATTTTGCTCGACTGATAAGACTCCTATCTATCCTCGAAGCATATATAAACGTAAACGAACAACATTTGTGAGTTTCAACCCATTGTTACCAGCTACCATTTTTAGTATTTGTGTTGGCTTATTAAATATAATTTGCTTCTTTTTCGTCTTCCTTCGGTGAGTGTTGTACTGTTGTGTGAAGAGGAAAAGAAAAAAAATGAGTCTCATAATCATAATCATCAGAGAATTTGTGGTTTTTACAAATAAAAGGGTACAGAACAATACTATTTGCTTTGCATATTATGTCACCTGCAGTAAACCAAGAAAGTATATAGGTAGTTAGTAGCGATGAATTATTACAGAGACAAAATTGCAATTTCGCTGGGTTCTTTACTGTTGCGAGCTGTATCTGCTGTGAGGTAACAAGCATATAAATTAGCCTTCCGTACATAGAGTCAGGTAAGTACATATAAATATAAGTAAACTCATTAAAATCGCTTCGTCCTTCAAAACATAATACATATCCCCAACAACGATGTTTCTCATGCATCATGCATTTTAGTAAGAAATTCCCAACTTTGCACGTAGGTGGTTGTACGATTAAATGAATGAGGGATTGGGATAATCGTTCAGGAATTGCTTTTGCAGACGAAGGTAGCATTCATTCACTCGTTTTGACTCCAGTCGGCTCTGTCAGAACGGCACCAGCAGCATCACCAACTCATGTCTGCCTGCATCCTTCTCGCGCAAACTATCAGAGTCTGTTCAGTTCACTAGAAATCAGCCAGTCAGTGGGGAGACGATGATGGAAGATGATGACTATGATGATGCATATGAAGGGAGGATGTACAAACTGTCCAAAATATTGTTGTTAGTTGCGGTGGTTCTGATTATGTGCGGCTTTGTGATGATGACAATGATGACAAGTGAGTGGTCTTGTGAAATTACAGACAAATTACTTTTGTGGTTTGTCTTACTGGAGAAACATGAAAGGCACTGGAGATATTGCATAGTGAGAACTTTGTCATTTTTGGCGTTTCATGGTTCTATCCTGTAACGTTTCTTCTTATCCGAGCAACTACATAATTTGTTTATAAATATTCTCAATTTCCCATTATTAAAAGAGTAAAAACGAACTTGTGAAAATTAATGTACTGTTCACTGAATTGAATACTGAAAAATCCTGCTGAAATTCATAGATTTAACAATGTTTAGCAACATTTAAAAATGTGGAGTGAACAATTGAAAAACTTTTAATGAGGTAATTTACTAACTAAAGGCATTGCAGTCTATAGTTTCAATTTAATTTTCGTAGCAAGAATCAAAAGTTTCTTTCAACATCTTTCCGTCTTAATATTACTTTTCCACCACCTTTCCTTCCATGCATGCCTATATACATTTGTTCAGTGATAATACCCTTTCCTTCCAGGCAAGATTAAATTGACTTGAATCAATAAATCTACTTTGGTTCTCTTCGTCTATCCAGTGTTATTATTATTACATACTACATACAGTCATCTTATCTCTCGCGCAATTGCTTAAGCTCATTTCATTTTTCATTCCTATCCCCACTTGAAAAGTGGAAATAAGTATATAAAACATTCCCCACAGGTAACCCCTCACACCATGTCATTCTATTATATCCAGCAGGCACGCCGATATTTTCCATCAATTTATGTATTATCATCCTCATCATCGTCATCCTCTCTACTTTCTTTTTTCTTGGACAAACTTTGCAAACGATGAGCCTAAATTGAAAACACACTCTTCTCTCGGCCTTATTTGTTTTCTATTATAATATTGAATGAGCTTGTGCCACTGAGCCGTTTGCGTTTGCTTATACGATCCCTTCTAGGAGGAAAGCTTCTTGGAAAATGCATACATGCCTTGTATTGGTGCACATTGTATGCGTATAATATGCGACTCTGTTTAGTAGAATCTCTCTAGCTAGGTAGGTAACATAACAAGACGCTAAGTAGAGAGCGAGAGAAGGAAAGTAAGAAGTAAAAAGTAAGCAAGTCATGCTAACAAGACTGTGATGATGACGGTGATACATTGGCATTTCTTAAAAAAGAAAGGCAAAATGACGAGGGAGAAAGGAACATATATACAGCGCACATGGAGCACAGGAAGGAAAAAGGAAAGGACGCAGGTAACAACAACAAGCCATTGATGTAGGTAAGGTATTACCTGTATAAATGAAAAATTGGGCTCAAGATGAAGATGATGAGAATGAGAATGAAAAGCAAGCAAAACAGAGTATAACTTTATCCATTTACCTAAGGTACCTATATCTGCCTACAAGATTACTGAAGATTGTCTGTATCCAATAATACCATGTGTGGATCTACTTGATATGCATTTTCTCTCTCTCTCTCATCATCATCCTGATTTTTTTCTTCTCCGTACCAAGTAATCTTAGTCAATCTAGAACGGAAAATGCTGGTAGAATTCACGGATGAAAATAAGGGTGGATAAGGATCCTTGTCGTCTGCCGTTGTTGACGTTGTTGTTTACAATGGAAATAATGAAAGTCTGTCTGCTATTGCTGCTGGTTGTAAATAAGACGAAAAAGGAAGTGAATGTATATAAAGCACTTATCAAAGAAAATAAAATTGGCTAATGGGGATCACAGGCAATTTTGTAGAAGCACACAGGACAGAGGACTAACAAGGTTTTCCAGTAAAATGGCAATTTTCAGTGAAAACCGATAACAGCACAAGACATGCTGATGATGATGACGAGGATGATGAGAAGGATGAGTTTCTCTGTGTAGAGAGGGGAAGGTATTACACATGCATAATATATTATACATTAACATAAAACCGTATAACATTACGCAACAAATAAGTATATTTAGGTACATTTGTATACCTAACCGTTTTACTACTTTCCTTTTTTCTATTAAGTCAGCTCTAATGCGTGGTAACAAAAACTTGAGAGTGAAATTGAAAGTGAATAGGTAGGTACATAAAATACATATTAATGCATTATACCTACCTACTAACTATATACGTACAAAGGTATATAGCTTGACATCTTATACTCTAAGCGGGAATATGACAATAATGATGACGGTGACTGGAAGGCAATAATGGATGGAACGGATGAATTGTGTGTGTGTGCATCTCATACATTATATTATGTACTTACTTTGTCCCATCCGTAAAGAGAGTATTATTATTATTGTGTGTGTGTGCTCAAGAAAAGGAAGTTGATTTGTTGAGAATAAGTGTGCGCAGAGTGCATGCCTCTGTATGTATGTGTATAAACTTTTTTCCTTGTGTAAACACCCGTCATTCATTCCACGTTTGTAATGTAACTACCATACACACACATACAAACTCTACAAAGTAGCGTCATTATCATCGTCGTCCTACTAGCTTCATCTTCGCAGCAGCTTCTTTTCCTACCAGTGACTATAGTACTCATATTATACTCGTCATAATCATCATGAGAATGAGTTTCCTAAGAAAGCGCCAGGTAAAGTACACAAACACGAAAGAGTATGCATGAGTGTATATATGAGTGCGTATGTATACGTTATGTAGGCATAGGTATATGGATATGTCTCATCACATTATTATCAATTGCCTCAAAAGAAAGAAACTTGTTTTCACTTTCTTTTCCCTTCTCGTCTTCCTCAGAGCATTTTGTACTTTCTTCTTGTCTGTCACCAACGAACCGCAATTTCTGTTGTGGGTATACACACACGACACACACACAAAGACATAAAGTGGGAGTAGGACGCGAAGGAGAAATGAGAGTACATACATATCTACCTGCTGCTTAAGTAGAAAGTTAAGTAAAAAAGGGTTAAAAATAGAGGGAAACGGATGCTGCTCCTACATGAGCATGCATGCAAGTTAAAGTAAATATCTTTGTATCGCGGTACAATATCCTTGTGTGTATTAAAGAGCGAGAAGAGATGCTGATTCTGCTACCGTTGTGCTGCTTTTTACTTACTTTTTACTATTTTGTACTTTCCTTCATGTGAATATTGGCTCATTCGTTTGGGTGGTGGTGGTGGCACATCAACTCTTTCTCTATGCCGAGAGCTTGTTCACTCTCGTTTTGTCGTCGTCGTCCTTTGTCGTCCCAGCCATGATGATGATGAGACAGGAGTACACAGCACACACGTATTACACAAGCAAGAGCTGCACACACTTTTTTGTAAAAAGGAATACATACACTGGGAGAGAGACGGATAGAGAGAGACAAGAAGAAAGAAAGAATAAAAGGGAAGGCGAGTAAACTTAAAAGCTAAATCTCATATCTTTTTCCTCTCTCTCTCTCTCTCTCTTCATCTCCTTTTTTGCTTGCTTCCATCGTGTAACTCCCAATAAAAACTGTTCGTTTTTAAAAAGTCGTCCGCTCCTGTTGTACTTTACATTTTACTTTACTTCTTTTTAGTGTGCAACATACCTATACGGGGAGAGAGAGAGACACGTTGGGAAAAAGTAATATGTATGCAAGCATGATCATCATCATCGTGATCGTCATCGTCGTCATGATGTAATGTAATGGATTGCATACATACCATCACCACCACCATCGCATTTTGCTTTTACTTTACTTTATTTTTACCGTACGTACGTTTATCTCTCGCTGCACAAATCGAACCAAAAGAAAAGAAACGAAGGAACGAACGACGGCATATCAATTGAATCCAATCCAGAGAAGCTTTTAAGGCCTTCATTATATTTACACAAGTTGGCTCACGGTTTGGTTACAACTAGTGCTTTCTCTCTTTCTCATATCCTCCTCCTCACACAAGCACAAGAGCAAAAGAGTACTAGACTACTTATGCGACATGACACAATATATTTTCCCTCTCTGTCGTTCTGATTTTCAAATCATCTGAATTTACTTATACATTTCACATTGTTAGCTTACCTCTATCTCTCTCTCTCTCTCTCTTCACTTATTCTACCTTCTCATATGTTATACCAATCTGCATCTCAATATCCGCCTGGTAGTCCCTCCTTGTCTGCTCTCTACTGGTGAATAGGCACCAATTTATATTCTGAATAAATTATGCTCAGCAGTTGTAGTAGCAGCCGTAGTTGTACGGGTTTTAGTAGGCGTAGGTGATATACATGTATATAGGTTGTAGGTAAACCCATCTTTTTCTTCTTTTTCCATTGCGCCGTATTTTTTGTCGTCCTCGTACTTAAGTGGTGTCAATGCTGATGATAGTTAACTTAACCTAAGGCTAACACATGCACATCATCATCATGATCAGCATAGTATAAAAAATAAGTCACTCATATCGCGTTATAGGTATAAATATTTATGCATATAAAATGGATATATCACTTTTACTTGCATAAACACATATTATTATTATACAGAGATGGAAAGCAGAGATTTTCTCCTTTTCTAGCTCTCATTCTTGCACAAGAGAAAAAATATAAAATGTATTCCCATTCCCATAATGCATTACAGCTTTTATTCCCAACATGGTAATACGTGTGTGTGTGTGTCTGAGAAAATGTAAAGAGATTGGTTATTTGAAAAAGGTACACACATTAAGAAAAAAGAGACCACACCACCACTACCACCACCGCTGCCATCACATCACCATTCCATGTAGTTATCCAAGCAAAACGAAAGTAAAGTACAAATTCATTTTTGGGAAGAGAGAGAGAGAGAAAGAGAGAGGAGGTGGAGGTACATACATTTTATTTTGTGTATTTGATGGGATTGAATAAAAATATGTATATATATGTATTTTGAATCTTTCTTTTTTCTCGACTGTTGTATGTGTACAAGACATGATTGGGAAATTGCAAATCTTTTTTTCTTTCTGTGTGACTGGAGAAGAGAGGAAGTAAACGAAGGAAAACCAGAAGAAGTAATGTAAAGTAATGTTGTAATGTAGAAAAGAGAGAGAGAGAGAGAGAAAGAAGCAGCAGGTCCATGACAATTTTTTATTCCCTCGTTTCATTCGAGTGTTTGTCTGTGATGTCAGATGAGAAAGAGAAGAGAGGGAATGCTTTATATATAATATCCTTCCTTTTACACCCTTTTTTCTTCTGCCTTCTTCAGCAGAAAAAAAGCAAAAAAAAAATCTGTGTGATGCCTGCATTTTTTCAAAAGCAAGCCTTGTATATTATGCATCACTGGTCTGATCACCATTTTCTCCTTTTCTTTCTCCTTCTTCGTGTGCTCCTCCTAAGCATTCTGCTCTTGTCAGCCGGAACGTAAGTAATGTATAAACGATAACAGGAATAGTATGTGTGTGGAAGAACCAACAGTCCTCATACGACTTCAACTCCTTCTTTTCCAAGTCGAATGCCATGATTACTGGAATTCACTAAAAAAGCAAGGAGAGACTCTTCGGGAACGAAAATCTTGTACATTCATCCATCCATCTAGATCCCTTTTTATTCTCGTTTTTTTTCTCAACAAGCATCAAGTTTAGAATTGCATCATTTCGAGTTTTATACGCATATATTTTTATTTAGCTTTCCTTCTCTTTCACCATGTTGACTGACTGCATATAAATGTGTGTGAGTGTGGTGGAAATTAAATTCATTCAGATCAGAAAACCTTAGCACCCCAAAATACGTACCAAGTGCTAACTTGTACACGTTAAATATCTGCTGCTCATACAAGGCTGCGTTTTTGGCGTAATTTTCCCCCTATCTAGTTGCCTACAACTGAATTCCATTTTCTTTCATTTTGAAAAGGAGAAAAATGTTGCGTTCATTCCTCGTTTTACTATTTTTCCCTACACATACACAAAAAATTACATTTTTAGCTTGGTTTAGATTTACAAACGTACATAAAGGTGAAATACGTAGCACACCACACCAGCACTGTCACGCCCAAAATTCTCTGACTCCTTTTCATTCATCCCTTTTTAAAATCTCATCTTTTAGAACAAATAATGGCGGAAGAAATAATATGAGCAGAAGAAAGAAAAAGGTCTTGAGGAAAAGCAGCGTAAGAATACACACACAGACACATGCATGTATGCACACATTATACCCTGACTCTATTTTTATGAATAGACGGAATGGAAAGTGAATTTCTTTACACAAAATAAAAAAATAATACCACCATCAGTACTCCTTGCGTACATGAAAACGCTGACTTGTTGTTGAATTGAAGTGATGGAATTTTCAAGAAGAGGAAAGGGAATAAAGGTGACAAAACTTTTGTACGCTGCTGCTGAACGTCCTGGCGCACACCCCACCAGTGTCACTTGCTAGACTCCCTTCCTATCACACCACGCAATTTCACAAGAGACAATTTTGAGTGAGAAGAAGAAAGAAAGGAAAATTGCTTGTATAATTCTTTCCAACTGTATGAATTTCAATTACTTTATTTCCTTCTGGATGATGTCTTTTTCTCCTCATAACTTGCTGCTCAATTGTTTGCTTGTGTCTCTCTCTATCTCGCATGAAAATAGATTCCAGAGACGGTGATGATGGGCGGAAGGTGATATTGCTGCATAAATATGTTCATTCTAAGAATACCAATAATCAGAAACGTTTTTTTTGCACAGGGAATCGGATAGATGTGGAAAGAAAATCAATTTTGATTTTTCCAAATCTATTCCGTTCCAGACAAAAAAAGGCTTCTTTTGCAAAAATATAGATTACATTCAATTGCCTATTAACCACTAGCCACCTCGTGGCAATTGAATGCCTTAGTTATTATGGCAGTAGTCGTAGTGGATTACATAAAGGGAGTTCATTTATGAGCCTAGAATTCATTCCTGTTGGTGGTAGTGCTTGTAGAATGCTAGTGTTTACTTACTTTCTGATATTATGTATGTAAATGTGGGATATAACTGGTTTTATTTGAATGGGTGAAAATCTGCATACAAAGCGCTTCTTTGCAATGTCTGTATTTTACCGTAGAGCATATATATAGGCAACTCTCCTCCGTCGTATATACGCAAAAGTATATGCTACATCAAGAAATGCACATATTACGTCGTGTTATAGAAGAAGAATGAATGACTGTTGGTGGTAGAGCAATTTACATTTATTATCCCGTATATGATTATTACCTCATCAGTTGAGCTTTTAATAGGCTTGTGAATGACCGTAGGAAATGATTGTTATTGTTACGATTATTGCAGTTTACCGGTGATCCTGTCATGTTACGTACGTACTTACACACACATCTGTGCAGGTATATATAGCAGCTTTAGTAATATTGTGAATGCGATCTGTTCAAGTATAACCAAGATGTATGTATAAAAAGTGTTTTCCACAAACCAGGATGTTGTGCTTCTTTCCTTCTTATGTCATGTCAGAACTAACTTTGATTTTTATTGTCTTGATTGAGCAGGATTAAGCGGCAGATCAATTTTAGCTGGGGTCTTTATGCACACGTTAATTTTGTCCTTGGGATCATCACTTTAGCACAATGCGTCTTTACGGTTGGGGTTAGTTCTTAGATGCCCTGCAACAAGCCTATAGAATGAATGAAAGCATTAAAACAAAAATGAAAAATTACTGGTAAACAGCAGGCGTGTGCATATGTTTATTCTGGGAGAAGTCAATGGATGTGTTTCAAACATGTCTGCTTATTTTAATGATCTTGGATGCAGATTCATCAGCATAATGATATGATGAAGGGTATCAAGGATGATGATGATCAGCATCATTTGAGAAAACGAATATTTTATGATGGGCTGTCAGAAATCTTTTTATGACTAATTCTCAATAGTGATGCACAGGAGGAAGCCAAAAGGTATGGATCAGTCTATGTAAAGTATTATGGATTGACCATTTAACAGGCTTGTTGTACGACTGTATACTTATTACCTATCACAAAACGCCGGAGTTAGGTACGCCGGAAAAGTTTGATTGGGATGGTCGTAAATGAATAGAGTAAGATTAAAAGCATTTTTGTTTTTATGTCATGCATCTTATTATGCACTTTACTCTATAGATATTGTATATTTGAAAGATGACAGGGCTACTTACATCGAGCTTGAGCTCAATTAAAAAAGTGGATGAGCTTGTAAGTATATCCTCAGCAGGGAATCTTTGTTTCACAGCTGGTTACTTACAAACTACAAACGAAGGCAGACAACGGGATAAAAGAACGAACGGAGATCTGCTGTCGTGTCATGCATCTCTAGAATTCTTTTTGGCTATGTCTAACAAGTTGTGGTGCATTTACAAGAAGTTAAAGGCCCCTTAAACAAATTAAAACAATTAATATTAAAAACATTTCGTATACTCTAGATATAATGCATTCGCAATTTATAAATACAACTCAAAAGTTCTTTATACAGCCAAAAAAGTCCATAGAATAATATTAATATACAATCTCTTCCAATGAGATATTCAGGTATGAAAATGTGAATCCTATTTTCTCCAGTGCCTTCTTAAATCAATATCCACAAAGACAAAAGCTTGTTCAAAGCATAAACATTTTAATCACATTTGCTGATTTTGAACTAACCATTTTTATTTCTTCGTTCTACTCACTCTGATGCATTATATCAATTGTTCGTCCCTGTTATGTGTTGTGTGTTGGTAGAAATTAGGATCAGTTCACATTTCCTAACATGAAAAAATCTCAGTCCCACAGGATTTAATCCATATTCTTATGTGTGGACTTGTAGTCGGTACATATGCACAGAAAAAATTAGGGGAATCCCCGTCGTATTAATGAGGAAGCTTATAAAGATTATCGTTCATTTACTTAGCCTGGAAAGCTTATGCATGTGTCATCTGTATCTCTTTACCTACATTTTTACAGAATGAGTGTGCTAATATCTATATCTACAGCACTGTGTTTCATTATCCTTGTATTTCATTTATAGCCTGGAGTAAGTAGAGCAAAGTAAGCAAAATTGAAGAGGAGAGGGAACGGAGAAATTGGTGAAGCATTTAATTCTCCAACCAGACGAAGACCATCATCATTTCTCATCATTGTGCTCTCACCATTTATAAAAAAATCTACCATCACCAACATTTTTACTCTAATCAAATCCATTTTTTAAGACACCAAAATCTGGATGCATACACTGAAGTTCCATGATTAGATGAATATTCATGAAATTAATGAAAGGACGAGAGGAAGGAGGAAAGCGAAGAGGAAAGTGGCATTAAATGATGATGCTGAGGAGGATGTCGATGGTGTTGTGTGTATGTGCGGTGTACACAAAAAAAGAAGGGGAAAATAAAAATGCTTTCATTAATTCGCCTTTTTTCTATTTTTTATCGAAACCTCTTTTCCTTCCTTGATCCTTATCTATAACACTATTTTTTTATATTAGGGCTTGTATATCTATATACTCGAGGCAATTTTTTTTCCCGGCGCACTTTTAAAACTTTTATTTTATTACGCTTTCTACTCCACTCTCTTTTAAAAGTTGGCGTATACAATGAATGACAGAAAAATAAGCTGACGTAAGACAGAAACTTTTTAAATAGTTTCCTTGATATTGCTAATGAATGAGTATAAAAATTGACGATGATGAGAATAATCAACGTAAACTTTTTGTTTATCGCGATGCCGTTCCATCTACTACAAAAAAAGCGGGCTGTGGAACGCGCTTCTTATTTGAAAGTAGAACTAGATCTATATAGGTACACATTATATACTCTACTGCCTCTAATGAAAAAAAATTATCTAATCTTTGATGAGAATGCTTGTACACGTAATTTTAATTAAAATTCTCTCCATAAAAGAAGAGAAACGAAAGCATAAAAATGTAAAGACGACTACAATGTTGGTGATCATCGTAAAAATAAGTACAATCCGGCAGTATAAGTGCAAAACCAAGGCCAGGTTCGAGGCATTTTCCATCAAACGATTGAATTTCTCTCTTTGTTATTTCTAATTTCATTTTATGTCCTTGTCTGCTTGCCTGACTGAGTTCTCTCTCCATTCTTTTCATGGTGCATGTGGTTGGTATTCTTGATGCAATTTTTCGACCCTTTCATGAAAAAAAACTACTTCAACACACAGCTTCTTAGTCGTCGTCATCATCAACATCAAGCTTATGACCCTACTTGATGCTATTAATCGGCAGAGGAGAAAATAATGATTAGTATACACAAACGGGTGGAGAAGGGTGTTCGGTCTTGAGTCACTTCTTTTTTATTTAACCATTTTTAATTTTATGCACTGCTTTTTTTACAAGGCACCCACTCTTTCCTACTTTCCAAGGATAAACCATGATTTTTTTTTCATTTTCATTTAGAGAAAAAAAAGATGAGATTAAGGACAATGAGCGGTATTTTTTTCTGGGGATTTCTTGGGTGTTGCTGGAGTGGTGGCGGTGGTGCTTCTTTTGAAGAGAACGGTGATGCCGAGGTTGATTTAATTTTATTTGTAAAAAAGATTGACTGACTGTGTGCTTGCTGCTGTAACACTTGTAGTACGACGATCATCATCAGGCAACTTGTCTTGATATATTTTCTGCAATAGATGAACGAATGTCAAAAAAGAAATGAATGAGTGAATGAATGAATGAAAGCGTATTTTTTAGAAAGTAAGGAGGAGATGCGTTCATGATGATGATATTCCAAGGGAAATCGGCAGCTGTTATTGTGATATGATGAGATTGTGTGTGTGATGGTGATGATCCTATGCACTTTTGAAAAAAATAAGGGAAAGAAACGTATAGTGTAAAAGTATAAAAGAGGCATGCAAGGTAAAACTTTTTTTCAGTTGGATGTCTGCTTCTTTGATGATGATAAATAAAAAACGGAACAAGAGAGGGAAATTGAGAAGCTGGTTAGTCTGATGAGAATTGGATCAGCTTGTGTGTGCCATTCAAGAATAAAGAAAATATCATTAATGCTAATTGCATTAAGGGTGCGTTTTTTGGTTTCATGATGAAGTTGATTGAAAAGATGTTGAGAATGGGGCAAAAGCGAGTCTTTCAGTAAAAGATGGGGTGAACGATTTGGTGTCCAGAAGTGTGTTCAATTTTTATTTCGGGTTAATACAAATCAATTTCTTGAAATGCATTTTCATTAACTGCATAAGAACATGAGTATCGCTTTCGCTTCGCTAAAATTTCGCTAAAAATTGCACACGGATTTGTCCCAACTTATGCTCCATAATAACGATAATTACATTACTGGAATAACGCATTATACATTTATTATATGAAGTTTCTAAAATTCACTGTCTTCATATTAACCAGAATTTGGTTGGAAGAAAGGAAGCACCCGCTCTAGGAGGTCCTGTCAGTTTCACATCGTTTGGCACGCTCTACCTGCTTTTCAAGCGGTATGTAAGCAAGAATCCCCCCAAAATAATACAAAGAAACTGCCACTAAGGTTAGAGAAATATGGTAAGATGACGATTTACTAAAAATACGCTAAATCAAAGAAATATTAGCTCCGTTTCCTGTTGAGTTGGGGTAGCATAACAAATAGGACAACAATAATCACAGCACAATCAAATGGAGGAGCCGCCATCGAAATAATAATCTGTATTAAAGCATTCATCCTATTCTCTTTCCACATTTTTCGCTAATCACCCAGATAGAAAAAGACAAAAGCTTACAACAAACTGGTACATTTTTATTATGATACAATCAATTCTTTTTCAGCGTCTGGCTGTTCTTATGACTCATTCAATTTATCATTTTCAATGAGTGATAACAATACGACCATATAAGACGGAACAGAAAACCATTGAGTGCGGATAAAGATAGACACAAAAACAACACGACAATGGAAAAAAATTGGACAAAAAAAAGTTTTGTTTTTTACTTTTGTATTTCGGTTTACTTTAAGTAGCGCGGCTGCTACAGTCTTTCTGCGTCATTCTTCTCTGAAATTCTGTTGCTCTGTTGAGCTTGAAGTGACAATTAAGGAAAGTCATAGAGAGAATAATGATATAACTACTCTAAAAACCAGAGAGTACAATAAGCAACGTAGCAAAAAGTGTAAGGTGTATTTTTGGATGGTTCATCCATTCAGTCATTTAATTTTTCTCTCCTTTTCTTCGTTCCGAGCGAGGAGGGTTAGTCACTCATTCATTGTGTAAGATGAATTCATCGTATTCTTGTTTCGTCGTCTCGTTGCTTAACAGAAAGACAATGGACGGCTGCCTTTCAAAGGGAAAAAGCGTAACATTCTCATGCGTACTCTTTTTTCTCAAGACAAAAAAGCTCTACAGCTTCATCGCCATCACCGCATGGCTGTTCACTTGTTGTTGTAATGCTTGCATTATATTTCAGTAGCGTCAACGTCTTTTTAGAGCCACTTGTGTGACTGACAAGATGCAGCCTAAAATAGAAACGAATTAACAAGAATAAAATACCATTTATCTTCATGAAGAACAACAAAATCTCGTCGACTCGTCTTGTCCTTCTTTAACTTCATACTATTCTTTTGTTACTCATACACAATCAAGCATATATACACTTGTGTGAGTCGTAATATAAAACCTGCCATGTGACGAAGACAAAATTGTTACACTTTTAGTTGCGAAAAAAGTTAATTGCCAAATTAAGTAACAGGAGGAGAGGAGGACAACCATTTATAAAGAAAGGAACAAGAGAAGAAGAAAAATGCTGTTTTGGTTTTTACAGTCGTTTCAACATCATGTCATTATCGCCACCGTCATACTTCATGCTATATCGTGTATTTATGTTCACATTTTTCTATGCTTGTTTTGTGATTGTCGTTGATATAATTGGCTCCTTGAGAAAATTAAAACCACAAAATTGAGCGTAAGTAGTGTTTGCTTCTTTTTCTTTTATCTTTTTTTAAATAATGATTTTCAAAAACATTTAAATTCAAAGCATCCTTCTATGTACCTAGGTTTGCATATACATATACCTACCTACCTACTACACTGGTTATATTACATACATACTATGCATATAAAATATATTTAAAAGGTTTGTATACCGGATTGAAATAATCTTACGCTTCTAAAGCCAAGTTCTTATAAAATAGCTTACCGAAATATTATGTGAGTAATAATTACAAACTAAAACGATACAACGATCACAAATAGTACCAAATAATTTGTTTTGAGAATATCGACTAAAAGTATGTACGAATAAAAATGTATGGATCTTTGGTTCAGTTATGATATAAAATTGTACATTAATATATCTCACTTAAATTCCTGGAGATATTAGATTCAACACCAAGTTTCGCAACAATTTAGCATTATTAGAGCTTTTTACTTTTCCTTGCTTCCTTGTGTGGTGGAAGTTTCATCCGAGCAGATAGCGTGCTAAACACGCATAATAATCATCATGAATTCTCACCTTCACAGCAGTTGTCTGCATTTTTTCCAACACGTTAGTATACCCAGGAGTAAAGGAATGACGGATTGCATATTATGGAAAGAAATGGAGTTTGATGAAAATGAGCTGGGAATACTGAATTGCTTTTGCACTAAACACCTCGCTTCCTATTCTCATCCCATATTACTCTTAAAAACAAGACACGGCCCGGATAATACAAGTACAGTGTGGCGGTCAACACAGAGCACACGCGCTTGTGCTTTTACTCTAATAACAGAAAACAAGAAAAACGAAGGTTGTGTTCTTTCAGATTCATTATTTTACACGTCAACAGTCCAAGCCGACCAGCCGACCTTGCCTCCTATGTTAACAACAGCAAGCGGCAGCGGCTCCAGCACCGGCGCACAGTTTATCAGCCTACTTCTTTTTTTCATCATGCTCGTTGAGCAGGTAGGTAATGAGAGATAAGAATGAATGTGTGAATACCAAAAGCATCATACTTACATACTTCTAGCACAGATTTTGCCATTCGTTTATCCAAATGGGTTGCTGAACTGTACATGCTATACATATTAATGGGACTGTTTGTGTTTACGTATAATCCCACCTCCATTCCACTGACTGACTCAACTTTGCGCTATGCCAATTGCCCAGGTATTTCAACCAACAAGAGACGGGCGCAGAGAGGAGATATCTAACGATCATGATGATGATAATGGGATGAATGAAATCAGGCAAATGGATAAAAACACCGGCAGCTCACCAGGAGCCGTTTGTCTATGATGAAGGAAGCAAAACGTGAAGAGATTTAACGAAATGAAAACTTGTGCTGCTTCGCAAGAAATAAGGAATATCCCTACGTAAAGTTTCTTGACATCGTATGTAGTGAATGAGAAGTTTGGTTGGTTTATGTTATTAGTTTTAACAAATGTTTCATGAAGTGAAGAAGCACCATTACCGCAGGAGTTTTCCCATCATTGTCATCACATCAAGCACAAAGTAGCAAAGTCACGTCAACACATTTACAATCACCATTTCATAAAACAAAACAAAAAATGACAAAAATCCTTTCGTCATAAAAAGTCGTCTATGATTGCTGATTGTGAAGGTGGTGATGCAAAGAAAGCGCAACGTTAAATTGTCAATTTGGCATTATCAACGTATCATTATTTGGCTTGGACTCATGAAGATGATAGGAAGATCAGATTAATTAAGCAGTCATTCTAAATGCATTTTTGCTGACGCCTCTTTCTCCCGATGCATGTCTTACGCTCTTTGGTTTTACAGTTTTACAAGTGATGACAAATTAGCACGAGACGATGATCAAGCAAACTGAAAGATAAGAGGTGAAGGAAATGACATGACGCGATGGTGGATTACATCACACAACAAAGTAAAAAACTAATGAACTAAGCAAGCCGAAACTGACACCAGCCAGGCGTTCAACCAAAACACCAACCATCCATGTTACTTGCTTCTACATACTACAGTTCTCTACTAAGACCCTCCGGTTTACTCCGTAAACAAATAAAATACAGTAAAAAGAGAATCTGACGTAGCATGAATTTCTGTCTTCTTGATAGCATGACTAAACCCCATTATTTTCCTTTGGACTGTCATCTGCTCCGCTGTTTCTTAAACGATTCTCGGCATCCACCAAAGAAGTAATAGAATATCTGTGTACAAATATGTTTTATCATTATATGCATATGGACTAGGCACGTAAAACAACACGTGGATTAAAAAATACCAAGCACGCCAAGCCTAAAGAATCGTCACTATTGGAGTATCGTACTTTCATAATATTTTCAGGTTATTGTGTAATAATTTTATGAAGAATGCAGATTTCAGACACGTAAACTAATTTTGTGAAACTGTTTATTGTGTCAGTGTCATACATTCTACCCTGATCCTGGCCGGCACACAGTGTAGGTCTCCACTGTTTTAACTTTTCACCTCATCATCATTATTCCAAACCATGTGTCTTCTCTCCAGGATACGCCGTAGACACACAAGCTTTTAGTTAAATTTTGCCTGTGCCCCACACAAACATTTACCTCAAAGTGAAATGACAGCGGTGTAGCTGTGCGAAAGGTGGCCGGGGTAGAAATCATGATGATGATGATGATTACTGACAAAAAAAATCCAAGTCATTCGACTCCACAACACCGCTTTCACAACTGGTGCTAGGACTCCACTCAACTTCCTTCCCGTTTCCTGGTACCGTTCACGTAATAAGCTTGTGTAAAGAAACAGACCGTTGTTGCTCGCTCATTCCTTTGATAATTTTTCTATCGCTTTCGGTTTCCCACTTTATCATCATCAACAACGGGGAACTCTTGTCTATCGTACTTTGCATTATTAATTCAATCAGCATTATTGGCACCAAGCTTCGCACTCCCCCTTCTTTCCTCTTATTAATCTGCTATTTATACCTAGTCGTAGGCAAAACTGCTGAGTGCATCGTGATGAAGCAGCAAAACTTTGTATAATATGCTTTCCTTAATATTTTCCTACGAGAAAAATCTTCATGTCACCTCCAGCCTGCTTCTCTTCTACTTTAATGAGTATATAGCTTCCAGCAATTTCCTTTTCCATTCCATTCATTCAGTGCTTCCTTCTATTTCCTTTAATATCAATGCTAGTAATAATCATATTTTATATCTGAAAATATGTATGCATGATGTATATATGGAATATGTAAGCATATTCTGAAAAAAATCCCCATTCATCAGTCCAGGAACACAAACAACGCAACTCAGCATTTTTTCATGTTTTCTTTCTCCTGTCTCATTTTCTCACTCTGGAACGTTTTTTTTCTCGCTAACCCTTTTAATTACACTCCATGTAATTAGGCATATTTTTTTATCCCCTGAATATCCGTCAGCTTGTGGCTTTTATTTTATTATTATGAGCTTTCCTCATTCATTCAAGAGATTCAGCAGCAGCTCACATATATAGACCGTGCGTATCATCATCACTGCCCCTTTATCTGCATATTATTAATCCAGTTAAACAAAGCAACTCCGGGGAAGCTGGATATGAATGAGTAGCTTAAATAATATGCATATCATCATCACTGAAATCTACGATATGATCGTCATCATTGCAAAGCTATCTTAAATACGGAGTTCAACCCTTTCCCCTTTACATTTTCCGCTCTCTCCACTCATTTCTTTATTAATTCATTCCGCTCTTCTCTCTCATTCATTATTTCAACAATTGCACGGTTTTAGTGTTTAATATATTTTGATTCTGCATTTTTCCTGTGAGCAAGCAAACTTCAATGAATAGATCCTCTTTGACTACACACGTAGTGAGCCGAGCGCTTGAGTATGTTTGTGCATTTCTGTTTTATTGTAACATCCTTTTTTCTTCCTTGATGACTACATCCTACAACGTACTACACACCCCTCTTATTCTTCTTCCGTTGGCAGTTCCCGTTCTCAACAAAACGATATTCATATTATCAGTAAAGCTCAATTGTGTTTGACCAGCAATGTGCATGCATACATGTCATGATGATGGTGATGTGTCTATGCAGACAGTAATTAGTCAAAACACCTCTTTTGTCTCTCTCACTCACTCATCCACTCAATGAATCTGCATATCTATTAAAAGCTTGTTTGTACTTGAAATAAAAACAACAAAACAAAAGAGCGAGAGAGGAAAAGGGTGATTCTCAAAAGTGATAACTACCGGCACCGCTACTACCACCACCAGCAATAAAAAGAAAAAGCATCACGTACCATATCACTGATATACGATTATACATATATACCTTTTATATTACAACAGCATTTTTATTCAAATAAGCTTAACAGCAATTTGTACTTGCTAATGTTTTCCATCAATCCTATTATTAAACCAGGCAGTATCTCTTATCCATCTCATCGAAATCGACACGTTTTTCCTGGCTTTGCACAAAACATTGCAAACATCATCGCTACCGACTGACTGCCACCGCTAATAAAAGGGAAAAAATGCTGATGATGATGACGATGACAAGAAAAAATTGGATTTTTTTCTTGTACTCATTCATTTTGAATGTCAGCAATTCATTTCTTTTCTATACGTGTTCACTCCTTCACAATGCTCTTGTACACACAGTAGTCATTTTACATCACACACACACACAGTCAAAGTCATCATCATCATTTTCATTCAACTGGCTTTTACTCAGCTCATTTAAATTCTACTCACTTTTTATACATATCCGTTTTATCTTTCAGCAATCAACGATATAAAAAGGGCTGTGATGTGCAGTATTGTGTGCTACCCGCCTGCAACACTCTCAACAATTCCTTTAAAAGAAAAGAGTTTTAAGTAGGGCATGGCATGGCCACGACAAATACAGCAACAGTGAAACGAAATAAAAGTGAGTGAGCAACAGCAGAAGCGGCTTAAATACCTACATGAAAGGGGTAAAAAAAAGTCCGTACAGCATCACATATCTATGACATGCAAATGAGAAACGTGGTGGCGGTGGTGTACGTGAACAACACCGGTTGTTGTTCATCTCATTCTTAGGTTACGCAAGCAAAATGGAAACAAATCGTAGAGAGAACAGAGTGGTGGTGGTGGTGTTGTGTGATGTTGATAAACTGACACTTACACTTAAGCAACCAAACGTGCATAGTGCAATCCACACCTACAATTTCTCCAAGGTGCACGCATTCATTATTTTTTCTCTTTAGTGTAGGTATTCAGTATCGATATGCCTATTTAGTATTACAGTCAAGTATAAAAAGTCATAATATAATATATGCAATATGTTGTTTGTGCTTATAAATATGAATACAAGATTGCATCTAATCTCTTAATCTATCAATCGTCCAATTCAAGTTTTTTTCCTCTCCTGCTTCTTATAAATACTTGCTTGCATAATAACAATATTCTCTGTGTAGTGTATATAATGCATGTAGGTAGGTATATTACAGGTACGTGTTTCCTTTTTATCTATTTTACCTACATGATCGACGACGCATTTTTTCCATGATATTTTTGTGGTGGGTTGGCAGTCGGCACCTATAACCCCACAAGACAAGAAAGGATGCATGTCGTATTTTATTTTTACTCCTTTTTAATTCACCAAGACAAGACATTCCATTCCAATTTTTTCTGATGTAATGAATAATAATAAAAAACGTATATATTTTTATTTATTTATTTATTTATTAATCTTTGTAGCAGACATAAGCATCAATACATGGTAAATGATTGACCAAAGTCCATAGTGTCACAAGAATACGAAGAGACAAAAAAAAAGAGTAATCTAGAGGAAACTACTTAACCGATATGCTCGAAGAAAATAAATGTACATAATTAAATTCTATGAGATGTTTGTCGTCCCCGCTTTTTTATTGATTTCATCTACCTGCCTGCAATTAATTTTCTTTTGAAAAACGCATTTTCATGTAGGCATGTAATAATATTTTATATCGATTATTACAAACTATTTTAATATTAAAAACAACAACTCTCAAAAGGAATTTTTCTTGTGGTTCTCCCTCAATCTCTCATGGTCGGTTAGATGATGTTAATCAAACTAGTTTTCAGAAACATGTACATACTTTTACGTCTAAAACCCTTTTGAAGATTTCAATCGAACATGATTACGATGAGAAAGATGACGATGATCCGTAAGCCATTATATATACGACTATAGGTTACATACCTGAGCTGTAGGTACACTATGTGGACGGGCCAATACAGCATTAAAAATCATCTTGAGGTATCTCTCTCTCATGCATGCCAAAAAATGCCAAGAACAAACTAAAGAGGAATATTATTACAAAATTTCTAATAATAATGATATAGAGGAAGCAAATATGGCTTATTGTGCTGGTTGGCGTTTTTTTGTGTACCTGAACAAAGATGAGAGAAACGATCTAGGAAGAAAATAAGAAATAAAGAAAAAAAGAGCAAACATCACAAGCAGACAGGCAAACAGATCCTCAAACAAGCATGAGAAAAGGGAGCATTACTTCATGGTCTTGTTCCACTGTAATGTGCTCATCCTCACAGGAGAGACTTCTTATGAATACATATTACTAAAAAATGAGAGACAGGGAGAGAGAGAGAGAGAGAAAATAAGGAGAAGAAAGACAGAGATGAGAGAAGAAGAAGAAAAAGGCATCAATAAGCACATAAAAAATGTAGGACTGTATGAATATATAATGTAATCCAATTCTAATCGATTGTCAAGTCAAAAGGATGTGACTTGACTTTACTCTGGCTTGTGCATGATGGGCTCTATCCTCCTTCTTTTTTCTACTCGTCGCTCAAAACGAATAATAATAAGAAAGAAGACGATGATGTAGGGAGAAGCAAGAGGTTCAAAAGGTTGAACAGCATGAGAAAATGAAAAGGAAATCCTTTAAAAAATATGTACGTATGCATTATTATTACTATTATCGTCATCATTCACATCATCAACATCAAACATCATCGTCATCAGCAGCAGCAACACAGAGCAATAAGCAGTCACTGCGTGGAAAATGATGATGGGCCTAGCATACGTGTAGGTAAGCCAGGACAATTTAATATTATTTCGGTGAAATTCACGGCGATTTTTCTCCCCGTGAATAAGGTACATGGACAACTTGTTTGGGGGACCAGACGAACGGACGACTATACACCACTGGTTGAATAATAGGAAACCGTACTTATGGCACATTATTTATATAAAATACAAAGTATAAAGACGAAGATGCAATGCACCGCAGACTTAGTACTAGTTTTTTTTGCATTATTTTCCCTATTGACAAGTTTAGAAGAACATTTTCTTGGTAAAGTGACTTTTTGTAGATTAAAAACCTGCTCGATTCTAATAGAAAAGCTTACAAACTTTTATATGTAAATAGCTTCAGTGTACTTATTGATAAAAGGAAAGCCATGTCATGTGTATAGTTTTGTAGCAATATATTATCATATATATACCTGTATGGACGCGTTAGTGTGTATATGTATTCATATATATCTGAAAGCGAAATGAATTCTTTTATAAAAGGGCACAGGACAAAATGACGGACATCGAAGGAACAGAAACATAAATGCTCATTTTGTCCATGAAAAAAATCCATACAAAACGCTTTGTTCATTGTGATCATTTCAAATTTATATTCTAGCAAAAAGGAAAATCGTAGTAATACCAACCAATACCATGATAGGTAATAATGATATTACGTACTCGCATTACGTAATATGATGGCGTTGTCCCTATAACACGAATTGTCCCAATAATGTCGGTATATGCCTCCGCTCCCAAGTAGAAGATGAAGCACAAGTAATGTAAAAAGTTTTTCTCTATTCATTTTCATTATTCATAATGCTCTTCTTCTGTCTTGTTAACTTTAAATGTCCAGGCGAATTCCCAACCCAGAAGAGGCTGGCTGGAGAAGGAAATTGTAGAACAAGGAAGGATGCCTACACACACAGTATATTTATATTAGAAAAGGAAACATTTTGATACTTTAAGCTTCATGCATACATAACAATGTAAATGATGATGATGGCCAGGATGGTGATCACAATATGATCATGATGACGGGAATATTATGATGACCATATAGTCACTGCGTCGACCAAGTCATGCTTTTCCGTCGTCTTTTTTCCCCTTGAAAAAATTTCCATTATATCATTATTATTATTGTTATTATTACAATTTCTCTGTCTATGTCTCTGTTCTCAATTCTCCGGTTGTCTTTTTTTCGAACATTTTTACATATGAACAACGGTGCTCCGAGAGAGAACATAAAACGCATTACTACAACGAGAGCATTAGCAGCAGCACGCATTCAGTCTTGCCTCTCGTTGTTTTCTTTTTTGGATTCTTCCTCTTTCTTTCTTTCGAGTTCTTCTTTCCAATAATCATAATCACGTCTGTCTCAACTTAAATAAATCTTCAAGAGAAATATTATTGGGCAAAAAGGATAGGAGCTCATAAACACACAATGCATAATATGTATTTCAAGTACATTTTCATACATACTTGCGCGCTGAACACAAGCGAGCAGCCAGCGAGCGATATATATAATTCAAAATATGGAGACCACCCACATTATAAATCATCATTATATGACTGCACATTTATTGAAGGAATATTGCCTCTGCTCCCTTCAGCTCTGCTTCTCTCTTGTTTCTTCAGTCTTTTTTTTCTCGTTTTGCCTTTTTCCCTTTTACACTTTTCGGTGTACATATATTTTGCTGTGCAGAATGGTAGACTTTTGTCAGTGAACGTAGGCAAATTTTCATTTACAAACGCCAAATATCCAAATTCTACTTTTTAGCTTATAGAAAACTATACTAGGTAAGCAGATATAAAATGAGCTGCTTACAGCACACCACACTACAGTGTTTCCAATCCATTTATCCGCATCATATCTTTCTATTGCTAATAAACTAATAAGATGATTGAACATTTTACGGCATTTTTTAACCAGCCTGCCTTGGTCATCATTGATCATATAAGACAATGTATCGTCAGCATGTTTTAGATGAGCCATTTGAAAATTGTAAATTATGAACTGGTACAATAATAATCATCGTGATCATAAGTATGGTCATCATAATACGAAATGAAACATACTCTAAAACAATAATATTCACTGACTGCTGCTGAGAGAGATGACGATAAAAATTGGATGGAAAACTTGTTTCCTCAGTCCGTCTCATAATCATCATCATCGGCAAAAGATAAGCAGCTATTTCACTCGTTGTTCTGCTGATCCATGTACACATTATAAACGACGACGTAAACAAAGTAGGAGTTTTTATTACTTGTGATATGAGTATTGGAAGACACTATATACGTTATGTATAGACGAGCCACAAAAGAACCTCGAGAATCCACGAGAAAATATCGGCCACGCAATTATTGTTTGCAACCAATAAACCAATGATCATCATCATCTATGAGGATGGTAAAACACTCATTTCTTTCGCATAAATAATAAATATTAAGAATAAGCTACCAGGCAGGCTCGTACCACCAGAAGAGAACTGCCTACTTTATTTTTCTGCATTACCATCCATATCCATATACCAAACAATATACATAAATACCCAACAATATACATAACATAAAAGCTTAATACTACATGAGTTTTCCACTAAAAGTAATAATCATCATTTTGCTTCCTGCTGTTTCTCTTGAACAAGATTTGGATCTTAATTGGAAGCTCAATTTAATTGGTGAACTTATATAACAATAAAAAACCAAAACGCAAAGAACAACAAAGCTGTAGTAGCGTCGCCTTCATATCGACGTTTCATAAAATAAAGCCTTTTTTATGTGATTTTGACATATAGAAAGTTAATGCTGGGCTGTTTGCTACTGCCACCGAAAAAATGCTTTATAATGATCCAACTTTGTTTTTTTAGATTGGTATGATACGTGTAACGTAACGTACAGGTATCATGCAGAAAACTATATGCCCGTCAAAAATTACTGTAATTTATGGGCATTCATTTATTTTGTAAAACAAAATGGGTATCGTGTGTGGCGGTAGCCGGCCAAACTAGGTAGGGAAAACTACGTAATGTAAGCCCCGAAACTGAGCTACTGCCTCTCCACTTTACGTTCCACAAACATTTTCTAGCTGGCTCTTTTGTCCACTTTCCCCCAAAACCATGCAAGCACACAGCTAAACGCAACGCCCAGCTTAGAAACGTGTTTGTGATTATTTATTTGACTCATTTTCTTCATGTTCCGCTCATTGTGCGTTTACACGACCACCTCTAATAAAACAAGTGTCTACATCACACACACACGCAAAAGACACGACATCCTTGATAAAACACCTTTGGGAATTCTTCATCCGAAATGATCGTCTCCTTTCTGACAGCAACAAACAAAGCAACAAGGAACAAAGTAAGTAGCGTATTGCCTTTGGCAGTAGATGCAATAATATCAGTAGTGTATCGTCGCCACCGACAAGCACATAGTACGATTATATACATAACATAATAGCTAAGACACTAATTTAGGAAAGAAAGAAGGAAAGCTGGTGCTCATAAGTGAATGAGTCGGATTTCGGAGGAAAAGAAAAGAGGAGAAAAAAATCTTTTGTAATTGGAGAATCAACTAAAATATATATGAAAGAGGAGGAAAAAAAACTATTTGCTTCTGTAGTTGTGTGGGAGGTGTTGATATACATTCCACAAACAATTCACATGAGAAGATCAAGAAGGGGAAAAGGAAAAGTTGGTTTAGCCAAGGTTTACTCACCGTCACTAACCACCACCACAACAGCCGCATTGCATTTATTTCTCATTCTTCTGCCGGTGCGCTACTACCACTACCTAGTTAGCAGCTTTGTTTATGACGCTTCATTTCTATTTCTTCTTCTATTATTATTACGGCACGTCGGTGAAGGAGAAAAGAGAAGAGCAATCAACAAGACCAGTGATGGACTAACGCCCCACACACACACGTTTGTGTGTGGCGGTGGTTGGCTGGTAATAATAATAAGTGTACATTTATAGGTAGCCACAATAAATATGTATACATTCAAACATTTAGTAGAATCTAGTTTTTTTTGTTCCGGTCTTTTCCACTTTTCCAATGAATCTCCGTAACTAGTCTTTGCTGCTGAATGCATTTATTACTTAAGTGAAGCATCCGTCGAGGAAAAAAAGTAAAAAGAAATCAAGCAAGCAGAGAGGAAAGATTACTTCTTTCCAAAGATTCAATTGGCCCCTTTACTGCTCAGCTGTGCGGTGGATGAGAATGATGATGGCGAATGGCGATGATGCAATGAAACCGTCTTTTTGATCTCTTCCTCGTAACTCCACTTCTCTAATTGAATTCTCTCCTCTTTCTTCTTGGTTTTTTTTTCTCCGGGTGTGCTTTAATCCATTCCTTTCCTCACTACTTATTCACCACCAACATCACCATTAGGGCGAGCTCTTCTGTCTACCGATTTCCACACATTATATACCTAACCCTAAAAACATTACGTGTGCGAATGTGTGCTCGTGCTCTCCGCCTGTTCAGAAGACTAACAGTATATATGTATTCCATTTACAGCATTAGATTAGTAACGTAGTAGCTCTTTCAACTTTTCTTCCTTTTTTGCTCCAGGCTTTTATTATTTTCACTGATTTTCCTGTCTGCTTTCCTATTCCTTTCCTCTTCTTGTTTTCTTTTTAACTACCAAGCAGTAGTTGCGTAGTGGAAGCAGTAGGTAGAATGAACAAGGTTCGCCGACTAATAATAGCCTCTACTACAGTGAAAAATCCTTTATGAAATCCAACGTATACTTATAATAACATTAAAAAGCGGATGGCTAACATTCATCTAAAAAGGAAAGGAGGAAAAGTTGTAATTTTCTCCGCAAGGTTTAGCAGCAGTAGAGAAAGTACAGAAAGTACCGCCACTGATTTTGGATTCTAGGACAGTGTGTATGTGTCTGCATAGCTATACAAAGTAATCTTTCAGCATGTATCTCGATCTGTCTCATAAAAAACTTTTTTTTCTGTAGTTACGTTTCTCTTACAGCTTTCTCCTTGGTGGAAAAGCAAAGCATATAAGTAGCATGAGTCAGTTTTCTTAATTCCCGAATGACCGATATCTTCTTGGTTGCAGGAAGGAGCAACTACTGTTGTAAATCTTTTGGTTAATTCACAAGTATTTTTCATGCCTTCCTTTTTCACAAGTTTTTATTTTCCTTACTGCGGCCTCAGAAGCTTCATCTAAATTATCAAAACGAGTTTTGGTGCGCGGGTTGTGTCGGAGAAAAAGAAATAAAAAAATGTATACTGATGTACCTGTGTATACACAGGTTGAATTGCTTATGATGGCTACTGGTGGTGGTGCAGTGCATTTCCGTACTAAAATAAAAATAAAGGTGTTCTCATAAAAGAAATTACTTGGATGCTGTCTGCTGCCGCTACTACTACCTTGGTCGGAATCAGCAGAAAAATAAAAATGAATGGTCTAATCTAATCTTTGGTTTCCTTTACAGTCTACCTAACTATTTTGGGATTAGGTAATGTAAGTTAAGTAAGCAAAGTGACTTAACTGCGAGATGGGGAATCAAGGAAAATCACTTGGTAAAATAGAAAAAGGGAGAGGAAAACGGGTAAACAACGAGCAAGGTCAAATTATGAGTAGCGTCAAATGACCATGCTGAGTATATTTTGCAGTGTACCTATACAACACCCGGCAAATAAGGCTTTGCTGCATACATTATTAGAGAATATGAGAAAAGTGACTCTGATTTGACCGTTAGTGTGTAGGGATTATTATTATTGTTATTATGTCAGTTTATTTGAGGGTTGCTTGCTTATTACTTCTTGCTACTTACTTGCCTGTTCGCAGTTTAGGATGAGGCAACCATGTTAAGCGAGATGAGTAGTATGAGAAGAAAATGATGATGCCATGGCCATGCCGTGATGACCAAGCTGATGTTACAATAACTGGAACAAAGTTTACTGGGCTAGTCGAGAGTCCATCGTCGGTGTATGAAATGAGCGTACAAAAAATGTTATTGCAACTTTTCTCCGTTTCTCTGTTGACTCTGTAAATTATCCTTTTACTGGGTAAGTTATAGTTAGTTGTCTGGGTGGAATGAAAAGGTTTGATGATGATGATGCGAGATGAGAATGAAACAAGCTCTCAGAGGAATTGCATACGAAAGGAAGTTATTACATGGACTCTCTTTAATGTGGTCACTAATGACCCTAACAAGATCCACATCACAAGCAAAAAGTCCGGGTTAATTGTCAGGGGATTTCACGTAACTTTCTTGCTTTACTCCATACAACTATACAGCTGTCGTGCCTTCTGCTGCGTAAAACGACCAGCACTTTCATACATCGCCCGAATCATTACAAAGTAAAAGTATCAAGATGACTTTTTGCTATTGTTGTTCGTTTATCAGCGCGTGTGGCTGAGATCCAAATACCAACTACCAATCTTTTGGTATTTAATTTGTGCACAAAATCTTCAGTATAGGTTTTGTCATTCAAATGTCCTTCCATAAACATAACTTATGACTGATATTGAGACAATTGATTCTAAATTAAACTTAAAATTAATCATTTCTCAATGCATTAAAAATTCATTCAGTTTTGGTACAAATAAGCAAAAATATAGCACGTGTGTCCGAGAAATAAAGAAATCATGAGCTTTTTTTGCTCTTCCCTATATCGCTTTATATACATTACACAAGGATGTACTTAATACTGTACTATCGCTCCATCGTTGCAATCTTCAAGTACAGATATCTATAAACAATACTGAAGGGGAAATGTTTCCTTTCACGGTCAGCTGAAAATTCAAGAGTTCACTTTCATTACTTTATTTATTAAATATCGATAAACCTACATAAATTTAGTAGGAAAAGGATTTCCATTTCATACGAAATACTCGTACCAATATGAAACAAAATCTGCTCCTCTCCACTCCATCAACCGTACCCATATCCTTTTTATATTATTAATTTACTTTTTTATCAGTTCAACTTTCTCATTAATGAGGGGTGGTTGGTTGCATTGCACTGCTGTACTTTCAAAATGCACAATGTGCAGTGTCGATTGTATGATTAAAAACGAGTACCATTATGGCTCATATAGTGCTTACTGAAAGTACGAAGCTACGATATAAATTATCGTCATCCGTACAGACTGCCATGTTATCCTTTACCGTCATGTATAATACGATTCTTTTTTACACAAGTAGAAGACAAAAGAAGGGGTGATTATTTGTGAGGGTTAGAAATATAAGAAGGAAACTAAATTATTTCTTGTCATAGGACATGGCTTCGGTTGGGTTTCCCGTTCATACAAAATATAAACTATACACCAACGTGCGTCTGTGACAAAAATACTTGAAGAGTTGGTTCGTTATCATGATCATGATGATTCTTGTCATTAAAAAGGGACAGATGCTACAAGCTAGAAAATTAAATGAGTACATCATGTAGTTCATGTAGTAGTTCGCTATGAAATAATAATTAAAGGTAATGTAATTTTTGTACAAATCAGTAAAGAAAAAAACAGCAACGCTGCATGTTTATATACAATTTTCAATGATTACATATGTAGGTAATACAACTTTGTATAACCTCATCATAAATTCAATTCTGGAATTAAGTAGAGTCCGTGCATTCCATTAGATGTCGCAATGTGGGTATTGAAACCTTGACCTACGACAAAAAATTATTGCCTAGTTAAATATCATACTCTAGTCTCTACTGGAATCCATACGCTAGTATCGTATCCGTATCCTTACAGCTTTTATACCTTATAAACAATAGATGTGTTTTCCTTACATTCCAGTATGTAGTGTCTGAGTGCGAATAGCCATGAGCTCCCTAATGAATTTTGACTGTGAGTGATGATGATAATGATAATGAGTGATTACAACTTATCTTTACTCTTTTGTTCTGTATTATTTAAACACACATAGAGCAACATCCACTTCCACTTCACATTTTTCAATTGAAAACGAAAAGAACTGTCTGACATTCCACATACATTAGAAAGGGAAAACTGACACGAAGCCATATATAAATGCATGCATACATACATAAATACTTTGCATTATATCAACTTTTTTGACTTGAGTTGTATTATGATGTGGTGGCCGTATGCAAGAGAAAAAGGGTACATATATTTAGTAGTAGCAGTAGTGCCAGACATAACCCCGATCAAACATACAACCAAAGTATACAAAACTTCATTCCTAATGACTGGGTGACTGCTACTCTTTTGTTTTCAATATCAGTGTACAATGAAAGTATAAATAACCCGGTCGGTGGATATATTCGTGGCGGTGGCAGTAGTAGTGGTTGATATTTATGCTGGTGATAGTGGTGGTGGCTCGACTGACTGTATTAAAAACAATAATACATTCATTTGTTCTTTACATCCTTAAAAATAAAACTGAGGGGTTGGAAACAAAGCACTTCATTCCCCATTAATGACTCTACTCCTCCATCCATCAGCTTTTTCAAGGCAGCTTTCATTCTTCCAGCTGTACGTTTTTTTTCTTTTCATTAGGAAATGCGCCACCACCAACGTCTGTTTTGTCTCTACGAAAAAGGAGTTGAGTGTGGTCATGATCGTACATGAGCACGACAATAGGAACACACATTGCTGATCATGATGATGTGATGTACAAACAAGTTTTTTGTTCTTCCTCGATGATGAACCTCCTGGTTGAATGAATGAGTAGAACTTGAAAAATAGCGTACGTACTTAAGCACGCATGCATACATAAAAATACCCACATGCAAGAATGATGAATTCATGGTCTCTCAATCGTCTTTTTCAATAGTAATAATAATAGTATTACCTTGGTTGATGGTGCTGGGGCACAGTTTTAGTCAAATTACTTTGTTTTTATGGTCTCCTGTCATGCAAATCACTTTTTCTGTAATAATATCCCGTGATATTGTATGATACGATGATAAAGTCATTGAGCTTAAAAGCACACTATTATACAAGCTATAAACAATCTACTCATGTACTAGCAATGGGATTATTGTAAAACGGTGACGGAAATGAGGGATGGTGATGGCAAATAACTTTGTTGTAGCTATGCAGGAGGAGTGAAGTGTACTGTAAAAGTATGCCGCAGCAGAGTAATAACCAAATACATTTCCATTTAGATCCTCTCTTGTTCACTCTTCAGTTCAGCATTCTGGATAAGCACTAAAAATGGACAACAGACATGGTATGATGAAGATGAAGAGACGATATCATCGCATTATCATCATGAAAATGGATGTGTGGCGGTTTTCTATTATCAGTATGTAAATTATAGGGCAGCATGACATTAAGCTGTCAATAAATGATGAAATGTTTGAATGTGCTTGTTTTATTCTAGCTTCTAACTCTTAAAAGACGACGATGTAGAGGACCATGCGTACATTTCCCTTGTTTCCTTCATTGTAAATACTACATAGCAAATTTTCTCAGTGAACGGATAGAGCCACCAACTCCGCATTGCATAACTTATCAGGTCCATTTTCAATATTCATAATATTATCATCACACTCCATTTGACCAACAAAACGACTTGTACTATTATCAAGATGACATTGCTATATCTTCTTGCATATTACATAGCTCGTGCTAAAAACGCAGCATCATCTTCTGCAATTTTAAAGCACAATATAATGGCTTGATGCCATGCTTGTCTACTAAAGGCAAGTTCAATGGTTCGCTTTGTTGGAAACACGTTCGCGAGAGTAAACAAAAAAATCTAGCCGTATACCTCATCATTTATAAATGAACATGATTTGAAATAAAAACGGGAGTAAAGCTGGTTTGAAAATTTCCACTCAAATTTCCCATAAATTCAGCACTTTTAATAATGCCAGTGTCAATAACAGCAAAACGTTATGCTTTATTCTTGTGCAATACAGACAGACTGTAGAGAAAGAGCAAGTGACAAGCGTATCTGAATCGGACTTTTTTTCGTGAGTCATCATCATCATGGCTTGCTCTTGTTCCATGTTCGTTTACGGCGACCAGAGAAGCAGCATTTAAGCTTGTCGAGTTAAATTCAATTGCATTTCATGGAAACTTACAGTCGAGAAGTTTGGCGAGGAGAAAAAAAACAATTTCAACGCTTTTCTGTTGCTGCTCTGTACTTGCTTTTTAATGACCGAATCTCTGTTCAGATTGCACTTTTATTCCCAATTTATTATTGAACGAAAGTTTTTTTTGCTTCTAAAACTGAACAGTGTGACTCGATCAGTGTTTTGTTTAAGAAAGTCAAAGTTAGCGAGAGAGAAGAAATGAGATGAAAGAGGCGTGCAGCAACAGAGAAGAAAGGAATAATATTTATGGAACAAAAAGAATTAAGAGAACAATAAAAGTGTCCTCTTTTGCTTTGGATGACATTGTGTATTGCTTGAGTAGCGTTTCCTATGCTTTTCCCACCAACCAGTCCTTGCAGTCAAAAAGGAGCAAAAAATATTTTCCCGACCACTACCACCACCAATGAAGTTGATTTCAATTGAGAATCGATCGATAAAATAATGAAACGCTAGTAGTGACTAAATACTCTTTGGTTTGGGATTTTGGCTGTAGAACAAAAAAGCCAATGAACTTACAACAGCCAACAATACTAGAGGGAAGCAACAAACAATGCACTCATTTCTAATCCAATATTCAGCCGGATTCAATCAACCAAAATCCCAGTCAGTTCACTCGCAAGCTGTGTAGTTTAAGCTTGACTTTGATATGTACAATGAGAAAAATCGATATTTTTTTGTATTAACGACACTTTGGCAAGCTGCATTATTGTTCCTGCATTAATTATATATCCATTGATGTGTTTTTTTGCTACACTACATTATCGATGGGCAATCATTATCAACCACGACCAACTCAACGACAAGTAATATTGGGCCAGAACTCAAGTTCATTTTGTAGAGCAATACGGATCGGATATATCGGGGCTGTTTTAGGGGCTAGACTCACTCTACTTTATCACCTGGACTGCTTCATAATTTATTTGCATTTCCTATTATTTATTATGATGAACAAACATCACTGAACCATATACCACACACATCTCACAACACACCAGCAGAAGGAAAAAGGTTTTTTTTCGTCCGTTTTTTTTCCAGACAGCATCGTCATCAACGTATGAGGTAGCACGTCATGTAACGCCCTTTCACTCCTATCAATCCTGAACTAATCAATAACGATTTTTTTATCGGAGCATCAGAAAATATGCTACGATCATTACGGCATATAGAGTGATTATTCTATAATTTATATAAATGAATCAATAAATGAACGGCTAAATCTAGAGCAATAATCTTGTACCTTTTCAAAATCATCATTGCCATATACCAGCGTAAAACGCATAATATCATCATTTGAAAGGAGGGAAGCAGAAGACGTAAAAAAAATACTACTCGTCAACCCTTTTCACTTTCTGCTGCTTCAAAAACGTTGAACTGAGCCTTATCCACAAATGAAACCAACAATGATCACAATCTCTACCTTACATACAACCTTGAAGCTCAATTTAACATTACCGATTACAGAATGTTTTCTTTATTACATTTTTAATCAATTCTTTTTTCTCTTTTGCCTAAACCTTTTTTTCCTATAGGTTTTTTTCTTCTTTTGTCTTCTTGTTTCAATTTCTAAATCAATCGAGGAGAAATGAAAGGAATTGAAAATCGGGATTGGTAACAGTGGCATATTGAAGTAATCTCGTCGTTGATATCTCTGTGTACCTTTCATTATTGTATTGATCATGTAAAATGAGAATTTTTGATTGGAATGGAATGAGTTCTTCGTACGGAAACCGATACTTCTTTGCTATTCTGATATGTAACGCATCTCAAAGTTTTCATTAAGCTCACAAGACGAGATTGAATATTATAGTGCGTACCTACGTGACCTTCTTTGATGATAATGAAACGGTCGAAACGACAGGTAAATACATGTACAGACGCTCTCTTATGAAAGCCTTACCTTCATTTGAGTACGTATTTCTCTACATTATTATCTGCCTTTCAAGCAGACACGGGAAATCAAAGAAGGAAAAAGGATTACTGATGATGACGATTCTCCTGAATGAATTGCGAGAAATTGAATTAGGCCAAGTTTACTTTTCCCTGGAACTGCTCTCCTCTGGATAAACAAATACAATAGTGCAGTCAGATAAATCCAGACAATCATTGAGGGCAGGAAAGTAGGAGTTGCCTTCAAAGAACACGAAAAAAAGATTTTTTGTACTCATTTGTTCATTATTTGACTTGCTTGTTGTGTGTGTACTTTTTAACGTGATTATTATTAACGGATTGATAATGATATCTCTTTTGAGCGAATAAACACAAGCAAGAGGACCAAGAGAGAAGAGGAGTGAGAGTGAATGAGATTGAAATTGAAAAAAGGGTTCTTCTTCATTTTGTTTTTAGATTGGCCGCAAAAAAAATGCTTGAAAATCAAACCAGCTTGTGAGCCAGAGCATGCTCATCACGATCATCATCAGCATGATCATCGGACTGCTGACTTGACTGACTACTGAACAAATTCTCGCTGTTGAAGAAGTTGACTGTTGGTAGTAGTAAGTGCCACCCGACCATCCCATCAGCAGCCTTTTTCTTTGACAAGACTGACAGGTAGGCTGAACAAGAGGAAACAAAAACACAGGCCTGTCAGCTACCGCAACTTACACTACACACTTCACTTCTGTGTGTGTGTATTTTTTGCTTTGCTTGCTTGCATGCACGCATCCTCACTTCTGTTTGCTTTGAAAAAGATAATTCATTCATCAAGAAGACGACTCAGATCAGACAAAGCGTCAGAAGGTACAGCCTTCTCTTTACATATAAAAATCAATTTTAAAAATTACGTCCACATATATAAATATACTGTTAACTATAGACATCAATTTTTATGCAGTTACCTACGCACATGAATGTAATGCAGTATCGGGTAACAAATCGTCTCGTCAAATGAACGAAATGATCAACAAGAAGCTTTCAATCTTAAAAAAGTCATCTTAATCTTTTCTCACAACGCACATCACATGTCTTATTGAGACTCCTTGATGAAGATATGCTGATGTTAGACTGTTCATCATTTATGACCAACGTTTTAGCGTAATAAGTGTATATTTTGGTTATTCAATGCGTTTATTATCTGATCATTTAATATACAAATGGCTGTTATACAATCTTAACTACAGTAACGTTTTGCTGGCAACTTTTTAAATGAAGAAAAAAGGCAGAAATCAATGGAAGATAGCCCAAGTTGACGATATAATTGCTCTCTGGCATGTCTTCACAACACACACCCTTAGCGATTTTTCTCGGGAGGCAGACGGACAGGTGATGAAGAAGTGTAGTAGTCAAACCATACCAAATACAAGTGCATAACAAATGCATAAACATCAAGTTCTGAGAAATAAGTCTTTATACTGATTGTGAGCAGAAGAGGCCTTCAGTGTTTGGAGTTGTTGGGAATGTAGCTATCAAGCATGTAATGAAATTGTATACCTGGGCGATTATTACATTCACGGACGACATGATTTGAATATCAAGTAATTATCGAAATCACCGTCGAGAAATGTAAATTGATTAAGAGTTACATGGTGTATGTATATGAAATTGATTACTAAAACGTAATCGTGAATACTACTACTAAAACGTGAATAGCGATATCGTATGGCGTATGGATGCACAGAGATGCATTTTGGAATAATAAAATTATTAATAACTTTGTACACTAAAATTAAGCCATATCTGTAGTTTGAAATCATTTCCCATTCCAGAGAAAGGAAGACCTGTGAAATAAAATATGTAAACAAATTGGTAATTCGAAATATACAGAGCACAAAATGTACAATAATTGCCCTTTACCTTAAGACAATGTAAAATGAGTACAGATAATCAAGAGCTGAAAAAGATTAATGTGGAAAGAAAAGGATGTTGTCGGTCCTCAGGACTTTTGAGAAGGAAGGAGGGGAAACAAAAGATACGTACAAATTGTAACATGGGCAGAAAACAAGGAAAAAACTGTTGCTCAAACAGAAACACACACACACACGCTCAAGTACCAGAAGACATACACATGCTTGTAAAACCTGCAACATAACTGTTTTTGTTGTAATAAGAGATCGTCAAGAGGTCTTGATTCGCTCCTGATCTTTCACTAGCTCCTTTACTTGAGACAAAAACCACTTAGTTTTACCCCTAATTGTTTTTATCTCGTCTAATTTCATCGGACATTAAAGAGGCACTAATCGTTTAAGGAGCTTACTTGGCTCCGCGATTTTATTCTCCTCACATGCAGTTCCCCTCTTCGTCTCCAGTCCTTCCTTTCTCCTACGAATCGTCGTCTTCCAGTCGTTCTCATCAACAGCATCAGTTTCAATGCCGAGAAACCTATAATCATTGTCATTAGAGAAAGAACACACAACGGAACAAGTAATCACCCTTTGTCTTTCCTTGTCTCTCTCTTCGTGATACGGTGAAGTGGAATGGTGAAGTCGGAGATGGATGGATTGACTGGTAGTCACGTCAAAAAAGCAACGAGAATCGTATGTACTTCGTATAACATTGCTTTTGTTTACCTAACGCCGACACAGACACCCAAGAACTGCGTGGTACTGTTTGAACAAATTAGGAAAGAGAAAGTACATGATAGGGGAGCGTTTTCTTTACTGCGGTCAAACTGTTTAGATTCAGAAATACAATGTTACGCCATGTATGTAAGAATGACAACAAAAATGGCAGCTAAATAAACCCCATCCCAGCACCTGCAAAAAAGACAATTTGTATCTGCAATAGCAATAATTTATGGATAGCAGAAAGTTGTATAATAAAAAGTCAAAACAATGCACCGATTTTTCAATACCCATTCGTGCTAACTAACCTACCGATTTTCCTGTATATGTAAAAGTAGGTATATGGCTAGAAACTAAATATTTCATTTCCAATTAATTATTTCAACCATAATCCAACAGTGTCATAAAAATCCTCCGTCATTTCCCAAAACCCCATCACCGCCCAATCTCTTACAACCTTACCAGTCTCTATTGATCCCCTCACAATTTTTCTACTCTCCCGACAAAAAAAATCTCTCCTGTCCACCCATATCATCTTCATACTCCAACAGGCAGCATCTAACGTCACACATCCATATAAATATAACCACTGTAAAAATGAAGTACATGTTGTATAGATCTCCATAAACGACATTTTCCCTTATTCTTCATCACTGAATATAAAAGCTTAAAAACGAGAAAGCTACTGCGATGAAACAAGAATCTTACAATAACACTGCTGCACATTTTTTAAAACTCTCTCTCTCTCTCTGGCATTTCGATCTCTCCGGCATTATTCCATCGTTGCATACACAATATTATTACACTGAATCATGATCATCAGCAAGCATCGTCATCAATACCAGAAGAGAAAGAAGTATTAGTTTGTGGGTAGCATCGAGCAGTAGCCTCAGTCCCACTTCCAATACTTCTCTCTTACTTTTCCCCAATCCTTCCATTTCATTTCTTCAATCCAATCCCCATTTCACATTTACGCTTGCCTGCTTTACTTACATGTTTTTTGGATAAAAATATAAAGTATATGAACATTTTCCCTATAAAATAGTTAAAACGGAGAATGTCATATAAAACACAAGGCTCTTCCTAAAAAAATCCACTAAATTCTCTGGATCTGACTATCAAGTTGTAAAAATATATACTTAATGTCCTTTTTTGCTTAAACTCGCTCACTCGCCATCATCAGAATCAGAGTGTGTGTGGTGGTGTATTTAACTTGCCGAGTACATTGCTCTTTACTACACAACACCATGTCTTTCAGTTGGGTTACTGTAGAGCATATATAGTTGGCTGTAAAAAAACTACACCGAAAATTCCCTCAAGTCA
This sequence comes from Sinella curviseta, assembly GCA_004115045.4. Taxonomy (NCBI): domain Eukaryota; kingdom Metazoa; phylum Arthropoda; class Collembola; order Entomobryomorpha; family Entomobryidae; genus Sinella; species Sinella curviseta. The sequence continues at coordinate 51,557,351 of CM023201.3, forward strand.
AGTTGGTTGGACAAAACCAACCTCATCGTTTTTTATTTTAGTTCAAGCAAAAAAAAGCAATGCGATCTGTTTCCTTTTTTGCTTCAAATGAGTAGTTATGTACGTATTTTTTATTTTCCCCTCTTGATTCATTCGCCTCAAATTGCACACACTTCTCCACCACTGCTTGCTGCGTTCTGTTCTGGCTGTTGGATTATATTATTGCGGATTGGATCGTATCCTATATCCTATATATTATATGACATTGGTACATAGATCCTTACATTATACGCTATACGCATGCATTTCCAACAACATTACCAAAAAATAAAACAATAATAATAATAAGCACACATTCATTCCTCCTATAAAACCGTTCTATGTTCTGTTGTCGTAATAAGACGAATCTCATTCCACCGAAAAAAAATTTATACCCGAACTCGGGTATTAGTGGACCCAAGTTCGACACTAGGGATAAAAAATCCCTCAGCTCCCTAATTTCGTTTTTTATCATTTTTTTCTTCCTTTCTTTTCCTCCCACTTACTTTGGCTCTCGGGTTCAAGTTCATGCTACTATAACTTATATGCTGTTGTTGTTACGGACGGAGTAGACGAATGCTATATGATTCAGAAAATGCGGGGACTCATTCAACCCCTTAAAATAACTTGGGATTGACTTGGCCCTCGCTATTTTTTTTATCGTGGTCGCGTACATGGTCGATCTCATTCCACGCTAGTGTGAGTAATGTCTTATTATGCATATTGCACTATATGATTTTTATATATTATTTATCGACAGTGTAAAAATATACGTCTCCGAACACATCATCACGAGAATTTGAACTGTAAGCCTTAATGCAACATGCAACTCGAGACTCTGATGATGACGACGACAACTGTGAATATAAAGATGAGTCGAACAATACAATGCAATGCGTGCAGCATGTGTCATGGCAAAAAGGTATTTAAAATTCAATACGATTCGCTCAGAAATACTGAATAGCAGAGAAAAATATCGGTCTCCATCCTATTTTCAGTTAAAAAGGTATCCGCCATATATCTATATACGATCTGTAATGAAGCCAATATAATATACGTAATTCGAAGCCTTAAATCTTCCAATTTGCGACGGGAAAAATAATAATAAGTTGTGCTGAAGTTGCAAGGCTCATTAAAATGGCAGCCTTTTGAGAAGTGTACGACACAAGTTACTAAGAAAAATATATAATGCATGCGCAAAAAAATACATTTCATTGAGAAAATGTTTTTAATGCTTGGGATTTTGGTTGGTTTAGGATAGACTTTGAGGCAGTCAAAAGAGAGAAATTATGCGAGATGAGCACCACCGTTGTCTATGAATATACGTACCTACCTGAGATCTCCAGCAGAGAGAGTAATTACCCATGAATCATCTCCACATCCGCCCTGTAAGCTCCTATCTGGTACAAACGAAGCAATATAGCTGATACACTTATATATATTAAGCATGCCTTTAACCAACAATTCTCTTGTGCAAAAGGTATCTCTTTTAAACTGTCTTTGACTCCTTTCTACATTAAATGCTTCTGTTGCTTTGCTGCTTCTGCTGCTACCATAATAATAATATCCATCCATTTTTAATGGAAGGAATTTTTTATCGTTGCTGTACTTCGTACTCAATTACATTCATTCATACTACACAATTTCATTTTTATGTAAAGCATGTAAAATCACCTTTGATATGTCCTCACCATTTGTTATTTTTCACACTTCAACTTAATTCTTTCTTTAGTCAATAAGTCAGCCTTTCCTTAAAATTGTGGAAATTACTCTTATTCTAAAAATACCCCCAAAAATAATGTACTCGAGAGCTATTTACAAGGAGGATGGCCAAAACCCTCCGCAATATTTTCGCTTGAAAATTGCAGGGAAGCTTTAGAATGGCCTACTGAATATGTGTGTCCAATATTACGTTCTAACACTCAACCGTTTTCGCGTAATTTATTTGCAAAGATAGCTCAATTAGAGCCCACTTTGCATAAGGTGCGTACCAAAAAGTATGTACATAGGTATATACGTTCAGGAATGAATGCATAGATCACCACTACTCACGTGTCATACGATGTGCATGCAATGCTCCAAGTTATACGAATAATGCTCAAAGTGCACATAAAAGTATTATGCAAAGGCTACAATTTATTGAGTTGCAATTCAACTGTATAGTAATTAAATTGTATTATACTCCAATAATAATCGTATTAATGTATTAATACCATGACAAAATTGCATCAAAAATATAATTATTATTAATGTAATAATATTATTGTGTAATTATTTTAAATGTTATTATTAATGTAATATTACAATTACTATTACATAATTACTTTAATAATGATTATTAATATGATTATTATTATTTCCAAGCTGGTGTTAGTCTCACAGTGGATGCTTTTTTTAGTTTCTCTCTCTCTCTCGCCTCACACACATATATATGCAACATATATGTAGGTATATTTTAAGTATGCTCATTCATTTTCTTAAGCTAGTCACATTTATAATCGCTCTCACAGACACATACTTCACCTGTGTGTGTGTGTGCAATTGAAAGAATAGCAGCAAACATACAAAACATCCTCATCAAAATAATCATCCATAATTTCCTCTTTTATTTCTCCCTCTCTACTTACTCCCTTTTTCTTTTTTTCTATAAAAAGATGAATTTCTCAAGAAAATAAAGGGATTCTTATTATGATTTCATTTTTTTTGTTGTGCAACATTGAAAAATTAACTTTAAAATAGAAGAGGAGATGGACGCGGACCAGAAATGCATAGAAGCGATACGAAATAAACAACTTTTGTCTCCTCACTCTTCACACTCATTCGTATTTTTATAAATGTATGCATTATCATTATTATTATTATTGTTCATAAACTGCCATATGTACGTTTTGCTCCTGTCAAGAAAAATTCCAAAAATTACTCTTCTTTTATTCTTCTTCTTTAGTTCTCTCCACCTTCTGTTATGATGATGATAAATACAAAAAGACTTTTTTTTCTTGTATTGTTGTTGTCCACTAATAATAATCATAATGGCTCCCAATAACAAAACAACAATGTATTTCCCATAATATTATATTTTGTGTGTTATGCTTCTTGCAGTTGTGTTAGACGGATTTAATTTTTTAATGGGCCCTGCTTTTTTGGGCTTTTATTCTTTTTTTGGTGCTTATTCTTTTCTCAATGAATTGAATGAGAAATCATGACTGATTATTTTTGTGAGTAACCTGCAAAAAAAACTGTAACTGGTCTGATGATGCTGCGTTGTTGTGATTATCATCATTATGCTCTGCTTATATTCATGCTGCACAAGAGAGAAGTTTTTAAGTAAATTGTCATTATTTTCCTGATGACGACGATTACGATATATTGCTTTAGCAAGTTGCAACATAACCGTCAGTGGCAACTTGGGAGGTGTTACACATTGCGTATGCCGTGTGCTCAAGTTTTCCTGAGAATTAAAATAGGATTTTCAACTAAAAATAAGACGCTCATTTTTATTGTTTCGTCATGCTTAACGTGTTCCACCTAAAAAATAAAAATAATGTGGAAGATGAAGAAGAAACATAATAAAGCAAGGTTGATAAGAGAAAAAAAGTAAAACGATCAACTTTTTTATTCAGCTTGCAACAATGGTTAAAATGCTATAATAATATGTAATGTATGCAATACTATTACTTAAAAATTGTGTGTGCATAATACGTAATGTGTGGCTTATACACTAACATCCCATTAACATAAGTAAGGAGAAAAAATAACCATTTCTCGTGTGTGCTGTTGTGCTGTCTGTTGATGAATATTTTTACATTTTCTGAGCTATTAACATTAGCAATTGTCATAAGTTTGGAAGTAACGCAACGTAATCATGCTGCTGCTGCTGTTGATGATGATGACCGGCCATCCGTTTTGCCAGGTATGCACGGGACGTCACTAGCCAACTGCTGCTGTTTGTGTGCCTGACGAGCCCTATCGTGCTACTGCCTTTTTATTGCCTCCACCACTTCATTGCTTTAACACCATTTACACCTTTAAAAAATAATTTCTTCTTACAACATTCTTTTCTTTTCAGCCTTTTTCCCATTAAACCCATGTAAATCACGTTAATTACTGGTTTTACTGGTGAACTCATGGCTTTTACGACTGTAAATTTGAATTAATGGCTAATCGCTTCTCTCGTCGTGGCCACCACCAAGCATACCACCATCAGTCCATTCTCTTCCAAGTTTAATTTCATTTGATTATGTTTGCTTGCTGGTGTGTGTGTGTGCATATTTGGTTTAAATCTTTCTCTCTTGGCTACATACTTCATTATGAACATTCGTTACGACTACAAAATATATGACCATTTACCAGGAGAAACGTTAATTAATTCCTAATTTTTCTTCCCTTCCCTGTCAAGCTTTCCATTAAATGGACAAAGGCTACATGATCATTTTTCTTCATTAAAAGTTATATTTTTTGGGAGAAAACCCAGCAAATGTGAAACGCACACTTGAGAGGACATTAGCTACTTGGTGATTGTAAATGAACAAATGACACGATATCGTACAATAAAATGCCTCTCTATGCCACTGACTGACTTTAATAATGATTTCGTGAATTTTTCAGAGGAAAATGGGAATTTCAGCTTTACAAAAAAACTCTGTACCTAGTATTGCTTTGTATATGAATGATGTAGTGAGTTTATTAGAATAAATGATTAGAAATATTATGGGTAGGACGGAAAAATGGTAAATAAAAGTATTGAAGAGGGATAGAAGGAGGGTGAGAGGGAGGAAGTTTGGTTTGTTGGTTTGAGTGTAAACATGGGAAAAAGGACACAGTTTTTTTCAAAAAATAAAGGATGGTAAGGCACACACACACATTAGTAACGTTATTATTGCCGGTGCGTGTATTTAACAGATATGATTATATGGATTCTTGGAAAAAGTCGGAAGGTAAAAATATGTTTGCTGGTTTGGTTTCATTTGCTCTTACCTAATTCATTATACACACAGCACACATAAATATCACGGACGGATATGCACATATGACCGTAATAATGGCGATGATGATGAGGGGAGAAAAATTTGTTAGGAAAAGTAATCAGCGGTGGTGGTGGTGGTTGTTGGCGTACTATAAAGTACCACTGGTTGGTTATGTTACGTAATGATGAGATATGGGATCTGACCTCTGACTCTGATGGATGGAAGGTAGGCATGCAGGCGCAATGTCTGTTGATGAATGACGTTTTACTCTTCTGCTCAATTCTATTCCGTACAATACCAAAGGGTATAGAGGTGTATTTAAAATATAATATCCGTGCACAGTTTATACTACCCTGCACTTTGCTTTAGAACTCACGACGACGTCGGACGTGTTTTGTTACCCCATCAACTTATCTGTTTAGTTGTGGATTTACTTACATTTTTTGTATATTTACGGGGTGTGAAGATTTACCTTGACAGAAACCTGGATAAAATAAAATAATACATATCTACATTTGATGATGGAACTAGATACTTGGTATAGGAATACATATACATACATATATGCTGTAATATTTGCCGAGTTAACTACCAGGAGGGACGACCACCTCATGAAAAACTAAACTAACAATAAGTCATTCTCTCCTCTTTCCTGTTATCCAGTATATTTGTAGAGGTAATCTGGTACATACGCATACAAAAGTAAATACGATGTTTGGTACGATGAAGATGATGATATATTCCCTATCTGCCTCCATAATATATCATACATCATCATTTCTTCTCCAGTTTAGTTACTTATTTACTTGTCCTCTCGTATACTGTACTACACATATACCCAACAATAACAGCAGCATCACAAAAATCGGCTTCCATTTTCGGCTCTTTTTCTGCTCAACCTACAAGAAAAAACTTGTGTCAAAGATATACATTTTATCTCCTTAATAAGCAGTTTTACGTAGTATAAAAAGAGAATCATTTTCATGGTATATTATACACTTTGCCTTTTGAAGGAAAAGCCGAAGCCGTTATATATGCGTATTAGGTTGGTGTACATGTACCAGTCATTACGCACAAAAGTCAACGGAACGGTTAATGATCGACTACAACGAATTGACACAGGGAAAAAAATACACTCGTTTATTTTGTTACTTTACGAGATGGATCAGGATTAAGCAAGATTAAATAATCACCATAATAAAGGATAGATTTTTAATTAAACTAAAGAAATTCTTTCTGTCACTTCTATTTATTATTTTACACCGAATTATACATATGCATTTGGGTATAATCACGCGGTACCTGCGTACCTCGTCCATTCACAGAAACTTCTCAGCCAATCCTCCTTTCATTCTTTGCTGACCAACTGACCATAAAAGGTAACCATTTTTCTATGAAGCGATTATAATAATACTTTGGCTTAGTGATTGTAGTAGTTTCAGTAAAGATGGTAAACGAAAAAAAAGGAAGTGAATACATTTATCCATTTTACTACATTTGTAAACAATAAATGGATTTTACAGCAGGATATCACTGTGATCATCATCATCATCGTCTTTATCCTCATTTCCAGGACAAAACCAGAGACTTCACCAATAATAATTTATCCATCCTTCTAATCCTGCCATCATAGAGCCACACCACTACTGCATCACCGCTCCATGATACCCACAAACAAAACCCAGCAAACACATTAGTGCTTCACAGTTCACACATTACTACATTACGCATTGTTCATTTCTTTTTATGTCCATTTATTATTACCACGAACCAAGTCCAAAAAGAGCAAAACAGGTATAGTGTATTTTTCTGGCAAAGTTGTTACTTTTATAAGAAGAACCCATAACCAAACAAGACAAAAAATGGAAAGAAAGAGAAGGTGGCTAAAAGAAAGCATTTGTAATGTATGGTATGCATAGTGTACCCCACATGGAGAGTATTATGGATTCATTGACGGAAAAGCCAAGACCAATAATAATATGTAATGGTAGTAATAGTAATGAACGCAGCAACACCTACTTAGCCCAAAATATGTTCTAGTAAAAATAAGAAAATGGAACAAATAAAAAATAGGAAATACGTAATAAGTTGCTTTCCTACTCTAAAGTCCACTTGCGTGGCTGCGAACAAAAGTTAGTGCTCTGCTGGAGCGAAGGAAATAAAGAAGTGAAGAAAAGTAGGTGGCTGCTGCCTACCTCTCTTGGCGATGCAATACTTACGCAATAAATATAGAAAGAGAAATTTACAAGTTAGGTTTGCAAAGTAACTTGACAAAAAAGCGAAACATATATAGGAAGATATACATATACTCACACCAGATATATTACATGTGTGTGTGTATAATTGCAATTTTTGTAACTTTTTTATGTCCGTATATCTAACTATCTAACTATAGATGCGGTAGTGTATAATGAGTGGTGGAGATAAAAACCGTGGGAAAGATACACTCATAAAGCATCAAGTGTGAATTTTTCCCTTGTTCTCTTCTTTTTTCTGCTGCTTCTTCTCTGCCTCTCGTTTCAATTTTTCTTTTCACTTGTTCGGTTTGTTGTTCATGAAGCCATAACCAAAACCATAGATAGCATTTACTCAGGCCAATAGTCCATAGTTTTTGTTGCGTATTGTGTTTACGAACTTGCTGTCTGTTCAGGTAACAAAAGCGACTCTGTTTATATGCCTGCCTGTACGATGGTGCACTATTGCCTGTACCCACACGCAATATAAATTAGAAAAGTAACAGGCTTATATAACATGTGGGATAACTATAAGAAATATGGGTAATATGCTTTTTCACGTCGAATTATCTGAGCACAAAGTACACTGACGAAAAGTACACACCACTACAAGATTTTTCATTACTTTTACGTGCTTTACTGATTTTATTTCACTTGAAAAGCCCAACCAAACAGCAAACTTTTAAGAGGCTCGTTTGTGGTGGAGAGTAAACTGTAATAAATAATAATTGTAATGGCGGTCTATATACATACACGATAATAATATGTGCACTACTTAAATACTTATAAGAGTGCTCTTCCACTATTGCTCGTATATTATTATGTGTTATACATAATGGCTGGTAATTGTGATTCAGAAACGTTTCCTTTTTGCTTCGCATTCACTTGTGTCAGTACTTACTCATTCTCACACGGAAAACCATTTTTAGGGAAAATATTCAGTGCTGTATATTACGACATGAAAAAGGGAGTGAAGAAGAAGCTCGGCAGTAGTTTTGGTTCCATTTCGTCATATGCTACACTGGAATTAAAAAAGTATATATTCGGCTAGAAGAATTAAGAAAAAATATAAAAGTCCATCTCATTATATGAAAAATTCCAAATGATGATAAAAATGATAAACAGTGCATATAAAAATCATTCAAAACTACACATAGCACACAAAACTTCATCGTTATCATCGTAATTTTAATCTTACATTCTTATCATAATAATGCACATTCCTAATAACTCATTATTAGTACCTTCAGCGCGTTCGGGTATTGTACCTTAATTTTACTCATAATAAGAAGCACATAAAATACACACATTAATACATCGTCGTGTATGCATGTGTACCGTCGACTCTGAAAAAGTTGATGAAAATAATGATGATGAGGAAAGCTGTTTTGGGTTCAAAAGAGCACTCGTACCATAATTTTTACTGATCGTTTTTGTGTGTGTAATCAAGATTACAAAGTACAAATAACCTATTATTCATACTTCTCCTCTATTCTTCACTTTTACCCTGAAGACAACACGGACAAAATTGCGCTCATGCTTTTTTTGTTCTGTTCTGATGCATGTATGTATATGTAGTTGCGTTGTTTGTGCGGCTAATCGATAACCGGCGAAAGATTAAGCAGCTTTACAAAGAGCTGGTATTAGTACATAAGAGATCATGTAACAGGCATGTATTAGATTGGAAAAGTGCTTATTAAGGCATTTCTTCGTACGTACAACCGACACATTTATCCATATTCATAAGTATTTTCATAAAAGAAGAAAGGAGCAGGTCTGCTTGAGAGTAAAAATCCGGCTGTACCACGTATAGAAACAAAAAAATGTACATATTTATCAACAATTACGATCATCATCATCTTCTTCAATCTTTCAACCTCACTCTTCATCCTTTTTTATCATCATGGAAAGAAACATAATAAAATGCAAACCTACAAATCTTTCGGATTTTTTATAAGACAAAATATATTATGAAAACGCAGCAGCAACGTTTCAAGTAAAAGTATTTACTCTTGTCTTTCTTCTTCTTGTTACTCTTCTGCTTTAACTAGAGAGAGGGAGATATTATATTCTTTTGTTAATCAAAGAGAATTTTCAAACCTGTCCAGCAATTAAATAATATCTTGTTACAAGATCGCTCTGCCCAAATGGAAATTTTTATGAGCTATTAAACATGATATGAAGTAGGAGAGAGAGAAGGAGATTCATAAATTCAACAGTGTTCTTTCTTGGCTTAAAAAGTGAACAAAACGAGTGGAGTATGATTCTGCTCAAGTTCAAACAGACTTGATGGTGTTGCTGTTGCTTGCTGATTGCTCAGTAAGTTAAGCATTTTTGTTCTCGCTCTCCGTTTCTAATCACTGCCCTTTTGATTCTACAATTCTCCTCGTTTCATTTCATTTGAAAAGAAAGAAGGAACAAAAGAGAACGCGTAAAAGCATACAGAAAAGTGGAGTACCCAGAGACACATGAAATCAAATCAAGCCATAGAAAGGCAGCCACGATAATTAATGGGAGAATTTGCATTGAACCATCTATTTAAATGTAAAGCTTGTTGTGGTCCTTTTTTACTACATTGCTTAAGCAAAAGTAATAAGTTAATGAACCATTTATTTTACTCGTACTCACTCACAGAAAGAGTGAGAGAGCAGGATTGGAGAATCAGGAATTCTTCCTCACCTTCTCTGGCTACAAGATGAATAGACTGAAAAACTAATAAGAAAACAAAACGAGAAATTCAACAACAACAACATGAACAGCAGCAGCCTAAGAAAAAAAAGTTGTGCTATCTATCTCCACTATTACTTACTACTGTGACTTGTACAGGATTACATTGACACCTAAAAAAGTAAAGAGAGCACATTAATTTCATTTTTATCTTGCTTGTTTGTTGTTGTATGTAAGCTTGTGCGAGTAGTGGTGTGATTGCATTCTTTCTTCATCAGTCTTCCTCCCTTTCTTGATATTTTTTTTGTATTTTCTTAAATGAAACTCATGAGCATGGCTAATCACCGACACTTACATGCATGAGGTGATGTAAGTGTAAACTTTGTACTGTGGCTAGTTTTTGGCAGGGTGGCCTTTCCCTTTTAGGATCTTAAATAGTTGCATCACTTATCATGAAGTAATAATAAGTAAGCAGTAGTGGCCTCGCCCCATCGTGTTTATGATGCTGCTGCTATACTGATGATGATGATGATGAAGCAAAGAAGAAAATGGCCAGTAGCACGGAAAACTCATAAAATTAATGGTCACACACGCACATAAGTACATACACAACACACACGTTGTGCCTTTTTAGTAATAAAAAACGATCAACGCGATAAAGCCTGCTTATTCGTTTTTCTCCAAAAAATATATTATATTATTTGGAGAAAAGCATAAAAGTGTGCAAAGGAGAGTGAAGAGCAGATTTTTTCTTGCTTCTTCCTTCCAAGTAAAGCAAAATGATATTTTCTAGTAGGAAGAGGGAGAAAAAAAACTCAAATGGAACAAGGCCAGCAATAATAATAATGATAATAATTGTTTGAATAGTTGAGAGAATACTATGCTCGCTCTCGGACTCCTTGGTTGGTTGTTGGCCAAATGCAACAATATTATGCAAATGGGCTCATTACTTAAATAAAAAAGAGAAGAAGACAGAGATGCATGGTTATGTCCATGAAATCAAGAAGAGGAGTAGAATTTCTGCTGTTGTTGGTGGCGGTGGTGATGGTACTGGGATGAAACTTGCTTCTGGGTGCCCCTGAATAAAAAAGAAAGATGATCATGATGGCGATTCTCTCTCTGTACAATGTAGCCATAATATTAAACGCCTTCATCTTGTGAGGTGGATGGAGATGGAGGTTGAGAGGTTTGGAGTTTATGAGGTGTACTTTTTTCCTTCCTTACTTACACGCAAAACGAGCACATCAAGCAAAAATATTTGTGTACGGAGAGAAGAAGAGCGAGAAAAGCAGGCTTGCAGGTAGGTAGTTAGATGACAGCTATTCAATATACATTTCACAGGTGAGTGTCAAAGAAGATGAATGGATAGATTAGTACGTGTTAATGGCCAGCCAGAAGTGCAAGTGGTGATGTAGTTTGTTGGCTTCTCCATCCAGTGAGTTGGTATTTACAATTTCTAGGCGTATATATTGAGATGATCCTTTCTATGAAAATGATAGAAAAACAAAAGCTGAACCAGATAGAAAACTTGCCTGAACAGAGAGGCGATTTTGTAGATACCTTTTAGATTTGCATTATTCTGTACAAAAAACTGCTTGTTTAAAAAAACAGGGCAGAACACACCTTTCTTGCATTTTTTCGGTCTTGTTGATTTTAAAAAAATCAATGAATATAATGAACAAAGAAAAATGCATGTAACTTATTTACGAAAGTCACAATTGTGTGCCAGTGGCACTGGTACAAAGACATGCCTTGTTTAATTTTCTTCTGTCACCAAAAGGGTGTCAAAAATGTAATACTTTTTGTCAATTCGATAATAAAAGTTCCAGATTTTTGTACTTTGGATACGATACATCGTAGTATATACGCAAATGAGTTGAATACACCCACCGATTGATGGAACCACATGCTGCGTACTAATCAACATAAACTTTCAATTTTCCATGAAAGTAGGAAACTAGATTTTTTGCATTCCAACAGTCATCCTAACCATACTATTAATTGAAAGATTCTTTCATTGTCATCTCCTTGAAAAATTAAACAGACAAAACTTTGACAAGCCTAGAAAGAACAAGTTTGTTTTCTGTTGAAGGAAAGCAAACTGTGACTGGACTATTACGACTACTAAAAGTAGCCAAATTAAACATGATGCTAGTAAGGAGTGGGGAAATATACGCAAAATTATATCAACATGGCTGGTAATGGTGATAATGGAGACATTCTCCCTCATCTCTGTTTCATCTTGACTTGATGATCATTTATTATAAAAATAAAGAAGTCATTCGTGTACTCTGCAAACCGACTAAAAGGCAACAGCAGCAGTTGCACAAAAAAGCGACAAACTTGATGGCAGCTCATAAACATTTTTGCAAACTCATCTTTGTTAGAATCTGGAATACCTACTTTGATGATGCCTGCTACTTACACTTGCACATTAAAACGTACCATTCGTCTGTATCTGCGCTCTTGTAAACCCGCTCATTCTGCCATGATCACGATGATGATGAAGTTAATAATAATAACAGTAATAATCACAACAATGTTGATGATGATGAGTTTGTGAGGACGTTGCTGCTGCAGCTTCTTCTTCTGCTACCAAAATGACTGACGATGATGCTGATGAAGAGTTTTACTTATTCATTGGCAAAATAAAGGTCGTTAAACCTCCCTATTGTACTTGAAAAAGCATTTTCATCATCATCATCGTCGTCGTCGTCACAAAAATATACCTAATATGAAAAATTGCTTAGTACTACTGTAAGAACTATATATTCTTTTGAGATTTCAAGTTCAATAGGCGGTAGTTATGCTGTAATTGTAACATTAGAGAACAAGAGTGGCTGTAAAGCTGCAAAAGTTAGTTCACATTGTCATTATTATGAATGCACGGCATAATGAAAGAGATCATCAAGAACACAACCGCAATGACCGTTAATCTCTCAATGAGTTTCTTCCTCTTTTTTTAACACAAAGCGTCCGAAAAAGTCAACAATTTAATTAGATATTTTAGCAGGGCTTGCTCAAAAAGTAACGTAGCAAATTCTTATTAAATCTCACTCACGAGCAACGCAATGTTGAGGTCAAAATCATTTCGATTCATGTCGTTTTTAAATTTTTGACGCTCCAATAAAACGGATTTGCATCGGTTCGTCCAATGCAACAGGATTCAGTGGTAGTTTATTGAGTGTTTTTTTTTGTTTTCAGGTGAAGTTGAGGTTGACTGACTTTTTTATTTATTGTTCACAACCCCAATAATTGCCACTATATCACCTTGATAATAATAATGGTGATAATGAAATTTTACCTTAGCGCATATTCACACCTATGTGCCTATGCAGGATAGAATAGCATCACATCGCTGTTTACATCTTCATATCTTTCCACTACCATCTTTTCTTCATCACATCGCCACCACAAAAAAAGGTAATCATGATCAGCATCACATCATCATCCACATGATCAAAATGTATGCATACATTATAATTGCACGGTTTCCTCTAGACTTGGTAGTTTTTGAAGGATTTTACTCAGATTTATGTAAGTTTCGTGCTCAACACTGAAGGTTTAAAGTTGAGAGATAATTTTGCGGATGTATAATAAGGGATATAGCAAGAAGAAGAAGAAGAAGAGTTTTAAAATGAGTATTTTTTGTCTACGATAACGCATCTTGATAATGATGACTCCTAACAGCATACCTACATATATTTCGATGCGTTTGCGTTGGTTCGTATCTTGGTGTGTGAATAAAGTAATTCTGTTAATGAGACTTCATTACCTTTCTTGCCCATCCACTAGTAATTTCATTTTCATTTAGACGTCTATCTTCATGCCCTAGCATGGCGCTCTATACTGTTACATAATCATCTTCATCACAAAGTTATTATAAGGTTGTTGTCATATACGATGTGCGAAAAAGAATTACTTAAAAACTAACTTTTATTTATGAATTATGGTCTAAAATATAATGGATGGCAGGAAGAAGATGATGATGAGGGAGCAGCACAGCTAGAGAGAGAGAGAAAAAATAAGTTGATGTCGTGACTTAAGTTTCAGTCGAGGTTTAGATCTCCATTGCTGTAGCTAGACCACCACAGGAATTGTGTAGGAAAGATGCATTTTATTTATGCTGCATATATAGGATATTATAATAATATCCTATCTCTCAGGACATGGACATTGTATATCGGTCGGTTGTATTTCAACCGTGCCGTACAGGCTGGCTCATAGTCAATTACTTTTGAGTTGCGTAATTTCATTGCACTTTGTTGTGTGTGCGTTATTAGGATGTATCGTCTTTACATGTTCTCACAAGAAATAATCGCCCAGTTCGTAGCATATTCGTGAAACAAAGCGTATTAGAAGAGTAAATAGAAGTGGAATAAGAACAAAAAATTAAGGCATAACTAACAGCAAATTATCCATTTTTGCACATTATTATCGACGTAAATAGCAGTAGCATGCATAGCCCATATCGTGCATTGTTTCTCGTTTTTATCCTTTTTAGCAACTCATCATCGCCATTAACGTGGAGAAGAAAAAAGAAAAGGGGAAAATTATTAATATTAATTATGTATTAACCTTGAGACAAAGATAATCACAAGAAACGAAAAAAGCATACATAAATTGCTTACTAGTTTTCAGATGAAGACATGTAAATTCCGACATTGTAACATTTCATGACGGTAGCAAGCGGAATTGATGTGATAAATAAATACCAAGTTAAAAATAATGGATAATGAGCCTCAACGCAAGATTTATCCTTGTAGAAAAATCAAAGCACACAAACACGAATTAGCCAAACGTTTACTTTGCAAAGTATTCATCGCGCTCATGGTATTTCGCCATCGCGTTGATGATTCACCTAATTGGCTCATTCAGTAATGGAAACAGAAAGCCCCACAGATAAATGCGTAAATACATAATTTCGACATATTATCATTTATTTGAAATAACAACAGCCAAGATATAAAAGAGTTAATTAAAGGTGATAATAATTTTTGTATCGAGAAGCATGAAAATATAAAAACATGCATTTGTCAGCTTCAGACGAGAATCGAGAGAGAGCGCTAAAATGAAATTGGTAGCAATGAATTTCATGAACTGACTTTACTCTTTTAAATGATCTCATTATTTCACAGCACTGCAAAAAAATTAAACATTTTGAGTGGTTGTCTCCACATTACTATCTGTGTTCATGCTATGTAATCATAAGCTTGTTAGGCTTTTTAGCTTCTAGGGACCTACGGACGCTTGAAAAGTAAATGACTGGAAAAGGAAGTCAATTAACAGGGTAAATAGAAGGGGAGCACGTTAATTTAGACTAATGTACCTATACCTACCTGGGTAGCAAAAAAAACTAAGAACGAAATTACTTATTATATAAAATGCATCACATGTACATAATATAGTCCTCATTATATTTTCCTTCTTCCCAAGGAAAAAAAACTCACGATGATTATTTCTTACATGAGGATGTAATGGTGGGGTGGTCATTATCGTGAAAAGAGTGGCGTTGCGTACATGTTCGTGAAGAAGACGAACAGAGCGTCTAAAAATGCTTTCGTGTGTAGATTGGGGATTGGACGTTTTGGATTACGCAGAGAAGATAAGTGCTGCTGTTGATGAAATAAAATGTCTGTATTCATTTAGCTGAAGTAGCAGCAGAGCCACCAAAAACACACGAAATGAAACATCATCATCAGTTTATAGTCTTTCTTAATGAGTCGCCAATGTTGAGTAGCAGTGGGCGCAAGACAAAAATTATTACTGGTACAAGTACATGTTATATAAACGAGCAGTTTCTTGCTACCGACCAGCACCACCACCACCACCAAAAAGTTGATGAGTGTGTGGTGTTGTTGGTGGTGATAGTGATGATCATGCTGCTGCTCATATGAAACGTCCAGCCTTTTCGTTTCTGCATGCGCAATCCTAAACCAAACCCATTAACACCAAAGTCAGCCAGCCAGCAGCAAGCAAGCGAAAATGAAACAAAAACCTGGTGGTGGTGGTGGTGTGGTATGCTGTTCGTTAAGCTACTTGCTCCGATCCTCTCACTCATGAGATGTACCTAATAGGTGGATAGTGAATGCATATTACACAAAGTTATTAACGCTCAGCAAACAAAAATTTCTCAGCAAGTTTTTTTACGCATGCTGCTACCATACATATTATGTCATGCCATACCAGTCCATGCATTTTATATTTCATTACTGTTAAAACAACAACAGCAGCAGCAACACTAGAATGAACAAAAGTGAAAAACTCATCATCATTATCATCATGAAAGATCGTCATGTTGGAAAAAAATGAAATTAACCAGAAGCCCAGGCATGGCAAACCAGGTGCATAATTCTTAATATGAAGTATATATTTTTTTACTTTGCTGATGATGATAATAATGCCAACTTGTATATACAAAACGCAGCATTCAAGTGTCAAAAACACGCTGTTTGCCACCTTCGTTTCATTAATTTTATTACCTTAAATCTTCTTCTGCCCTTTCTCTCTGTTTGTCTGTTACTTCTCTCATTATTTTAATGCAACAACACAACTCAAACAAAAAAAAGAACAGCAAAAACCCAGCAGCAGTTAGCAAACAAACATGAGCGAGAGAGTTCACGTCAAGTTAATTCGTTAGCACGCAAATCATTAGACGATGACGTTTTTTAAAAATGAAAAATGTTTATTTCTCTCGCCGGTTTTTTATGCACTCCATATTAATATGTAGGTATAATAACGTATTTCATACTATATTCTTACCAGCATTAGTTGTAGTCGTTGTTTGTAATAATAAATAATTTTAATGGCAATTTTAGTATTTTCATCATCATCATTGTTATAAATGATAATCAGAGTAATGCAGCTCTAGGATGCGAGGACTGAAGTATTCTTTTAAGGCGACAGTCACACGAGATGCGCCACACAAAATTTCTTCATTATATAAATTCATCGCAGTTCTTATTTTTTCTTAATAATAAACCGCTTGTTCAATTCAAGTACAAAGTTTTTCTCACCATCTCATCGTCACAATTTACTAGTTAGATGTTATTGACCGTCATACCACAACTAGTCACTCATTATGAATGCCAATGATGACAATGAAGGAATGAGAGCTCATAATTTATCCAGTCGTCCCGAGTCCCTTGTGATTCTTAATCTTTTTTTTCCTTTTCCAAATAACAACTGAAACTTAAGTAAATAAGTTTATCCTTCTTGTTTCCCCTCTAAAACGCATCATGATGATAACTTGTTAGCTTGACGTAAAGGAGCGCAATATCATCCATCATCACTATCGCACTCATGCAATGCACTGCACGTTTAGCATTCAATTTGAGATGATTGCATTACATGTACAGATAATGACAATGTGTATTTTAATGTGTGACGTGAGTTTTTACTAGTGCGCAATGAATTTATTGTTATTATTTACTATTACTATAAAGCCACTTTTCTATATATGCACGTATTACAGATATCAACATTTTCCATTTTTTTTCTTTATCTGCCAACCAAGTTGTGTTAATTGAAAAAGGTCATTATATTCTTATTATTCTTAGATGAATTCAAGTTGAATGGGTACTTAAGTCAGTGGTAATAGTGGTGGGGTATGGCAAAGCAAAGAAAGAACACTTGCATTCTACGCTAAAAATCCATGAGCTTGCTTTGTATCTTTAAAAGAAAAGGTAAAGGGAGACATTCTTCTCTCATCATCATCATCACCACCTCCTACAAACAGCATCTTCCCCATCACTATCAAAGATTTAAGAACACAAAAGATTATTTTTTCTTTTGGGGTTTCTGGTTCCTCCATGTCTGGCATGTCCAGAGAGGGAAAGAAAACGAGAGAAAAGATGACTCTTCTTGCTTGGCTAGGTTTAGTACAAGATGAGTTATATATGGGTTACATGTATACCTATAGGTACTTGTACTCCAAGATGACCATAAAAGTGTGTGTGGTTGAAAGCTAAAAGCTGAGTCAGTACCATGATGATGGCGAGTATGCTATTATTATTATGATGAGTTGTAGCCGTAACGTAATACAAAATAATATATTTTCCAAATGAATGCTTTTACACCTCGCTTGCCTAGCTCAACTATACCAGTCCAGAGTACAACAGACTACTGAGGAATGCGGTACGACGGTGGTATATGGTGACGTTGATGGCGAAGGAATGAAGTTCACTAATAATAATAATAACAAAACAACAATTCCTTCGCGGTGTATATGTGTATATAGGTATATCTGCCTTCTAGAAAACTTGAAAGAATCCGTTTTGTTGTTGCTACATGACAGGTCATGATGATGATGACTAGGTATTCCAATGATATTTTTTACTTTGTTTTGTAGCAAACCCTATCACAGTATACTAGCGTAGATGAAACCTACATTTAGAGAGAACTCATCATCGGTGTCAGGGTAAAAGTTGGTCTTGAATTAGCGTTTAAATAATTAAATGAAAGAGTATCTCATTCATGTATCTTGAATTTAATATTTCAGTTTCATTGAGCATGGATAAGTCATAAAATCAGAGCACCTGCACAGCTTCCATTATCACGATTTCAACGAATGGTTTGTTCTTACTACCGTCCTTCCTCTCTTTGTAACATACCTACGCTAGTGTGGAATGGTAAGTTGGTATAAAATTATCATTTACGATTAAACGTGAATAATGAACAGGGAAACTTTGACCACTTTGGTAAACTAATGCCGTGCTTACTTAACTTTCAGTTTAAACACTTTAATTCTATTTAAGCATTTCAACAATAATACCAAAAATATTGCATGAAATTCCAGAAAAATAATATGTATTGTCTTTTTTACGTGCGTATTAATATAATAGGGGCCATTTTATCTGTAGTGTAAATCAGCAAGTCAGTCAGCCCACCATTCCGTCAACCACGCACATACATACACACACACCAATATTTCCTCCAATTAACCTTGACTTTAATACGTGAGTTTAAAACTTCACGTAGTGTACACGTAACGACAGCTCTATTCACAATTTATCATGATCATTCATCACGAAATACTAAAAAATAATTTTACAGCATATTATTAGCAAACAGAAAATGAGCAAAAACCATCATTATAGGCACACAAGAGAGTTTTATTTTTTCTAACCAATTATCGTCGTTTTGAGCATTTATCGCGTGTATTAAATTAAATGATATTACTGTGCATTGCATTATGAAAATAATAATAATAATGTGAAATGCACATTGGCATAAATTGTTCAAAAACATTTCATCATTTCACGAGGAGAACACACAAAAATAAAATATAAAAAAATACAATAATAAGTTTAAATCGAACGTTTATCATTTTAATATATCGAGTTGAATATTCTGTTGACCTTAATTTCACCCGTAATTTACTCTATTGCTCATACTAATATGGCACCTTCGTTTATTTTAGTCAGACGTAGTATTGCGCAAATTTTTAATGAAATTTTCAATATTATATTTAATGGGGGAAATGTACCAATTTATAGTGCTATATACATGCTACTCATGCTCTGTTCTGTTCTGTTTGCCTAACATATTATCCCACCGAAAATAAACACGACAAACCGAATAATCTCTTTTGTCAAAGCTTTTTACGTACACGGTGATCATTCCTTCGTTGTCGCTGTCTATGTTTCCAAAAGAGGCGATGATGAGAAGCGATTGCGGTTTAGCGATAATGCCAAAAACATCATCAGACGAATATACTTCAGTTATGTTGGTTTGACATTTAAGTGGCCCGACCAAGGCAAAGGTTGCAGCTGATGATGATGAAGATAATAATGACGAGGGGATGTTTTTTCTTCTAAAAACTTGTGAAAAGATTTTCTAAGGATCACGCAGTTTAAGCTGGTTGGTGAGAAGGGTAAGTATAGTAGGTGGAGTACTGTACAGAAGAAAGCTTAATGAAAGAAATGAGACGAAATAACAGTAAAAACAACAATAGGGACTAAAGCATCGTGTGTGTGTAATCGGAGGGAATAAGCATTAGTGAAAAAATCGCGTCATTGTGTTGTTTAGACAGTGATGTGATGTGCCTGCGTGCACGCACATTAGCGGAACAAAAACGGAATCTTTCTGCTTTTTTTGTACACAGGCAGGGGACGTAGCCTTTTTCTTTTAGTCTGCGTTCATTTTCCAAAGGTTTCCTTTCACAATAATTGTTTTCTTCAGAGACAGAAGCAGTTGCTGTACGTACCACTTGTGCCAAGTCATTAAAAAGAAGCAGTGTCATCGATTACCGAGATGTCAATGGAGAGGAAAAATGCTTTTTATACGCACTTTATTTTTTAAAGAGGTCATCTATTATTTTTGTACGTCCTTTGTCCTTGCATGGACGCAAAATCAAAGAATGCTCATGACATTTTATTTTTTGGGGAAAAATGAAATGTGACATGTGATTAGTATCGGAGGATGATTTTAAAATTTAGATTTTTTATAGAAATACGAAGAATTAAAGTTATTTATCCAGTATCAATGAATGCTCGTTTTTGTCAAACTAAGATATTTTTTATATTCCTAATAACACATGTATGCCGTTGTCCAGTACAAGACCAAGATAGGACAAAAAACTCCACATTCCCAACAAAATTATTTAATGATAATGGAAGTTACGTAGAAAGCTATAAAATGGTCGTAAAATGAGGAATCACGAGAATATTTTGACATGAAGAACCCTATATCCTATTGCTCTTGTGCTGTAAGGAGGAATAAAACAAGTAGAAGCAATGTGATAAAAGATTATTATGAGGAAAACCGTCCGACTTCTTTTGATTTGCTTAAGACTTTGCTTTCCTCTTGTCTACTACCAAAAAAACCCTATTTGACTTGTAATTTTTCTCCACATAAATTCATTCTTGGCAATGGCATCAGCTTTTCTTGCCGGACAGTGTGCGTCCTGTCCGGGCACATCATCACACAACCACAACAAAGAAATAAGCGCATATGTTTTTCTGTCAGCTTATCCGATTTTTATAGGTAGTAGGAAAACCATGAGTAGACTGCAGTGAGCAAACACCCCTCTCTTCATTTTATCATGATCATCCTTATTACCGTTGTGAGCATCATCATGAGCGACCTCCTCATCAACATCATTTTCGTGGTCCGCTTGATGATGATCGTCATCATGAACATGATGTTGATCGTCGTAGAAAACTTGAAGGAGTGAGCACACAAGAAGAGTGATATTAAAACGGACAAAAAACTTGTAGCAAAAGACACTTATGCCAGGAATGAGAAAGATAAAAAAAGATTTTTTCGAGTGATGGACGAACCAACAGTCATCAAACCCATAGAACAAGACTTTTCTTCTCTCTTTCGTTGGAGAATAAGAAGCGAGAATGCTGCTAACCAAGTTAACTACCAAAAACTTACCACCACACGTATAACTACTTGAATGAATATCTATCCACCTTGTCCAGAGGAGTCCAGAAAGCAGAAGCTTAGAGGGAGCTTCCTATACACAGCTATTATTTAGTAATATAGTAAATCGTTTATGAATTTCGGTAATGTGGTTGGTGGTCGTCGTCGAGTAAGAATGTATGTATATGTAGTATGAGATGCAGTGGGGAATCCTTAATATTGTTTCATATACACAGAAAATAGGTTGACGATGAGGTGGTGGTGGTGGTTATATTCTGTTCTAGGATTTTGACTTGACTTGGTTCTCATTTTTTTCTCTCTTTTACTTTGCAGGTTTGCTTGCTTACTTGGTGTCTGCCGTAATAATGTGCAAGCATTATTATTATGATTATTATTATGGAGCTACTCTCTACTACTACTTCTGCTCCTTCTGTTTTCTGTGAGGAGTCGAAAACTCACTTTATTTCCAATCCTCTATGGTCATCTATTTTTCTAGTTCTCCCTGCTACTTCTGCTGCTGTTGCAATAGCAGTAACACAAGAAAGCATTAGTGAAGTAATAATAGGAGAGTAAGACTTATTTAGTGAGGACCAAGTGGAAATATCCATTTGTGAAAAATATACAGACCTACTGCTACCCACTACCACTACCACACACAGGAAAAGAGAATTATTAGCTCACAATAACCAGTCATCAGTACATGTTTGTGTGTGTTCCATTCTTGTTGCTGCCAGCATGCCATGTGGCATATGTTGCTAAAAATGATTATTACATATTTTTCTCGGGGTAGATGGACTCTTATTTGCCATCATTAGGTTTGCAGTTTATTAACTATCAATGTGCATTATGTTGTTGAGCTCCCGGTATTTTGTTTTTATACATTTTCAGTCGTTCTCAGATTTTTTGCAACGGGATAGCATGAGCATTATGATGATATGATAAAGACAAAGCCTATCATGATTAGTTAGGGAGAGAAGACAAAAATTGCAATAAAGGTTGGCTAAATCTGTGATCTGCGATTTTATTGTATAAAATTTTGGTGGTTTTTTGTCATGTTTTATACCAGCCACTGTATTGAAAGGCAATAATATGACGAGATGCGCCTGCCTGATAAATATATTATTTACGACAAGAACCTTAAAGTTACTTCTCTTTTGTAACCGAACCCTGAATACTTGTGGATACATTGAGAAATGCACTTGTGAAATTGTGCGTTGTACGAAGAATGTAATTCCATATTATAGCAGTCGGCTAAGAAATGTCGAGTTTTTTACTTTCCAAAAAAAAATGCTTACCCAAATTATTTCTCTCGCCACGTGCTTTCTGATGGGAAGCTTGAGTTATTTAGTAATTTCGCTTGATCTTGAAGAATTCATAGAAATTTTCAAATTCCCGTAATAATATTAGAATTTTATATTTTTTCAAATTTATATTGTTGTGAGATGAAAATTTGTGATTCTATATATTTTTTGCATTTTTCATTTCCTCGATCATGATATACTCGCAGTCTTAATCATGATGATAACTGATGATGATGACGATAAGAAGCAGTAAACAGGCTTCGTAAGAAGACGACGGAAAAGTATAAGGGCATGTTTCCCTATTCTACGGATACCATACAGATGTGCATACTGTATGCTTACATCACATCACACATTATTTGAATTTTTAGCCCAAGGAGAAACGAATGAAATTTTTCTCTCTCAAACGAAACTACAGAGTATATATATAGCATTAAGTAAGCAGTTCAATTTTCATCATTTTTTATTCCATTTCATATTCCATCAGAGCAAAACGGCGATGATGATGATGATGATGACTATAGGATGCCTTGTGAATATTACACCTTTCTCTCTCTCTCTCCCTGGCACAAGTTTCCAGCTTATGTGTGTCTACTGCCTACACACCCAAAATATGAACTAATGAATAATACATAACAGAAGCAACACAACAGACACCACCATCACTACATACTTCTGACAGGAAGACCATGAGAAGACGTTGGTGGTGGAGGCAGTGGTAGGTGGATGATGATGATAATATTGACGGTAGAGCAAAAAAAGTAACATCATTGAATATTTTTACAAGTTTCCATCATCACACCAACACCAGTCGAGACTCCCTCTTTCTCGCTCATTCCATAAAACTTCTTTTTGCGTCTTGGTCGCCGTCGTGAATATTACTTTCCGAGCGGGAGGTCTTCTTCATCTTTTCTAGAGAGAGAGTCAGAGAGATGATATTACATGCATATGTATACCCGATGAATTTGATAATATTGATAGCTTTTTATTCATAAAATTCGTAAAGTAAATTCCCTTCTTCAAGGCGAAAAGCAAAAGAGGCTTTTTTTCTTCTCCTTCTACGCTATTCTACATCCTTTTACTTGCAGTAGGTATATTCATCTGCGTATTATTGTCGACATCAAGCGGAATTGATAATACACCTCTCTAGTATTGGTATTACATGTCTAATTTTATCGACTCAGGGAGGCAGAGGATGGGAGAGAAAAATACTTCCATTTCGCAAACATGAAGCCCGAGTACAATTGAAGTCTCCTCGTAAAAAGGCTCTGGCACTTATCATACTACAAGTTTTATATTTTTCACTTTCACCAAACGCAGTTTTATGCCTTATATAATTCTGCAAGATTCGTAGATTCCATGTATTACAAAACTGAAAGTTAATATTCTCAACCATATATTTACGTTTTCCATTTAATACACGACTTATAATACCGGGTTCTTATTTACGTTCTAATTTTTCCCTTCGATTTATCAGGAAAAGAATGTTTAAAATGTGGGATGGACGGATATATGTGACTTTAGAATTATTTTCATCGATAAAGCGGTTAGACTTTTAGCAAAAGTTATAACACATTAAACTACCAAAACAAGTACCCAAACAACATATGTCGTATCAACATAAATATTTTGCAAGTTGCTAATTATGACAATAAAAATGTTTTTGGCTATAATATTAAGTTGTAGTTCTGTTTGTACTTCATCATATTGCTATGCATGTACTCGATGTTGCTTTAGCTTGTAGCACGAATACATATCGCACACAATTTAATATTCGAAGGTAGATTGAAAAATATTAAGTACTGCCAATGTGTGCAGCCATCAATACCAATCTTTATTACTAGAGATGATAGGAGGGTAAAAGTGGTGAACAGATCGAACAAGAAAAAATGCAATGTTGCGATATATGCTGTGGTGGGTGATGGTTGTGGAACAGATTAACCTGTCAGAAGCAAAACAATGCTCATGACGGATCCCTATTTCATGGTCCACCACCTCCACTTCGGTGCTTTGCAACCAGGGACATCATGAAGAAATGGAATAGAGAGACTGATTCTCGTTTTTCTATTTCTTCTTCCAGAACGTAATTGAGCAGGGGACACAACGAAGCATATTATAGCAACACCACAGCATATGCACATTATTCCCAGTGATAAGTCGGTTTGCATTCTATGTCGAAACAAAAGTATATTTTACCTAACGTGTACTACAACGTGCATGTTTTCATCCGCCGCACCGCACAAGTAAATGAACATGTTGGCTTGTAACATGGTAATGCATTTTTTTGTGATTGTAGACGCATAAAAACTTTTTTATGTTCTTGATACCCCCACACGTCATGTTGTTACACCAGAATATAAAAAAAAGTTCATTCGTGATAACATATCAACACACAGACTTGAGGGAATATATTTATATTTTTTATCATTTGGTACGTACGACCACAATTAAAATTAAACTTCTTTTGAATCTCCCTTTTTGACAATAAAGATCAAAGCTATCCACGTGTCCGTCTGGCATTCTCATTTGTACACATTGCACCTCGCCTCAATATGCAATTTGTAAACGTTTGCATTTTTTACAACGATGTATTATGTATAACAAAAGATGTTTATGCCTGCATCTCTCACACAAATCTCGCCAGCAGCGGAAATGCATTAATTTTTCTTCAGCACACGTTCTCTTTTTACAAACTTATTTTTTATTATTACAAGTACGTTACAATTTTTTTACAAGAGCAAAAAACTTCAAAGACATGAGGCATGAGCTAGACACACTTTTATTCATAAACTAAAATCTTGATGCAGAAGCATTCTTATCAACAACGTACCCTTTAAGGCGCACATGCCAAAACATCTGCCAACCAACATCACACAAAGTACAGGACTCGGAACCGAAGAGTCATTCTACGATCAAGATTTTAATGTTGAATAAAAGTGAATTTACCTACGTTCACTGTATTCAGATTGATAAACATTAAAATGTAGGTACATACTTGCATGCGTTTTACGAGCAACCCTTTTCCTGTCATTTTTTGTCGAGCTCTGAGCACATCAACACAAGAAGATGCTTAATGATTTTATATGAATAGACCCTATGTAAATCTTTACAGAACACGGAGAAGAAAAATTGTTATTCGATATTCTTCGCAACCCTTTCGCTTCACCATTACGTTGTTTTTTTGTGAATATATTTGATGAAGCTGATGTCTTGGAAAAGGGTTCGGTTTGGGTACTTGTCGGGATACGTTTGTAGTAGCACGCTATTTCAATTAAATGAACCTGCTTCATTCATCGGTACAACTGAATGATATGCATGTGTGCATAATTATTCAGCGTTTTATTCAACATTCATTTACATAGGTGCATTATATAAATACACAAGTTAAACTGTACCGCTGTTGCCGCACTGACCCTTGAAATATGTATTGCAAGCGACAAACAGACGTACCCTTCATCTGAAAAAACGTATCGTTTGACGGTCCGGTAAAGAAAAAAGCGGTCGGTAAAAAACAAGCTTAATAGAGGAACGAAGTTGAGAGGGTGTTTTTTTGCTGACTCTTTAAATACCATGTGTCGTGTGAGATAATAGCATTTTACCTCTACACCTATTCGTATGCATGCATGTTATGCAGATGATGATGAATGAACGCCTCTTTTTTCTTGACCTAGGTTGGTTGTGCCTTTTTTTCATTTCTGTTCGTGCCATGCAAACTGACTACCGCTTTTTTATTAGAATATCGCCACCGGTTATATAATAGCATGAACAGCAGCACCGAGTTTTGAATGAATGCTATATCCAGTAGCATGTGCCCCCACTCAAATGATCTTTTCTGCTTCTTAATCAAAGGTTTACATAATATTATATGCAAATAAAAAAGGATCTTGTGTGTGTATGGAATGGGAGATGAACATTATGCGTGCTTTACTTTATGTATACCTACATATATATGTACATATACAAAAAAAATCTGAAAGAGTTATTATTTGGTATTTTGTGAAACCAATTCCGAAAAGCAATGCCCGTGCAAGAAACCGACAGACGAATGAACGTCTGTCGACCCACTACCATAACTATCACATAAAAAATATAGAATAATATAATTATATCGGTAGGTACAGTCGCACCTTTACTATGTACAACGTAATCATTAAGGCAAAAAATATCAGTAAATCTGGAAGACAGAAATCAGCTGCATAAACGTTACGTGTTAAACTAATCATTAAACTTTTCTTATATATGCACTCTTCTCCATCATCGGTTGTTATTTGATGTTGCTGATGATAATGTAAGAACACAATTATAACTTTGGTGAGAGCATTGTTTAGTGTTTGCGGTACATGTTTGTCCTAGGTCCAGGTGTTTTCATTGATGTCCTAGGTACAAGTTATCAACTTAAGTTCAAGGTTGAGAATAAGGAAAGGCATACTGCATTACATTACCAATAGATGAATATAAAATCGAGTTTTTCCCATGTTTAAAAAAAACAATTCATTTTTTTGCGTACGAAGCCAGGTGTTTATAAAAACGCTTCTCACTTGGGTTAAAACTGCCTCAATTTTACAAAAGATGAAAAGGCAAGACACGCCAAACGTACATAGAGGACTATTAGGACCATTTGTGAGTATTTTTCGCACAATTTGTGTATTCGAATCCAATTATTTAGAATCTTAATCCTATCCTGTAAATTGTCATATAGGATACTGGCATGGAGTACGGCTACAAAGAAGCGAAAATATTAAATCGGTAACTTTATAATGTTACCATTGTCGTATTATGAAGCAAAAGTAGTTGGTAGCTTAATTCACCCAAGCATTATAATTTGTTCTAACGGTAACAGTACCAAAGTTGCTTTGCTTAATTTGAGATAGTTGTTGTGCACACTTAAAATATTCTCCCTCGAGTTACCTACTTGCTGCTGCATCAAGAGACAAGGGGAAGACCGCCTCACGACTCACAGACAACAATATTGAGTTATTATCTCATTACTTCCATTATATTATAACATTTGGCAAATTGCTCAAATAAAATTAGCACATCATTCACTATCCTCCCTAAAAGTCAGTAACGGAATCATCAGATGAATAAAACATTTCATTTTTGAATCTGAAATGTAGGTAATTACTTTCTTTACTGCCGTCTGTTTCTGCCTCTCTTCTTCAGCTAATTCTTTCCTAATTATAGTCAATTTGTTCATAACTTTTGTGATTAATGACTCATGCTGCTCGTGTTATCTGTCAAGCATAACCGGTATAAGCAAACCGAGCAAGCAAAAGAGTTATAAGTTGTATACATGCATACCTACCTACCTAACATAAAATGACGTGACGCTGATTATTTTAGCACAGTAGGAAAGAAAAAAAGAAAGCTCAAAAAGAAACAGAATAGGATGACACTCACTTTGCTCTATAATTATTGTCTCTGTTCGTATAGGTAAATAGCCGCCAGCCAAGTAGACTTGCCTAGCTTACCTTTAAGTTGTTTGGCGTGTTTGGATGAATCGCATAAATCATTTTTCAAATTATTGCAAATGACCTTACAATTTATAAGAAAACAAAGCTGAGCATGATGATAATAGCCCTTTTATCGTCCAACATTCACTTTACCATTTATACAATTAATTAAACTAATTTAGAGTATATTTTCTCTTCAAACATAATCAGGCACAACACATCGACACATTCTATATTAGAGATCGCAATCAACAAACCCGGAAACGTCCTATTACTGTTATATGCATGATTGTTATTGTCAGTTTAGTTAAGTAACAAGCTCAAGCAGAGAAATAGCATTTACTCTCAGTCCTTCCATTGTAATAAATAATAAATGAGCTGTGTAACTGCCACTAACTGCACATTTCCACCTTCTCATCATCCGCGGCCATTTTGCAGAGCTAAGTGGCTATGTGCAAAAAGGAAATGTGCTTTTATGTTTTTTGTAGGCGCTCATTCTATTATTATTTATTTTATTTCATAATATATTATTATTTAAGTGTCTTCTATTATTTCCATCTGATTACGATGGATGACCAAGTCAGAGCAGAGCATCAATAGGAGAGATAGGAGTAACGCCCCTCATTACCCGCTGAAGATGACAATAATCGTGTCTGTACAGTTTAGAGCTTATAGTTCAGCCAGTCTGTTAAAATATATAAGGAACTCGTGATGATGTGTTCCTTCTCTCGTACGCAATATTGCTTCAACAATTGAGAAACAAACAAAATAAGTTGTGTGTGACTGTGATATATGCATCATAAGTTACACACATTTAGGTAACACGAACATGATGATGAAAATCAAGCAGAGTCATAAAAAAGCTAAAGATTCTAAATGATACTTCTTCTTTCTTATCATTTGAACATTCACGTCGTACGTTGCTACATATTCACATTCATCTATATGAATAGTATAGAGCCAGCGAAGAGTTTTTTGGTATTGTTATTATTATCCTTTTATTTCTCCTTCCACTTAATAAATAACCTTAAAAATAAGACTTCAGTTTTTCTCACGACGTGCAACGATAATACCAAGAAAAAGTTTTAAAATGATTTTCATGATCATCATCTCATTTATTTATTTTATTCCTTTGAACAATTTTCTTCATGATGTACCATTTTACCTATTGTTTGTATTTCTAAAGCAAGCAAAAGGCTTTCATGTGATGCGCTTATGATATTTTTTTTTCTTATTAAACCCTACATCCATATTTCCATTGTGTAAGTATATTCCTACTGTTCACCTGCTACACACTGATGAAGACTGACTTAAATTATTCATCAGCATTTTTCTTTTGTTACGCAAATGAAGTGACTTGATATTATTCCTATTTGTGAGCGGATGGGAGAACATGGAAGTAGCAAAAATCTATTTAAAAATCTACCTCGCCAGTTTTGAATGGTGATGCTGCTGTTACACCTGTACTTATATCTCCCATTTTGATTTACAAATTCAGATCCTCCCCAGAGACCCAAAAGCGCACAATAACAATAATAATAATAATCACTTGTCCAACTGGCTAACCATGTGAGTGTGTACTGCATAGACACACACGCTGTCATACAGCCTGCCCATATCCATATGTCAGCTCTTCTGTCTATCAAAAATCTCCCTTTGTCTAAAATGCTGCTGTTGACTGCTTTACAGAGCATTACTCCCTCCCACTTTACTGTTTTGTATGAGATTTCGTCAAAGAAGCAGAAAATATATGAGCGAGCGCATCAAACAAGACAAGAAGGAGTTGTGTAGAGAGCCAGTGTCTTACTTAACTTTCATCTTTACTCACTTCTTCTTGTATAATAATCATAATAATAAAATTTTATTAGCCTTTTAATACTGAGCTCCTACACTACACACTACCACAAAATCGCACCACCACCACCGGCATCAATGTAACACGCAATGTAAATATGTCTCTCTCTACCTGTCTCGTCCTTAAACAAATAATCCTCCTCCAAATCCACTGCCCAGTATAAAAGAAAAAGAATTAGGTATTATATAAGGAATCTTATAGCAACTTCCCTTAAACAATTTTGTTGCCAAATACGTAAAAATGTACTGCATTTTGGGGATTCTTATATTTTTTCCTGCAACGATAATGAATGTTAACAGGAGTTCAGTTAGTGAAATCAGACAAAAAAAACTGATAGTAGTGTTTGCGATGATGATTTAATGCCGTGTGTATAGCAGCACCGAGAATACCCTTTTGCGGTGTTATTTATGATTTTCGCAGCACCATCAGTTTGATTGCGGCCTAAAACAGCAAGTCAGCCTATTTGCTATCTACTACAAGACAATGACATTCAATGCTTTGCATAATAGATTTTACATCATCACCTCATTCACAGATATTACATTTTCACTGATTCTTAATTTGGGTCTCTCCAAAAATATGATTTCTGTTGAAGTTGTAAATAAAAATCTATAAGAATGGATTTGTTGATGCTTTTTAGGATAGAACCCTTATATTTCACGCCTTTTGGTTCTTGTAATCATTCATAATGAATGATTCATCCTTATCGTTATTTGCCAAAGTTTATGATTTTTTCTGCTGTTACGCTCGTTTATATATTCTTTAAATAGTGTCAATTTTTCATTTATCTTAAGCTTCTCGTTTTATAATTTTAAAAAATTGTGTAAAAATAGTAGGTACGAAACCAACAATGCTCCTATGTATATATCCCTATGCAAAGTGCATTTGCACTGAATGAACAAAACAGAGCTCATTATATAATAGAAGATGATGTGGATTTGACGGTGATGAAATAAAGTCAAGATGGAAAAAATAATAAAAAGACAGAAAAGGGGGCTGAGAACAGAACGCGTTTACGCGTTATTATTCGTACAAGCAGAACAACGGGGAGAACAGAAGCAGATTCACAAACAATCGTTATGCTTATTATGACTTTGCTGGCTGCTGACTGTGTTCGTATTGTTTGTAAGGACGATGGTGATGATGAACTGTTGATGATTATTGTAAGTTTTCATATATATTTTTTCTTTGATACAAAAACGGAGTGAGATATATGTATACAGAGAAAGGAAGAATATATACAGGTATTGTTCTTTCTTTAGTTCACTCCTGCTGCTTCCACCACCAACACATTACTATAAGCTATACTGCTGTTTTCTACAAATAAATCGCGTCTTGTTATAAAACTCTTCCTTTTTTTCTGTCACTGTCTGAGCGCTGCAGTACTTCAACTACCATCCTGCCACGCCATTTTATATTGTTTGGTTATAGTGTGTTTATCATTATGATGGTGATTATAAAATGAATAAAAAATTGAGAAAAAATAAAAAGCCTTTTTTTCTTAATAATAGCCAACCAACCAAGAGGAGACAAATAAGCAAATAGTAAATAAACGTTGAGCACAATATTAACAACACAAGGGAAATGCTTACTTGACTTGGTTATTATTATTATTATTATTATGAAATAATAAACCATATATAGAAGCTAAAAAATATAAGATGCTACTTGTGAGTATAAGAATGGAAAAACAACAAGGCAGTGAGGAACAATATGGGTCCACCAAAGTAGCAGCAGCAGAACAGTAGTAAGTCGTATTTTGTTTAGCAGCAAGCAAGCAAGGGCTATTGCAGATGACGCACAGTTGGAATGACAAGTTGGCTTTCAACAAAACAATGTGATTCACTCCACTCTGTCAAAATTGGTTTCGCTCCCTTTTTTCACTATCATCATCATTCTCATCATAATGATTCTCTCACATTCATTCTTTTAAGTAAAATTGGTGCTGGCACTGCCGCTGATTTCACCTAATTTTCTTCTTTCAACACTTTATTTCCAAATGGTCATGTCGTCACTTCAAAAAATATACTAAATGAGATGTACAATACAAATGGCATCTCACGTTGATAATGACATGTTTAAGATTATATCGTTGCCTTGCTCTTCTTAAGAATCTTTTTACTACTTATGTATATGTATGTATTTTTGTATCCAGGACTGTTGTTAAAAATATTGGCAGGGTCCTTTTTGTGTGTGGAGTGATTTTCATTACGCATCACTTTACTCTTTCTCCATTACAGCCATTGTCATCAGCGTTGGACAATTGTCTTGTAAAGTGTATTAAACCAATTCATTTTCCTATTGGCAAATCTAAGCATGCGATGAGACGGCGGCGGTGATGGGGAAAGTGTACATGATTTTTATTATTATTGCTGCAAAATGTGCTCAAGTATTACATTGTATGCCTCTATTCTTTACGTATTTTACGCTTTGTATGCAGAAGGAGAAAACTAAAGACAAGTAACTAGTCGTTCATTCTCATCTCCTGCTAGATTGTTCTTATGTGCCACACTCTCCATTCCTCATTCCGCTATCTTTCTATTTCCATCAGAGAAAAATAAGGAAAAGTCCAACGACTACTGCATGTAATGTAAAATGTAACTACGACGAGCGAGGGTGCTATTCCATGCTAGATAAATGAATGCAGTGTAGAATGTGGAAAGTAAAAAAATAGTTGTGTCATTTGTTCCTATTTCCGACTAATAGTAATAGTTGTACTACTACACTGACTGAAGGAAAAAGAAAGGGCAAGAGAAAGAGAGAGAAATAAGAGATTGAAGAAAAAAAGTAATAGAGGAAAAGTGTACGTTTACGTAGGATATGGTGTAAGCATATAACTTCTATTGACATCAGCAAGGACAGAAAAAAACGAAGAAGAACCAAACTGATCTGAATAATTCTATCAGTGAGATAAGCCTCGAGAATGGCTCTCTTCATCTTCATGGATGGACCCTAATCTTTACTGCAAATCGACTCGTAATACTCCCCAAGAACAATCTGAGCTTTCGATTTTTTCCTCTCTCTCTCGTTCTGTCTTTCTCACTCGTTCTGTGCTCATTCTTTTTTTTGCTTTGCTTTAACTTTGCGGGGAGAGAGGACCTCTTCCTTTTCCTCCTCTACTTTTTTAGCTTGCTCGCTAGTTAAAAAAAGAAGAAGAAAAAAACGGAGTAGTAAAAAAGTAAGACTGCTTCTCTACTTGCTGCTATATGTATGCTTGCCTCTTTTTTCTTGCCTGTGTGAGTTTTCTTCCGTTTTTATGCCAGACTGCTCATAGGGGTACATGGTAATAATAATAATGTACAATATACATATATGTATATATGTTTATATATAAGGACGGATACCGCTCCTCTCAAACAAGATTCATCTATGAAGGAATTGAAGCACGCGGTCGATTTCAGTGGTTATCCTACATAATTCGTAAAGTTATTGGAAAATGTCTGAAAAAGATTAAAGGAGAAAATGGGAAGTCAAATTCAAGAACTCATTTTCTTTCTCTCCTTCTTTTCCCTTCTTCCTCCTCTTCCTCTTATTTGGGAAAGAGAAACTGAAAGAGCCCGGGCAAGGAAAAACTGTGTGGTATACATCCAAGTATATGTATACTTATTGTATATTATTCTAAAAGTAATAACGTTACACATTGTTACATTCGCACACACACACACATGAGATCCTCATCCTCCGTTCCTTCACTAAAACAGGAACATAACCATTATCAAAGCATAACACACTAATGCTGATACACAAATCTTCGGCAATGCTTCTTCTGGAATAATACGAGCAGCCAGAGCATGATGATGATGGTACTTCTATTACTATACTTACGTACTTACTGCCTTCTTACTCCTTTCATTCAGGTCGTTTCAAATAGGTAGGTATAAACAGCGGACAGCGTACTACATACCATTCATGTTTCGCTCGACCGGTCATCCCTTTCGGTGGTCTTTTTTCCTTCTACCAGAGAGAGTCAGAACGGGAGAGAAAGGGAGGTAGTCGTATCTATCTTATTTTTTGCTTTGCTTCATTTTTATGAAAAAAGAAATCAGGAGGATTACACAGCAGTCTTGTGGACTTATGAAGCAACTTGCTCTTCTTGGTCATGAGGAGAAGAGAAGGTACTGCGGAAGTGGAGGTAAAGCCAAAAGCAAATTTCATTCTTGGTGTGTGTGGCTACTCTAGCTAAAGAAAAAAAACTTACTTTAAAAAATAAAGAAGCTTGACTTTAGTCAAAGTCACCGACAGAAGGCTGCTAGTATCTATGTACGTAATACCTATTATAATCATTTTGGAATGTGATGCATACCCTGAGTATTCGGTACGCTACACACACCTACAGATTTTTTCTTCCTTTCGGGTCCTATGAACCAAGTAAAAAGTAGACATAATGGACCATTGACAATAATATAATTTTAGATGAGCAGAGGGAAACATATCGGAACATGTATCCCTAAATATATGAATGAACGTAGGTACACACACATATAGAGTATCAGATGAGATGGATCCATTGATCTGATACCACGGATATTAGGTATGTTGGTGACGATGATGATGCTGCTGCTGGTGGTGGTGGTGAAGAGGCACTTTACTGCATGTATTTTCTTATTATTGCCATCTCATATACAATCTGGAATGTGGACACCATCACCACCCGTTTTCCTGTCCCCTTTCTCCAGTCAGAAAAAAAACACAAGCTTTTTGGCTTTAGCTTACTTAAGCTATTATATTAGCTGTTAGCTTTTAGCAAGCTTCATATAAGTAAGCATTGCTTATTTTTGTCTTGAAACTTCAGAACACGCGATGAGGGAATGAAATGAATGAATCTGGATGGGTTATATGTATAAGACTTTTTAGCTGTTTGTTCCTGGTGTGATGTCCCCATGTCCCCATATAATCTGTTTGAACTACTCAACTGTTCTCTCTCTCTCTCCGTCGTCTCCACTAACTGGAAATGAAAATCCTTCCTCACATAATAATACATAAACCAAAAGCTCTCGGTGGTGGACGGTGGTGGCGGTGGACTGTACAATACACCACCGTGTAGCGTAGATGAACATGGCCGTGTCGTTGTCATCATCATATTAGAGCACTATTCAAGCGCTTATAATGGTTATTTTCGTGGAGAAGATGATACTTACGTAGCATTCCGTTGCCTTACCCATTACTTACTCGTCATATCGCGAACCGGGAGAAAAAATGTTAAAAAACCTGAAGAGAGAGAGAGAGAGAGAAGCTTTAGATTAGATGAATACTGGGCTATGGCCCTCCACGTCATTTGATCATCGCAAAAAGGCAAACGAAAGTGAAACCCAAGTGTGTAGATATACATATACTGTATTGAATACATAGATTGTCATGTGTGTTTACTATAAGGTATACAGCTTTTTACTCGTTATTATTATTATTGAACTTGAACTGTGCATGGGAACCTCAACTATAAAGCTTTTTAGCTTAAGAGCGAAAAAAACGATGCGGTGACTTTTTCTCTCCTCATTCTCTAAAAGTTATAATAACTTTTCCCCTTGCCTGGCTCGGAACTCGACAGTGCCAGCGATGGTGTTACCCTCACCATCACATCACACATCACAAAATGCATACCACCACACACACTCGTCGCTCTCACTAGCAATGTACCCACACAGGACCAAGCGAGCAAAGTCAGCAAGCCAAGCAAAAGATAATAATAATAATAATAAAAGAAAGAATCTAGCTCTTCTTTCAGCCGTGTATGTGTAGTAGCCGCTCAGCAACAAAACTCATCTTGGTGAGTTATGGACATTAATTTTTCAGACGGATGGTCTCCTCGACCAGCAAACTTCAACACTCGCTATCTCTCTACCAAACGCAAACTAGTCTGCTTGCATGCATGCTCTTGACGTGGATATATTACGCTCATCCTTTGTATGCAATCCTAATCCTAGGCTCTTTCCTAGCCATTGTAATAATAATTAGCTTAATTTAGAGCATTCTGCAACACATTTATTTTGTTTCTAAAACTTGGGGAAATAAATGGCAAGTGTCCATTGGAAATTTATTTATTTTGTCCTGCCAATAAAACCATTTTCTAAGCATATCAGCAATTTTCATTCTGTAAAATAGTGTACGACAATGCGTAAGTAAAAAGTGGAAAATAGCTATATATCGGAACGTATAAAAAACCGACATAAGTGTACATGCTCTTTTCTGGTGGAGCGCTAGAGCAGAATGCATGTATGTACATATATCTACGTCTCCTGTACGTGGAAAAAATTACCAAAAAGCCAAGGGTAATCTTACATTTTGAGAATTCATGTCATTGGCAGAGTGGCAACACTATAAAATGGAAACGCGACAGAGAAACTTAAAAAAGTGGGATCTGGTGAGCTCGTCTTAATGCTGTTCCTACTTCTTTCTCTCTCGCTCACTCACTCACTGTATTATACTCACCCACACATAGAGAGAAAAGCAAAGAAACAGTCCATATATTTCAAGGCAATATTTTCCTTTCTATTTTTGCTCTCACTCTCTTCTCTTCGTCTTTGCATCAATTCGCTCTTCCAACACCTAACACTACTAGCATGGCTACTTACTACTTCTCATGCTTGTTAAGAAAAAAAAATTCTTGAGTGGGAAAAATACAGTCTATACTAAACTCTCTTACTTATTCCACCTTTTTTCCAACTCTCTTATTTCCCCTGTGCTGAACAATATTTTGTCTATGTATCTCGGTGGATCTTCTTTCTCTTGATAATATTTTTGCAGACGAAGAAGAATAAGAATACATTTTATTATTTTTTTTCTCTCTCTTATTCTTCGTCGTCGTCTCGTTCAGTAATACAATGAAAATGGGATGTATTGATGGTGGTGGTGCTACTGGTAGTGGCGATGATGAACACGATGATCAAACTTACTTAGCAAACATCTACCGTATCTCCAAAGAAGTCTCTGGTATCCTCTCCTGTCTTACTTTGGTGGGTAATATTAAAGAATAAAAAGAAAGTAAAAATGTATAAGTTCGTTATGTTTTGTTGAACCCACACGTAAAAATGAAAATCATCATCATCAGCAGCAGCATTGCCATCACTATCAAACATGATTTTCTTCAATAAGTTTTTTTACTTCATTTTTTTGTTCAAGGGATTGAAGTGGAGTCGGAATGCTAATATATTTCGTAATTCATGGTAAACTTTAGACAAGTAAGAAAGTATACCTAAGACAATCTTTGGATATTGGAAACCTGCCTTCCGCATCAACATCCCTACTCGCTCCTTTCTATTCCTTTTCATCCTATTTTTGCTCGTTTGTGTGCTCATGTACATTTCATTGAAAGGCCTGTCTGTTTTCTTCTCCTTTTGATTCCTTTCTTTCTCCTCTACTCTCTCCTTTCTCCTTCTATCTTTAAAAAAATAACCAGCACTACGTACGTTTTTTTGTGTATTACCTACTTTCATAATATTCCAACATTCTTACAATAATAATAAATAGGTATTTCATACTAAGCCCACACACTCACATTCTTTTTTTTTCTTCTTCATTTTATGCGTTCATTTCACATATTATACTGATACATATCATATATATATATATTATATGCAATGTTTGATTTTTCTTATTCCTTTCATTTTTTTTTTCGTTCTCACTCTTTGGATAAAAAAGAGTGAAGAGAAATATATTGGAAAAGAAAATAAAGATATTGTTATTATTATTACTCCCACACATATAAAATAGGTTGAGCATGCACATGTTGTAGTTAGGTACATTTGGAACATCATCAGAAGAAGAAATAGACATCGACAACAACAACATCATCACAAGCACAATCAGAAGAAGTAAGAGACAGACAGCCGCGCGGTGTAACAGCCATCAACATCACAAAAGTGTACGACCATATCACTCTATACGTACATCTGTGTGTTATTTGATCAGTGAAACAAGTTAAATTTGAACCTTTTCTTCTTTCTATAAACTTAAAAAAAAGTAAGGCAAAAAAGGCCTTATTAAGGTGAAGTTTTGAATCAAGAGGAGGAAGGAAATAGCAAATGATAAGGAAGAAGAAGGAGATGATGATGACAATGAACAAGGAAAAACTCTCGCTCCCTTTTTCTACTTTCACCACTGTGCAGTCAACTTGCTCCAGGTTTTCTCATTCTTGAGAATAAAAGGGATGAGAAAAATAATAATAATCAGATCCATACAACATGAAAATAAAGTAAAAAAAACCTGAACCAAGGAGAGTTTTTATTATTGACGTGTACTTTTGTGCTGCTGCTGTTGTTGTTGTTCTGGATAAAAAAGCCGTCTTATGACTGACTGTCTCTCGTTGTTGTTTTTGTCAAGGTAAAAGTTTTAAAATGACTACCTTCTACTCAGGACGCAAGTCCCTCTCGCTATATTTATTTATTCTCTGTTCTGCATTTATATAAAGATGGATTGTATAAATGCTGAAAATGCATGTACAAAACCTATAGCTACCTAACAAAATTGGGAAATAAAGCATCATTTCATGGCTTCTGTTCTGATGATAACAGTTATGGTGAGGGTAAGGTTGAATACACACACGTGTTAGCAAAATAAGCTTGTTAAGGATATCTGCTTACTTTTTCATACTGTTTTTTCTTCTCCTGATACGCTCCTGGCTTTTTTGGCATCTTTTCATTTGTTCTCCTTATTTCTCCTTCGCTCATTTTCTTTTTTTCCGAGTTTTCTGGCACTTGACTTTCCTCCTTTATTAGTAACAAGAAGAAGACAAGGAAAGATGAAAGCTTGTTTAGAAGAGATTTTTTTCTCCAAAGATCAACACAGCTCAATGTGCTGCAGTAAAAAAATATAAGGCAGAGATAGAGTAGACCGGAGCAAAGGCTCTTGTAGTAAAAATGATGATGCAACTCAAGAAAATTACTCGTTGACCCTTTCCCTTGATGATTCCAATGATTATATTAGTAGCAATAAGAGTACTCCCTCTCTCTCTCTCCTCTTTGCTCGTATGTCATATATACATACATACATCACTATATACACATTACTTATTAGAGAAGAGACGATCCGCTTGACTCTGCTGTCTCCCTTGCCTGTTCTCATTTTCTTCTTTTCTCCCTTCAAGCTAGTTAAGTGAAGTGCCAACGACGTGTCTAACCAGAAAAACGATGAGCAGGCTTTACTCAAGGAAAAAAACGAGGACAAGAAGGAGAAGACAAGAAGATGGAAAGGAAGGAGGAGGAAGAAGGGTTCCTGCTCTCTCAGGATGACGGTGATCATCAACAAGCAGCAGCCGTCCCAGCAGAATTAGTTCAGAGAACATATTATAGTGATTCATGCATCCCGTCCTGCAGACCCGTCTCCTTTTTATTCCTTTACCAGAGCAATTTCAATTAGAGTTTTTTTATTCAATTTAACCATTTCTATGTGCTTTCGCCGTCTTTTATCATTTATTACCAGTTCCGAAAATAGATTATCTCATTTTAACATCTTTTTTTTCTTCCTTTCTACGCAAAGTGCAATCTGCAGCATTAATATGAGGTTTTTATTTATGGATTAAAAAGGAAGTTTTCATTTTAATAAACCGCTGTCACCAAGTTTGTCGTGATGAATTGGACATCATAACTCATCACTTTTATTGTAATCCGGCAATAAAGAATAAAATGACAACAATAATGACGAGAGTGAGAAAAGTAGTAGGACGACAATTTTTTTGTGAGCGCTGATTTGATGCGCGCTGGCAATAGTGTTGATGATAAGGCGAGATAAAATGTTACACTTTCAACTTTGGCTTATTATAATTTCTCCGCCATCAATTTCTTCAGCAATCTTTTCTTGTAAAATGTCAAACAAGTTTGTTACGCTGAGTTTTGAGTGTGTGTGTTTGATGTGATGATGATGATGATAGCATGTTGCACGCAGCAGTCTATACTACACAGTCGATATGAGTATTCTTATATCATTAAATTAGCATAATAACCAACAGCCGCCTGTATTGTAGTATAAAGTATAAAGATGGCAAAGCTCTGGCAGAGTCGGTGGATCCATTAGCACAAACGCTCTCTTTCTCCGTCCTATTCACTGTTGTAGCAAAAAAGCTGTGTTAAACGGGATCATCAAAATGCATTTAAATGGCATTTCCCCTCATTTTCGACTGCATTTCATCGAGAAATTACATTGTGCTACAAATGCACATACAACATGCCTACTATATATTATGCATAAATGCTTAAGTATCTTTACAAAGCGTATTTCTTTGATATAACCACTAATGTTATTACGACCATTATAACAGCTACACAGATTGCTGGCAGCTACACTTCTGCGACTTGTCATCATCTCAGTAGGAGGAAGACGGAGGTAGGAGGTATATCAAACATCAAACTAGTATTACGATGAAGAGCGAACTACGAAATACGAAATATTATAGTTTAGCCATGATCATGAAAGGAAAGTCTTTACAAACTTGACGAGAAGTTGGTGCTCTTGCTTCTTCTTCTTCTTCTCTTACAGCATTATTTGATGTTGTCGTTGGTTGCTGCTGCGCTGCTTTGCATTATTTTACTAAACAGATCCCAAAAGTCAAGTGAATCGAGTAAAAAAGAAAGAGACGGATCTTATCCCGGTTTGATTATTATTATTATTATAACCCTAATGATATAGTTATGATTACTTATCTATCCATATACCCAACCAACTATTAATCATATTATATAGATACAATGCTTAACTATCATTTGTAAGAGTATATATATGTATATATGCATGAGTATTCAAAAATTGTGTATGTCCTGTTTGCTTCTGTGAGACGGGACAATGATGATCAAAACAGTAATTGCCTGCACTTTGAATAAAGATGAATATCTGATTAGTTGACCAAATAAAAGGAAAAATATTTTAAGAAGAGCACCTGAAATTGACTACATTATTACATGCATAGGTATATGCAAGAAAAAACGGACCTTTTAATAATAATACTGTTTCATTCTGTATGACAAATATTCTTCTTATATGTTTTGTTCTGTCTGATGATGCAGTGGTGGTGGTGATGCTGCTGATGAATGGTGTTGATGTCTATTACATGATTCATCTTGATTCTTCGTCGAGTCGTATTGTTGCGTTTGATGTTGCTGATACAGAGGAGTGATATGATGGGGATGATTGTCATTCGATGCAAATTAAGTGAGTATGCACGAACGTATATGTAGCTAGTTGAAACCATCTGGCCTCCTTTTCCAGCAGCAGCAGACATACATATTTATAATATTTTTTTACCTGTGCATTCATAAAAAGGAAAAGTGGAAATGGATTAAATAAAAATGATTTTTGATGACTGTGATGATGATCAAAGATGAAGATATACATATGCATTGCTTGCACACACTGACACATTATACCATTTTTCTAAGAACCAACTTTATTTACATACAATCCAATTAATTTCATGTTCGTACATATTATTTTCCCATCTTTGATTTCCACTTGTGATATTATTATTATAATCCCTCTTGTCTCTCTCCGTTTCTCCTCCTTTTTAATCTTCTTTAATGGTTGGGTTTAGTAATTTACAATTCAACAAGCGAACCAGTACTTACATGTATATATTCTGGCCTATTTCGTTTTTGCTGTTGTTATTTTTCTCTCCATCTTAATAAGAAATCGTGTATAATTTTTATTGTAATTGCTGAAGAGTATCATTATTTATGCTGGTGCATTTTCGGATTAAGAAAACAAGTCAGTCAGTCAATCGAATAGTAATAATCAAATCATGATTGCGTCTTTGCCTGTATACCTACACACATTATATACATACATTACATTAAATAGACCTTCGATATACACTGTAATTATTACTATTTTATAGGATATTGGTAATTGATCTGTTTTAAAGCCTATTTTTATGTATTAAAATTTATTTAAGTGAGAAGAGAAAAAAAATTAGTACGAACATGATCAATAATCATTTATAGAAAACAATTCTGTTAAGTGCCTTTGCATGTGATTGCATGTTTAATAATATGTTGTGTGATGAAGATAATGTGATGTGGTACCAATGACCTTACTCGCCTCTCTTGGAACAAAAAATGCATGTTTTCATTTCATAACAATACGCAGTAAAACGAAGGAATATGTATAACAAAAGGCAAGCGCTCACAACACAACTTAACTCCTTCTTCATCTCTGCTCTGCTTCATACTTTGTTCTCTTCTCCTTCTCAGCATTCCATCTTGACAAACTCGGAGTGGGAATACAAAAACCAAATTAATCTGAGTGACGAGCAACATGACAGGTAGACAAGGCACAGCTTTTTTCTTACTATCTTGCTCTACAAACACGTAACATTCTATTCCTCTCGCTGGTTGCTTGACACATCAACGTCATTAACATCAATCGAATATTCTTATTACGTACGAATGGTGTGGATTCTTGGATAATGCTTCGGATAGTTAAATAAAATATGTAATTACAATTAGTTTGGTGAGCATATAATTATAACTACTAATTGTTAAGCTTATATTATACTGTTTTTAGTTGATTCACATTTAGTAATTTGTGCATTAACTCTTCATGATTTCTTATTTGGACCATTTTACAACATCCCATTTTACTACACAAGTACGACAAAGAGTACCTTCCATTCATCAAAGCAAAATTTGCAAAATATTAGATACGTAATAAGTAGCTAACAGGAGCCCCAATCAATTTATTATGCAGATCAAAAAGTTTCATTACAATCACCGCTATCAACATCATAAGTCAATCATCATCACAAATCATAAAAACCACCTAGCTATTTAAACATTTTATTAATAAGTAGTATATCATCATCCGACAAACTCTAACTCTTAAATTATCTTTCATCGTACTACATTGCATTTATTCCTCTTCATTGACCATACACTGTACCCATCACTCATTATTACTGTTTCATTTATTCTATTTTTATTATTATTTGCCAAACTCATGCCACACACGAAGAGAACGATGATGATGATGATCATCATCATCCATGCTTTATCATTTCACATATCACCACCACCACCCTACAACACTGCATAAATAAGCAATCTGCTTAGTTACTTTTACCTGATTACTTTAGCACAATTGTCATTTTTTATGATGATAGCAAAACAAGAAGTAAGCTCAGTCATGATTGGGTAAGTACGTTCGATATATTAAATACTTGAGTGAGGTTAATGAGTTTTCATCAATTTTCCACTGACTATTATTGCCACAATAAAAATCAGAGCAAGAAAAAGTACAACCTATAAGAAGAGGACGCTAAGAGAACATACGAAAACATTATATTGTCTTTTATGCACATATACAACGTATCAATTTTAGTATCATATCTCTCCGACACTGTTTAAGTGCTTCCCCTAACTGTATTACCAGTACAGCATGGTGAACGTAAGAGCGAATCTTTTTTTGTGTTTTGCACGACATTCGACATCATCATCATCGTCATCAAATCGTATCGAATATATATCGTTAGTTAATATAATATTATAGAAAAAAGGACCTCCATGAATTCATGACTGTCTGCATACTGTAAATAAAAATTTTGATTGCAATAATAACATTATTGGCTCTACCTAGATATCCCTTTCTGCATTGGTGAGTGAGTAGTAGTGGCGTGGTTTTGGTTCAA
This sequence comes from Sinella curviseta, assembly GCA_004115045.4. NCBI lineage: Eukaryota > Metazoa > Arthropoda > Collembola > Entomobryomorpha > Entomobryidae > Sinella > Sinella curviseta. The sequence continues at coordinate 51,600,819 of CM023201.3, forward strand.
TTCAAAGTGATGATGATCATCATATTTTAATGCTCTCATTTTTTCCTTCCAATCTCTTACTTAACTTTGTTAACTCAACGCTGTCTGCTCACAGCTTACTCACTCACTACTCACTCAAGTGTTCGCTCCACCACTCACGGTAAGTAATAAACGAGACATTTAATTGACCACAACTTTTTATATGTATATGGCAATCATCGTCATTATCAGCATTAAATAAACTTTTTCATGACGATCTATCCGTCCCATAATATACTATACGGCATATGCCATGAACTGGTTTCCTCATCTCCACATCCCATTCATTTTCCATTTGATGGGCAATAGGGATCTCTCTCTACATCAAACAAAAACAATGCATAAAACAACGGCAGCAAGCAGGAGGGTCCCTTTTTTGCTCGGCTCCGCTCTCTGCAAGAAATTAATAAAGTTATTTGTACACCTATTAAAACTCATTGTTTTTTTTTCTTGTTAATCGTCAAGCATTTATTACCGATTGTTTAAAAGTCCATTTATTCATCTAGATATACCTCGAACGACAACCTACCTACCTGTTTAACAATTTCATTTGGGTACCTACCTGTCCGCCTATAAATACCTTTACGTCTGGCGTCATCATGATTAGCGACGTAATAGATTCTTTAAAAACAATCATTCTTTTTGCGCTGTATTTTTATTTATTTGTTCATTGCATTTTGCCGACATCTTTCACATTTTCCTTTCGTTTGCGAGCTAAAGTAAATAATGTGTAAGTAAAATTTTTTTGTTTTGTTTTTGCAATAGTATATTTTATTTTTATAGATGACACAAATAATGAATTAAAATAAAGAAGGAACTTTCAAAATGTTGTATCATTATTACTATTCTCGATTTTTTTTGTTCGCGCTGCTGTTTGCTAATCAAAAGCGGACGCGGAATAATAAATAATATCAATGGATAATAAAGAGACACACTTTACTTGATCACCTCACATCACATATATCTCACAAAATGTGCACATTTTATGGTCAAAATAAAAACGTTACGGCAGTTTTTTTTCGTAATGATGCAAACAATATTATATTGATATTAGAATTCATCTCTTCTCACTTGTTTCTGCTGTGTCAAATATTTCTCGTTCTTAAAAAGACCTCATGTTCTTCTTCTTCTTCTTGATCTGTTTTTCTCTTTTCCTCAGATCATTTTATCATCTCATGTTGATGCTCTTGTTGTTGTATGCATCATGTACGTTTTTGTAATACTATTCAATCAATAAGGGCGTTGGCCGAACAAAGTAAAAATCCTTCCATCTCCTATCTTCTCTCATCCGCCTTTTTTTCTTTTGACTGCTAGCTTACTTATATGCGAAGTGTTGTCTACTTAAACTTATTATTACGATTAGATTGTTTACCTGTTTTCCTTTTTCATCTTAAATTCTGCCAATTTTCAAACTTGTGCATGTTAGTTAACAATGTCGAGAGCGTATTAAGAAAGAAGACAAAACTTTTTTTTTCAAAATTGACAGACAACAAGAACAAGAGGAAAAATGATAATACATAATAATAAAAAAAAGTCTTGTCGGCTTAAATACAACTTAATACCTTCTTTTTTGCTTAAATATCCACCTTGTTCGGAAAATAAAGGATTGGATAATGAACTAGATGAGGAGGAGTAGAGGATGATCGTGTATTAGTAAGTGAATGCTTGTATGCATATATTATATCGGAGTAAAATTTTCTTGCAGTCTACTCTATTATAAGGGGGATATATAAATGTTTAAAAATGGTGAGCGACATGACATAGCTTTGCTCACGGTTGGTGTTGATGATGATGACAACGCAGTATTTTTCACTGCAACATCATCAGCAGCATTCAGTATTGCATGCAACAGGAATAGTTAATAGGGAGAGAATATTAAGTATATATCATTATTTGAAAAGTCTAAGTGGAGTATTTAGTGCAAAATAAAACGTTTTAATAAAGAGCTTCATCGGCGTCGGCCACTCTACATTTTTCGGCTACCTATTGTCAATATTTTTGTATTGTGTTGTCCTACATGCATGATGAGTAAAGGAGTACGCGGACTGTGGCGATGATGTTCATCATCATCGTACATGTATCAAGTATCATTATTGTCTGCCTTAAAAAATTCCAAATGGCAAGCAGCAGCATTCACATTTTTCATGAGTATTGTTATAGATTTTAGCAGTTCATGACATCATGACGATGATGATGATGATGGTGAGTTCATGAAAGTCTAACAGATGCTCAGTATGACCAATCCTCATTACTTTATCATTAATAAAATATATTAATATTATAACAATATTTCATTTTTTTACATGAAAAATGCCATCATCTCTCTTTTGCCCTTGATTTCCCCTTTTTCTCGCGGCTCGTCTTCTTTTTCTTCATTTTTGTGTGCGATTTTTTGGTAATAATTTTTATTATCGTAAAAACGAACTAGAGGAGCAGCGGTGGTAATAAACTAGCCACGCATTCACTCACAATCAGTAAAAGCAGGAGTAGCACCAGACGCGTTCTCTCAGTTTTTTTTGTTCACTCATCATCACCAAAAAAAATTTATAGACATTATATTTATTAATAATAATAATACACTTATCGTTTTGGTGCTGCTGCTGTGCGCTTTTGTTGATGGCGAAGGAGGCAAAGTTGAAGGATAAAAAGGAGAGAGAAACCCATAAAAAATTACACATGAGCAGAAATAAGCTGGTCAGAAATGAGCAGAGAATGACCGTTTGGTGTTGTTGCCAGCTTATATTCGCATTGCATGTAGTAGGTATATGCATGAAAGTATCAGTTTTCCTCGGACAAAAGAGGACATTGCCATAATACGTCAATAGTCGATACACTCAAAAGAAAAAAAGGAATTTCTCGAGAGGCAATCATGATTTCCACATTAACCAATCTATCGTTAATCAGTAATCATGATGCTCACAGTTCATCCTTACTATTCTTTTCAGCTTATTATGTTACTTACTCTTTTTTCTCGCTACTTTTTTCCATCTTTCAAAAAGCTACACTCAAGTTCAGGGTATAAATCGTGTGTGTAGTTCACGGCAGAAATGGGTGTGAGCCATGAATGAGCCATGGCATGAAAGAAAAAAGAATCATGTTACCTAAAAAAGAATTAAAGCATTACTTACAAACATACAAAAACTCACAAGGTGGACTGAGAGTGAACTCGGACGAACGGAGCAAAAGCGGACACTCATTTTTTTCTATTTGACTTTTTGGCTGTATGAGGTAGAGGAGATAAAGCAAAAGTAGTAAATAGTAATCTAAGAAGATGAACAAATTTTCTCTCTCTCTCTCTACTCATCCATCCACCAGATCCATTTGTTATTATTACTTATTGATGAATCAGAATATTATGTGTCCATGTTTCTCTTTTACCTGTGAACGAGATCATGAGTGTGAGTGAGAAAGAAAGAAAAGGAGTTCAGAGCAGCACGGAGGTAGCTCTCTCTCTCTCTCTCTCCTCTAATATCGTTTGTAAAACTACTAATGCAGAGCACATCCTTTTGGCAATAAAATTTACAGCCCATGTAAAAAAGCGTAGATAACAAATCAAGAAATGTTTAATGTTTTTAGCAGACGCTCACCACCAGCCTTGTAGGCACTGGTTCTCTACCAGCAAAAAGCACTCTTTTTCTCTCTCTCGTCTCGTGTCTTCTTCTGCTGCTCCTTTTTGCTACACATAAAAAGATGATGACGGGATATGAGTAGGATCCATTCTCTCTTGCTATTTCTAACTTATCCATATCCTTTTGCCTAAAAACTCGCACATAAAATGTATCACATGTAAGTACTGTATACTTGATACATTGTACAAATTTCTTGCATTTCTTACCTACAGCAGGACGCTGCGACATGGTGGTGTTCCGCATGACAAGGTACCAAATTTACTAATCAAGACCAGAAAAAAATCGTTTAACATTTTTCTCCTGACTTGCTTTTAAAAACGTTTAAATATTTTACAACCTGAGCGAAGATCAATAATAATAATAAGTAATACAGTACTTTTAAGTGGTGCTAGTAGTCGTAAGAAGGCAGGTAAGAACTGCGCAGGAAAAAGTGATCATGAGCATCATCATCAGCATATAGTTTTCATATGTGGATCATATAATATCGGTATCGGTAAAAAGTATTTTTTTCCTGTTATATATTTTATGCGAAAGTATAAGAAAACACGACACTCGACATCGTCATCATCAACAACATTGTGGTCGTTGGTCTTCATCGTTTTGTCGTGAACTTTTTTGAAAAAGTAGTATAATGCATGGCACGAGGATAGAAACGGAATTTATTAAATGCGCCATTTATCCACTGCCGCAATGAGAGATAATGAAAAGGTCAAACACCAAAGAACAAGAGCATGCATACTTTTAGTTCATAATAACAACAACCAGCTTTTTAGGGGATATTATGTACATATATTGAAGAAGAAGAAGAAGAAAACCTCAAATCAGCTCACTTTTTGACTCCACATCTTTCTTCAAAACATTGTTGTTCTGTTAAAAAGTTTGGTTCGTGTTCCCCATAAAATATTACAGTGTATCACAATAATATAATGTGAATATCCCTATCGCTCTCGCACACACACAGCCCTTTCAAATTACTTATTGTATATCTTAGAGAATCAAGTCAGGACATAAAAATAAGTTTAATATTATGTGTCCGTTATTATCGGGACATGAAATCTGTATCATCAGTGCTTATGTCTGTCGAACTAATAATGTATTTAGAGGAGGAAGAAGAAAAATAATAATAACATGTGAGTATCTATCCATCTACTTAAGAAAAGGATGAAAAGTTACAATAATAAAAAAACAACAACAGTAGTAGAGGTAATAGTGCCTGATAGCTGGGTAGTAAAAATGACCAATATGCAATAATGATGTCGAAATGGATATTTTGCTTTTATTTAAAAGCGTACTCTATTATATTTATCACAAATTTTTATCTCGCCATCATCTCATGATAGCATGCCTCTCTCTCAAAGGTAAAATAAGGAAATTTCAGTTAATCATTTCATTACATGAGGTACTCACAGACAAGCAAGCTGAGTAAAATAAAGCTATTGTCTATTACTCCTTTCCATTATTACGATTCTTAAATAGTGACTCATATTTTGTACCTGAACAACTGAAGCAAAAAGTGTATAAGCTTAATTACTTGTATTTGCACTTATCAACCAAGACGTCTTTTATCGCGCCTCCTTGTCTTAACAGCGAGCAAAAAAAGCGATGTAGGCCCAGCCTTTAACAATATATCATGTGAATGATCATGACGCGTATTTAATGGCTGACAAGCAAGTGCCAAAGTGCAGATAGTGAGAGAGCGATGCAAACTTTCTTCATTCACACTTCTTTATACTATTATCTCTTCTTTCCCTCCGCCTTACTTATCCTAAAACGAAACAAGTCTTTCGTTTTTCGTCTTCTTCTTCTTCTGTGCGCCATGTACCGTATAGGTCATCTTTATGCATATGCATGAAGAATGAAAAGACAAGTAAAAAAATTGAAACTTAAGCATAGTTCCAATCTTCCAACATTCATTTACCACAATAACAAATTGACTAACAATCCCTAATGGACAGCTGTATGTACATCATCAAGCGATAGAGAAGAGGAAGAAAGAGGCAAGAGCAGCAGCAGCGGCAGTTAACTCACTTTAACTTGTCATTGAAGATTTTCCGAAAGGATTTTGACCTTTAATTATTCATCATCATCACTACCACTCTATATGATCATGCAAAAGATGCTTTAAAAGGCAGGCAGGGGATCAACAAGAAAACATAAAAGACTTCTTTGTTGTTATATTATATTATACTTAGCGTTATTATTACATGGCCAGAAGAGGAGATTTTTTTTCTTTCTTTTGAAAGTTATTAATTACGCTTTTGTTGCTTCTGCTGTTGATGGTGGTGGTGTGGTTGGTTAATAATTGCTGTGTGCTGCCTTTCTGTTGGTGCAAAGAAAGAATATGCTACTGGTGGTGGTGATATTCCTACACTTTTGTTGTATGATGCATTCATCCGTTTGCTGATTAGCATGGCGTCATTATCATCATCATGAGCAGCAGCATTAACGACAGGCAGCAAGACAGCTACTTTCTGTAAAAAGCAGTAGCCCGTCTCCTTCACCGTGACTTGGCTCATGTTCACATTTTTTCTGTCTTTTTTTCCTCCTCTGCCTTATTTTTCCTAAAGGAATACTTTATTAGTGAAATGGAGACGATGCAAGGAATGAAGGAGGAACGACGACGGTGAAATTAAAAGTACAAAGTGTAGTTTTTATGTAGTTTTTTGTTCTTTTTCTTCCTTCCAGCAGTAATCCAACAGCATGATCACCAGGGAATATACACATACAAAAGTTCCAAGGAGAAAAAAAGCCAAGTTTGCGCAAACTTTTTTCCTTCCTTTTTTGTAAAGTTGATGAAGAGCTATATAGCTTCTGTGGGTTTGTAGCTGCGGAGTTTAATTATCTTTTCTCCAAAAAAAATCTCGCGCCAACCTAATTAAAGTAGTAATTTGAAACTTAATGAATGAAGATGATGAGAGCAACTTTTCCCAATATCTCACTCAAAATTAAAAGGACAACTCACGCATGTTGAGAGATGCGTAACAGTGTTTTTTATTGTAGCTTGTGCTGAACCTTTTATTATTGTAGACTCACAGGTCTAGACTAATAAACACTTTTTTTTGCTGAAGGAATGAGTACCAGATGAGTGATCAGAACAACGTATGCACTATAACGTCACTAACATAGAAAAGCATGAGTAAAAATTGTAGTAGTGGCAAAAAAAGCTTTACTTTTTACTCACAATCTCATTCTCATTAACAACTTTTTTCTTTAACACAATTAGCTTCCTCACTTTACGTGCTCGGTGGAGAAGCGAAAGAGAAAAGCGTAATGAAAGGGGGTATAACAACAGCAGACATTCATACTTATAAAAACTACTGTTCTTACAATTAGTCAAGTCTCTTGGCTATAGGTTGTGCAGTTTGAATTAGTTCATCATCACAGTTTGATTCGGTGGGTTAGGTGTTCATTGAAGATTCCATTGCGTACACATGCATATAGAAATTCAAGAAGATGAAATAATTCAGCCCGAGGTATTGATCCTTTTTTATACATATTAGCCAAGTCATTGACGACGAGCATGAACACAGCATATTTTGTTAGAATAAATATGATATACAAATTACCCTCAAATATCTGCACTTAACAGTACAATAACATTTTGCAATCGTACATCATCCATCGACAAACTTACAATAAACATTGGACTAATTAACTATACTATAATATGGATACAATAGCACATACTTTTTACATTGACACATGCATGTAGTTGGTGCTATATATGAATCCTACCTCCTGTACTCAAAGTAGACAATACCTGCATAACATATCTTATTGTCGAGTTTTCTGTCGGTTGGGCTATTAGTATGGTTGCACGAACTATCTCCAATTCATGCACATTGAGTGGCACCAGCAACTGCTAATGTTAATGACGCACTGCCGGCTACCAATTATCAAAGTATTTTTCGGAATTCAACATAAAACGCAAAAAGTCAAAGACAAGTATGCTTGAGCATGTATGTGTGTGCGAGAGAACAATTAATTCGTTTTACAAAACTAGGAAACTTGAACCTTTCAAACGGAATTATCAATTATTATTACATACTTACTCCCTCAAAAAAGCTCGACTTCCGCTCTTTTCCCTAAATACCACAATTATTACAACTCATGAGGTATAATTGAAGGAAGGGTCTCCACCACCACCGTTTAAAAAGCCACGAGAAACAGAAACTATACGAAACGTTAGCTTTCCACCATTGTATTAGAGAAAATCATTATATTTTTTTTTCATTGCATGCTCTACTCATTCCATTCATTTGATTCATAACTTACCTAAAAGGAGAGAATGCATGGCCTGCTGCGTACGGACACTTGTTTATTCACTGACTCATTCTCATTCCATCCGAAAACCAACAACCAAAGCAAAATGTTACAACCAATTCCCAACTCAAGCTGTAATATTGGTTGAAAAAATAGTAGCCTAAATAGTCGTAATGAAATGAAATATCAATTGCCGCTGTTCCGTTTCCCATATTTTGCATTTTTCTCTGTTGTTTGTGACTGTGATTGAGCATATTACTATTAATAAAACTTGAATGTTTGCCTGCAAACTTTACACATGGTAATGATAATAGTGAGAAGGGATTTTTTATTGTGATGGTTGGTTTTTGTTAAATATATCGTTCTCATTAAAATGCTCATTCACTCACGCTGATATGTTACACCATAACCATCATTTATTGTGGATTTTATATAAATCGACAGTTTCATGAAAAATGGATATTTTATGTCAAATTTTGCTTTTATTTACTTACGATAATATTACGATGGCATTGTATACTACCCCACGCTATAGGCATCACCAACCACACATTGCAAATACCCGCATAAGCAAAATTATCGTCAGCAGCCACTATTCATCATATTCAGCATCAGCACACGTCAAACTATAATTAATTTATGCTTTATCATCTTTCTGTAAAAGTTCCGTGAATCTCTATAAATAATCTTCGTGACATTTGAATTTAATAATAATTAAGAGGATTGAAGGATGGCGCAGTATATAAAATGAAAAATCCAAAATGGAAATTGATTTGTGTACGAATTTAATCAAGTGTAGATGCATCCATTAATAGTTTTCGAAGAAAATTCCTCTTTAAAGTAGTTATTGATATCGTCATTAATAGTTATTTACTATTTTTAACCAACAATATTATGAAAATAACGTAAAAAATGTTACGTTAATTCAGTAAAAAATTGGAGATACCCGTTCCTGACCAATTGACCACTGAGGAAATACGCGAATGTCAATTCGCTGTACCCAGAACCTACTATTCCAACACCAAAGTTTACACAAATCTCTTTCTAGAAGTTAGCATATAAAAACTCATTTTCGGAAGGTAAACGTGAAAAGTTGGAAGATGGATGGGCACGATAGGAATGTAAGAGAAGTGAACAAACAATAAAAGAAGGGAATGCAGTGTGGCCGTACAATCTAGCTAACACATATTATGTAAACTTTCCTTTAAAAAACTTGAGATTTTACTACATGCCGTGGTAGCAGGTATTAGGTATACACCAAGAATACACATACACGTACAGACAGAAGAAAAAGAGTAGAAATGCAAGTGCGGAAAAAGAGAAGCTTGTTATGCAAGCCATTTGATATAATAAAAGTCTTCATATGATACAGTGAGGATTTATTACACACAGGGCAACTCAACTAGGTATTATATAGGCAGCCATTCCTCCAAGTAATATTCAAGCGTTCCCCTTTAAAGTTAAAAGTAGGCAGTAGTGTGTGTAGAGATGATATATAATGTGTATAGGAATGCCATTAGAATTGCTCTTATGAAAAAATATGAATGAATATGTGTCTAAAGATACATTTTTTTTGCATCGCTGCAAGTGTATGTTTATGTAATGACGTTATGATACTTTTTTTGTGCTTACATGCTACATGCATAATAATATGTATCTTTTTTCCCCTGAAGTGCATAATATAAAGAATACATAATCGCATGCATCACGTCTTTGTTTTCCTTCCTGTGGTGTGAATATGCTCGGACTTTTTGACATTGACTAATATTTCATCGCACAATGTTCTTGCCCCTTCTTCGCACTTGCTTTTTTCACTGTGCTGTCCTCCTGAGATGATGCTGGTTGTTTGGCCACGAGAGGAAGCACACAGGCACACAGCGCAGCCTTATTAAGTTTTGCTTTATATTTTGATGATCATAAAAAAAATTACTAGCTGCATGAGCTGAGTTTTTAGAGCCACAACAAATCCACAAAAACTGCCAAAGAAGCCACCCTCTCCTTCACTCGTTTGCTCCGCTCTGTTTTTAAACATACGTGATGATCAGATATATAACTAATATCTAAGCTGTATAGTGGCTCATTGATGATGATAATATTACCATGTTATTATTATAAACTTTATGCGTGTAAAAAGGAATCGACTCTCTCAAAGGTAATAAATACTTCATACTCATTTAGGCAAAGATTTAAATCGGAGAGAGAGAGAGAGAGGAATTAATATTCAAGAATTTAACACTCTCGAAAAAACTTGTTTTCAACCCTTCATTAACATAATTCGCTGTAGGCGACTGTGTAGCGGGAGCAAATCCCAAAAACCTTTTCTAAAATAAAATATAAAACAACTCCCCATCTCTTCGTCTTCTGGACATTATATAGGAAAATTTCAAGATGAATTATAAGTGCTGCTGGGATGCATTTTTACAAATAAATATACAATAAATATAATGTATTGTAATAGCTAGTAAACAGATGCATATATATTGGCTGGTATACCTAACATTTTGCATCACGGCCGAATGATTATGATGATACATTGTCTTCATGCCGAGCCGGAACCAAAACATAAGTACAAAATATATACTTACAACGTCCCAGTCCACTAAACCACCACCAACACCAAAAAAGTAAATGTTAACACGATTCCCCGTAAGAAAAATAAAACAGACTAATGAAAAGTAAAGGATTAAAGTGAGTATTAAAAAGTACAACAAGACAGGAGGCCCACGACTTGTGTGCTGTGTATGATGTGATGTTACACGATACGATACGAAAATTACTATAAAAGTACTCTTGTGCTTGTGCTGCTCCATAAATGTGGAGATATATATAAAATGAGCGAGCACACACACACATTATATTACGGTGAAAGGTGATATAATATTATTATTAAACCGTCGTCATCATCATATCATGATTTCCTCCCAAGTATTAAGCTCTTCAAAACTCGTCAGTGCACGTACGAACAAACGAATAAAGTCTGTTCCATAACAGTTTTATATAAAATACTGCATTATAATATATCGTGCGGCTCGTTCGATTTTTTTTGGATCGATCGATCCGAGTGTATATGTATGCATAATAGATGCATGTAGTAAAGAATATATTAAACATACATACATAATTTTTTATACATGACTGACTGCTCGAGAAAAAGGCACCTGTTCAAATCATCATCATCGTCTTTTCGTCCTATGAAATCCGAAAACTAGGCAGACAGTCTACTAACTAAGAAAAAGAAAGCCAATGAAATAAATAAATATTCCAGCCTGGACGGAAGGTTACCCATCATCATCGTCGGCTCGGCAGTTGTTTTTCGTATTCTAGATTAAAGGTTTGTTGCATGATTTGATGTGTGTACGGTAGAAATGGCATGTCTGGCGGCTTCCATCATCATCATTGCACATCTTGCATATTTTTTAATACATTAGAAGACGACGTAATAGCCAGTGAGAGAGGGAAGACGGCTGGCAAAAGTCTTTTCCGTGTCAGTCGATCAGTCAGTCAAATAGACTTGAGTAGAGGATAAGGAACTTTTATATAATTTTCATCTCTCTATACTACCATCAATACTTTATTCGTTTCCATTCTTCCTTGAACTTCTCCTTCCTCTGATTGCGGTTATTATTATGAGCATTTATTGTATTATTACAACAGTCCCAACAAGCTTTTAAGTATCAATAAAAAGAAAAGTCTCCCAGTTTGAGATTATTGACTATTGACGGAACTTGTCTTATTAAAAATGTGTACTTTTACCTCTCTCTCTGCAACACACTCTGTGCTTTGAATCTTAAATAAAATCCTGAGTCTTTTGACATACTTTATTGTTATTCCCCTTCATCGATTCTTCTCGATTCAACTTTGTAAACTACAACAAGAAAAACAAACGCGATCTGCCTGCTGCCTGGTTTGTTGTTGCCACTTTAAATCCTGTCCTTAATAATCTTGTCTACTTTCTGTAAAGAATTAATAATTTATATTTAAGCAAAAAGATGAATCCCACCATCTCTGAAAGTATAATCCTCAGGGAGTCTGCTGCTGCCTATAACAAAGCAAAGGTACATAAATTTTATACTCATCATGGTCAGGGCTATGAAATGGACAGTAGAGCATACTCATACCACGCTCAACATTATATAACATGCAAAGTACTTGCATTAATTCCGTGTTCTTATCACTGCTTTGTTTTATTTGTGCAACCGACAACAAGTCTGCTTGTTACTGCAGATACATCTGCCCAAACTCCAGCAGTGTTGCATTATAATCATTACAATAAATTTCTCGGACTAGGTAATCATCATTTTATCCAGCTATCTGGAGAAACCTGGAGTCCAAGCGTCATTACCAACACCTTCAGTCAACAGCACTAACATTATATTCGCCCCTTCTTTTTTAAACAAAACGTCAATTTATAATATCACATTCATCGCAATCGTTTATACTATACCCTACCGCATTAGTTTAATGCGTCATCCTGTCGTGTACCCATTTGCCGCAGTCTGGCATGACTCTAATATTAGGAAAAAATCATAAAAACATCTTCATTTTTATAGTAGGTATATGTACCTTGTATACATACATCTTAAGTATGCAAGATGCATTTTCTTGCAACTTACCATTACCTTCTCCACAGCCAGCCAGGCTTATAAAATGGACTAGTTTGTGGCCAGTGGATTAGATTACACATAATTGCCAGACTGTCCCCGGTGATCTTTGGTGGTATATTTGTTTAATTTTTGCCTCACCGTTGATAATAATAATTCATGTTTTCCCGACATTTCGAATTGTTAATTCTCGTTAACCCATGCAACCTCTTCGCTTACAGAAAGTATACATCATGTGGATTTTATTATGTTATAATAATAATATAAGGTTGCTATTAAAATATGCTGCGGAGCAAAACTAAATATATTAAGGAGCAGGAAGGCAAATATATTAAGTATTTTGTCGAAGATTGACCCTCCTTTTTCCTTAAAGAACTCTGACTAAATTTATACAACAAAGAAGAAAAAAACTTCGATTAGTCAAGCTTCGTTTCCACTACCTTACCTTCTTAAAGATGAACATAGCATCATATTATTATCATTAAGTTACTCACGTGCATTACATCATCATCACCATAACCTTTCTAAAGATATCGCACCATTTCTACTTTATATATAAGCTATGCATTATGATGTATGTACATATTTTATGTATGGAATGCAGCATTAAAACAAACTTACAAGAATGTTTACAAAGGGGAAAATGATAAGGATCATCATCATCGACAGCAGCAGCAGTTGAACGATTATTATTGGAATAGCAAAAGGAGAAACAAGACTAGGATAAGCAGAACAGAACACAATACACATATTCAACTGCAAATACATTGAGGAATGCTTCAAGATTTTAAACTCGCCTTAACAAAACCGAAAAGGTTGTTTTCTTTTCTTGAAAGATTTTTTTACAGAAAAGCCGAAACAGAAATAATAAAAATGTATGAGAAATTTGACAAGAGAAAATGTCTCTTTATTTCTGAGAGTTAAAAGAAGAGATTCTATTCTGCGCTTTTTAAAAAATGAGTAGTAAATTATTGACGTGACTAATCTTCACTTGAACTTGGCCTTTAAAAATAACTGAACACCTGGCCGATATTTTACGCCGGTTTTCTTGACGTGACAATGGTACTTATACTGGTCCCCTGGTTCTTGACGAAAATCAATTCTAAAAAATTATTAAAAAGATACATTTAAAAAATAAGTACATCCTTTCTTCTCATTAATACCCCTTCTTTTGGCAAAAAGGACAGAGGTATGATAATAATGATGATCCGATGATGACGTGTATATTTTGTCATCTTTTCCAATCTTCATACTATATCTTGGCATTGTTACGGGAACTTTTGCTAGCTTTGCGGCTATTGCTATTGTTGTCGTTTTGTGTGCCCCTAGATAATGAGGATCATGTGATGATTCATCCGCAGACAGAAAATAGCCAACATCAGACTTGTGCAACACGACACTCCTTGAATTTAGTTGCCCATCATCACCAACTATACATATGTAACTACGTCCCAACTTATAAAATTCCTTCATACATTTTTACATGCTTCAGCAGCCACACGGCCCCGACATTCGTAGGTTTGCCAGACTTATTACCCCTCATGCATTATAATTGCCATAATCATCAATAATTACAATTTTTTTCAGTGAAAAATCTCGGCTCGGTGGAAATTACCTGTGTCTACAACAGTTATCCATCCATCAGCTCAGCTTTACAACAGCAGAAAAGGAATTTGAGTCAGCGAATAAAAAATACACATACATGCAGACAAATAATGATAATATATACACACACTCCTTTACTACTCGAGTGAAGTGTCTACCTCTTTCGCTTTCTGTCTCTCTTCTCTACTTTGCAGGTAATATCATCCTTTTCCTTTCTTAATCAGTTCGTACAGATGGACGCATTTCAGATAAACTGAAATACATACCCTGTGTTTATTTGCAGCAGCAGATAGGAGGAAAAAAGGAAGGATGAAAAAATGAATGATATGCTAAAGGAACTGAAGAATAAAGGAAACGTAAAGCCTTGCTATTCTGGTGGATTATTTGATTCTTTATTTACGGCTTTGCTTGATATACATATATATACCGGTATATTATGTGTATATTTTCTAATTCGTATTATCGCTGCTCACTCACTCACAGTAAAGGTTTGCTTAAGTAAAGATATCGTCTTGGGAGTGAAGAAGAGTCTTTTATCCGTAATCAAACATTAGTTACGTCAAGCAGCTTTAACCTTTATGTCCGGTATATATAGTGGAATATATAACTTGCTACATAATATTGTGTTATACGTAATTTCCAACTAAACTTAATCTCTATTTGACTCGGTCGCTCTCTATCACTCATTTTCTTTCATTTACTACTCTCAGTTTCTTCCTCCGTATTTTTTCTAGACCCTCTGCTGGCGTTAATATGTATCGCTATGCTATCTGCCCATATCATTGTCGTGTTCCCCCTTTTGCTTTCTAATGTGCACTGAGGCTTGAAAGCAAAGACTGCCACACCTCCCTGACCTAATATAACCACGAAAGAAATTTATTACTATCGCCGCACATTACTACTACTTGCGTTACTTATTATTACTGTACGATGTACACCAGATTATGATATAACGTTTATAAGCGTTTTATATTAGTTTATTAGTGCTTTATTGAACTCAGCCGTCACGATGATGAAGAACAGGGTTCGTCCAGTACACATTTTGTAAATAAATAAATATGGTACAAGGCATACAATTCATAAGTATTATGTGCCTCTGCTACTCCGCACCGACCTGCCTATCTACCTCTCCCTCGTCTTCAATTCCTTTTCTTTTCTCTGAATTTTATTTTTAAGTGTTGTGTTTTATCCAGCATATTCCACAGACAATGTTACATAATATTCACCGGGCAAACATATATCTTCTTAGAGCATCGTCAAGTTTTTAGTTGTTGTCTTGTACGGTTGGATGATTTAACTTGCACAAGAAGTCGAAAGAATGGAAGAAATGATTGATAAGGGTTCACAATAACACATCATCATCAACATTCAACAGCACTATACCATCACACCAACGAAAAAATCTTGTACGCAAACAGAGAGGAATTTGAAGAGGGAACGACAGTGACTTTTTCTTGTACTACAAACACAAGTAACTTGTGCATTTAGGTCTCACTCATGTCCTTTGTCTTGCAGTAGTAAAACCAACAAGTAAACTTTTGTGCAACCAATAACAGTCCAAAAGCGAAGGGAAATGAAAAGGGATATTTTAGATTATTAATATTTCCGTAGAGAGACGTACATGCACTCACATGAGCAAAGACATATCACATTCGAAGAATTTATATAAAAAGTTAACATGCTGTATAACGTAACTAGCTGTTGTAGAAAAGTAAGTAGTAAAGATCAAGGTTATGTTATATGAGGCAAAAGCCATAACTATACTAATAATCATCGTCATAATCACTGTTTCCCTTTTTCTCTAATACTAATCCCAACGGAGAGAGAGAAGGAAACTTTTGTTATTGGCACTCGGGTTTTGGTTTGCTTGCATGACAGAAGATGTGATAAGGGATGGAAGATGTTTTATACTACCATATACATATGTATTGTGTACGTATATGCCAAGAAATGCATCTTTCATGTATGTAGAAAATGAAAACTGTTCGATCATCATTATCATAATATGAAATCGACGGCAACCCACTAAGCATGTAAGTATATGTCTTGAATGGAAATAGCTATGTAGAAGGGAAGAGAAAGAAACTCATGGTTTGTGATTGTGACAATCGAATCGTCATCCTCGTTTGGAATATTATTTTTCGGATGTGTTACAATTCTGGTACCGTGTTACCTGCAGAGTTTGGGGATGCCTATATGGGACTGCGATTATTACATAGGTACACACACAAGTTGGAACGATATTGTCATAAGCTCGGGACTAATAAATAATCAATAATAGATCTGTTCTCTTATAAAAATGCTTCATTCCAATTGATTCCCTTCATGATTGAGGTACCCTGTTTTATAGACAAAAGATATTAAATGTCCTCGTCCTCATTGACCAGGTGTGACAGGGCTTGAAGCCCAATCCCACAAGGTACCTTGGTCATGCTTATTGGGTTGTTATTATCTTTGTGCTCGATTCACAATTCACAACGGCGACATTTTTAATTCTTCCATCTTCACTGGTCTCGCTGGTTTTCGATTCTCCCAAACAAGTATACATCAATAAAAATATACATTTATTAGTTCGTTTGTCTTCTCTCTCACAGAGCCTACCCTCTTGTTTTTATTCATTCTGAGTTTTGAAACTAAAATACCCAAATTGATGGTCGGTAATATTACTCGATTTTCTCGACGCAGTCAGAAAATTTAGCATTACCGGTATCAAGGAAATATATTACATTATTCTATATTGTTGATGCTGCTTTCTATTCTACATTTCTCATGTTATTTTTGATAATTCAATTCCAGACCGGCCATGAAGTTCTATAAAAAAATTTGGTACAGGTAGGTGCTATCATAAAAAGGATTTGATTTTTTACAAAATTGATTTTCATTTAATTTCTTACACGAAAATTTTGCTTCAAAATCTCATCCTATAAGATCACGAGAACTTACATATTATAGACAAAAATAGAGATTTGTGTTGATTGAGAAAATCCCAGTGCATAATACATAGTAATATTTACTGGCAGCTTTAGGTACTTTCATTTTCCTTCATTCAAAAATGTTTCCGGTAGGTACATAGTTGTGTAGTTGTAAGTATAAGAAAAGGAAGGATATCCAGAAAGTTGCTGTTTGGATTGTGCACACACATATAAGCATCGAACGTCAAGAGGAGTAAAGCAATAGGATAATTTAAAATCTGACGAAATGAAGAAAAGGGAGAAGAAAAAGGCAGTAAGTATGGTAGATATAAAAATAAGAGCGAAATGTGAAGGCGGCGACAGATGTTTTTGCATTAGAAACGACGACTTGCAGAGAAAGATGACGTCGACGACTGTGATCATGATGATCACTGTAGTCATCATGGCCCTTCTCATCATCATCATCATGATCACAGTTGGGCGAAATGTGATTGAATCCTTGGTAGTGCCTATGAGTGCTTTATACACAAAATAAATATACATACCTCTTCATAATATTGAAAATCTTCCAACACCACCACCCACCACCAGAGAGCCCAATTCAAAGCTAAAATTGCAGAATAAGAAGGAATCCTCTATATATTTTTGTCCTAAAATAGATTGTACAGCGCTCTTCTTTCGTCGTTTGTCGATTGGATTGCTTCAAAATTTGCTTCTCTTCTTCCTGCTCTATTCCACTCCTCCATTCCTTGATGTTTTCGCTACTAGTAAAGTAAGTGAAGTGAGCAAAGAGTCAAGCAGCTAGAGAGAGGATGAAAAAATGACTGGCCTTGGAAGATTACCCTCGGAATCTCAACAGAGAAAAAAGTAGAAGAAACTCATGAAGAAATTGTACTCCTTTTTCCTGCTTCTATTCCGAAAAATAGTAATAAAGTGCTTACTTGCATTTACATGTGAAAACGGAAGGAAAGAGCGTTGAGAAGAAAGGAGGAATAATGTACGCGTATAGAAGTCGTCGGAAAAGCTACTGATGGTGATTGAGGAAATGGCATATGACATGGCTTTGTAACGGCATTACATACTTTGACTACTCGACTTAAAGCTAAAAACCCACTCGTCTTGTGCCGGGGCTATGCCACTGGAAATCGTCATCATCAGAAAAGATCAGAATCAGATGCATACTCATACACACAGAGAAGGAAATTCACATTCAGCAGAGCAGAGATAGAGATACACAGATTCTCGTAGTTCGTTCGACTGAATAAAATAATAATTGACGGGTTGTGGGATTGATCGTGCATTTCTGATGGGATGATGAGAAGGAGCTAGGAATAAAGTCACTCTCTGATGCTGACTCTTAGACATATACCAAAAATTGCTGTAAAAGGCTTCCTCCTTTTTCCCTCATTCCTATGTAAGCTGTTAGGATTTAACGAACGATGAAAACGAGTTGGGTTTGCGTTAGCTAAATAATAGTAAGGTAGAAAGAGTCTACGTACGTGTATTTTATGCAGATAGAGAGGGAGAAAAAAATCTTGATCATTGCATTTATAGGTATTAGAATACGAGATTGGCAATATACTTGTGTGCCATATAGATTTTTGGGTTATTTGACATGTTTGTAGAATGGATGCTAATAAATCACTGGTTTCATCTGTTCCGAGATGAGATTGTGACTGGGTTGATGATTATGATGATCATGATGAAATTCCAATGTCAATAAACGATACTCATAACAATGATGCATAATACAGGATTATTACGGGGAAAAGACAATGGAATGAAATCGATTATTATTTTAGAGATGCTGATGGATTTTAGCACTGGTTTTTCATCAAATATTAATCCGATTGAATATTTATGAGCACTCGTAAATTGCGCTCTAATGTAGCTACGAAATCAATAGTTTTTGTAGAATGAACACAGAGTACTATTTGCTCAATACTTACAATTGTTAGATGCCTTTGCCCTGAGCAAATTATGATTTGGAGATTATTCTTTCCTATTATTATTGTTGCTTATTACCTCCTCTCTCTCTCTCTTTTATTCTTCTTTTGCTCTTCGACGCGAACAAAAAAAAAGAAAACAAGGAAGACGCACAGTCAGACAGCAGCAGTAGAAAAACGACTGAACTGAACCTGAACACCTTTCTTTGCCTCGTTCATCCGTCCACCAATCTATCCATCCATCGTCGTCTCTTCTTCTCCTCCACTGAATTCATTCATGATATTATACACAGACAGACATGAGTTGATGGCATATAGCTAATAATTACCATAAAACGATAGCTTGTATAAATGATTCCTGGGGGTCAATCTAATAAGCATTCTAAACTCTCACTGTAGGGGGCATTATAAAATATGCTGTTGTTATACAATAAGCACATCTCTTGTTTAGCAAAACCAACGTTTTTTTCTATATATAAAGCTTCACTCTTCTTCTTGCACAGTATGAAATTGAACTGCATCGTTAATCCTAAAGATTGTTCAAGAGAGAGAAAGATTCAGTGGATCATCATCATCAGCAGCAATCTACCAGTTAGCATTAAAATAAAATAATTTACGTGCTCCTTAAAAATACATACACAATAATGTAAACACAAGAGTTGAAATCATGTTGAATTTTGCAATCAAGCCTATTTGCGTAGTTTTAACCAGCAAAACACCTGTAAACATTAAAAATTAAAGTTTCCAATTAGCAAAATTATTCTGCACCACAATTTTCTGCAAATCCATACATGGTATAGAGAAGTACACAAAAAAAGCAACTGAAATAATTTGTGTTGTTGCTACATTCCAATTTGGTAGGTATGCAAAGAGATGGCAAGCGGTGAAAATACGGTGTCGTCATTGAATATCACGTTGCCCTTGCTAATGAGAACAACAGGCATTTGCGTTCTACTATGCAAATATACAATATTTTTCATTAAGTTTAGATTGTGTTGCACACACCTGCATTATGCTGCACACATAGCATCAAACATGCTTTCCAATGCCGTGAGAATGCCTTTCCATTCCGTTTTCTTTGCTTTTTTGCAACCATAATAATGGCTCATTTTTTCTCCTTTTGTGTGCATTTAGTATGTAATGTATGAACAATGTGGATTATTACTATTATCACCAACCACCGCCATCATCATAATCACGATCTATTCCAAATGAAGATCAAACTTATTTTTTTGCATTAGTACTAGAATCAGCAACATCATTTCGTCGGGCAATATATAATGCAATGGAATGGAAGTCAATGTCCTGAAAAAGTTAGCCAGATTGTGCAGTAGTATTCTTTTTATTCATTCCGTAGAATATCTCCGTCCTCTCCTAGAGAATACATTACTAGGCATCACATATCACAACACAATGAGCATGCATGCTGGTGTGTTACTTTTTTATAGTACATATACGACGATCGTCATCATCCCTAACTATAAAATTTTTGCAAAGCCAAAACTCCTGCTTTTGGTAGTAGCTACAGAAGAGTACGCGCACGACGGCCAAGATCACATTTGTGCTTTACTTGTTTGTGATTGTTGTAGTTCATCTATCTCTGCTCTGCTGCCGTTTATGCTCAATAATATGTCTACATATATAGGTACGCAATATATCGTTTTGCTCGCTGTAAGTGACTGACTGGCTACTTACTTACTAGCAGTTTGAGAACAATGCATCGCTGCAGATATGAACAACGCATAAGACTATACACTGCATCATCATAGACTTCTTTCTACGGGAAAGGGTAGCAGGTGGTGTGGTGTGACTGACTCCTTTCCTTTTGCTTGATGAATCTCATTCGTCAATTTTTCCCCTTTGTCTGTTTGTTTGCCGGCCTAAAACTACTAAAATTCATCGTCAGCAAACACTGCACTAATCACCTTAACCACAATTACTACAAAAACCACTGCTATCTCTATCCACCTACCTACTCATCACATTTCACATGATGATCATCATCAATCTGCTCGTCGCCATATCCTCTTTCGTTAAAGTTCGCTTCTATAGTTGTTGCAATATTTGAATTGCACTATTGCCTCGGGTGATGCTACCATTCTCATAATCATGATCAGCTTATTTTTGTGATTCATTTCATAAAGCTCATTTTGCAAAATCAAAGAGATGCGCTTATGTGCGTGTTCTGTGTTCTTGTTGTTGGTGGTGGTGGGGATGGAGGAGGAAATTCCGTTGTTGTCATGATCCATCGTCCATTTTCATCGCATCCACTACTATCATCATCGTGATCCCCATCCATCGTCAGCATTGTCCTGTCGTCGTTGTTTTTCATTAACTCATGCAAGATGACTCTATTCATGGCTGTAATTGTAATGCGAATGAATGGATGACGAAAAATATGAAATGAATGATGGTCATAACCGTAACGCGGAGTATTGCCATAATACTTGCTCATTTGCTATGACTGTTATGAGGAATGTTTGAGTTGATGGGAGTTTTGTCATTATCATTGTGTCATTGTCATCATCATCGTTGATGCCCATTCTTGTCGGTGAAAGATGAGCAATTTAGCAGAGTTAAAATTTTATTTACTGCAGTTAAAATTGTGTGGTGATAATTTGGATGAGTATGATGGAATGATGGTGAAATAAAAACCAACACGGTTACAACTTTTTCGATTTTTTCATTTCTCATTCACGTAATTATGATTTTTGTATTATTATTATTCTTATTATTTTTCTTGTTCTCGCATAACATTTCAAAAAACATCGAAAAAGCCAGTACAAATATTTTTTTCTTTCCGAAATACACAATAATTGTAACAATGATAACGATAATCATATAATTAATTGTAATTAATCATAATAATAATAATAATGATGATATTGAACAAAAAAATGCAAACAAGAGGCGATGATCATATAGTTTATAATCATGATGATTTTTTACACATACATATCTATTAAAATGTATTGTATGTATAATAATATAATATATAACATTTTACCATTTTATATATCAATGCACAAAGTTTATAGTAACAACTTAATTTAATGTGGTAATAAATAATTACTCATATAGAGACGTTCATGTGATAATATACAGTATTTAAAAACAAACAAAAAACAAATAATATTAATAATTAATTACCTAATTAATAATAATACGTGCAAAAATGCATTTATTTGCACTTGGGAACTTGAACCATTGATTTGTATTGGTTGACAAACGACTATAACATGTGTGTGTAAAATGAAATCATTTTAAATAATAATATTACGTTTTGTATTTTAAATGAGAAACACATGAAAAAGTTAACTAAATGGCAATACAAATTAAATAATACAGTACATAATACACATATAAAAACAAGGTTGATGATTAAATTCCATTACGATTATGTATAATGTATATATATATATTAGAATAGTTATTATTATGATACATTGCAGAGAGAGTTCAATATAATCAGACTACAAAAATGCATGGGCTTCACTTTTTTTACGTTTTTCACGTAATCTATTATGTTCAATCATAATAAGTAGGTAATAATAATAATAATAATGATGATGCATATATATTTCTACATACGCATTCAGTAGTAAGTTTTACATGTTATACATATATAGGTACTATATAAGGTATAGTATGCAATAGGTTTACAACTATCAATAATACTAAAATCTAACTAACCATTTAAGTTTCTTATTATGCTTTACCATCTTGATGTATGTATTTTTATAACTACATACTACAAAATTCATGATCATACAATATTTATTATTCATCATATTCAATGATAATATTAAATAAACCCAGCAAGCTAACATGTAGCAAAGTGGCGGAGCTGCGCCACTGATAGCAAAAATAATCAACTGACTACTACCAATGATAACGAGAAGGGTGTAAACCCTGAGAAGCAACTACCGAAAGCGGGATTTCTTTTAAATTACGTAATTTTTATTTAAATTACCTAATTTATATTTAAATTACGTAATTTTTATTTAAATTGCGTAATTTTTTTTTAAATTACGTAATTTTTATTTAAATTACCTAATTTTTATTTAAATTACGTAATTTGTATTTAAATTACGTAATTTTTATTTAAGTTACGTAATTTTTATTTAAATTACCTAATTTTTATTTAAATTACGCAAGTTTCAGCTCGTTGGCACACTCTATATAAATTTGACCTTTGACACGGGCCAAACAATGTCAAGGGGTCACGCGACCGTGCTCATCGAATTCCCCATCATCGAAAGGAGAGCATAAATTGTTTAATCATTTGAAATCGCCGTAACCGTTAAACCATAACCGTTAAACCATAACCGTCAGCTTCAAAATGACCTTAGATCTACGTGTTATGTTCATAGACGATTCGAATGATATGTCACTTGCCATATGTGACGTTTGAAAATTTCGAAATCGTAACGGTTTCTAACGGTAGCCGTTGGCCGTTATGGCTATAAAGCTTCTCCCATAAAGCGGTTGTGATGAGAAGCCGTTTGCCAAAAAAAGAAATGGAAAATTCCAAACCATATGAACAGGAGAGGATAAAGTGTAAAATTATTTGAAATCGCTGTAACCGTTAAACAGTAACCGTCAACGCCGAAATGACCTCATATCTTTGTGTTATGATTATAGACGAGTCGAATGATGTCACTTGCCATATGTTATCATTTTAAAAAATTGACCTCATAACGGTTTCTAACGGTTACCGTTGAGCTACGTATTTCAAAATCGCGCTGGACCCTTCTCAGGTGACCAGTTATCCATTGCGGCAGAAGTGGAAAATTCCAAACCACTTAAGCAGGAGAGTGTAAATTATTTGAAATCGCTGTAACCGTTAAACCGTAACCGTCAACCCCGAAATGACCTCATAACTGTGTGTTATGGTCATAGACGAGTCGAATGATATGCCACATGCCGTATGTCACATTTGAAAATTTCGAAATCGTAACGGTTTCAAACGGTTGCCGTCGGCCGTTATTGTTGTCAAGCTTGTCCCATAAAGCAAATGTGATAAGAAGTCGTTTGTCGAAAACAGAAGTAGAAAATTCCAAACCACTTAAGCAGGAGAGCATGAAGTGCCAAATTCTTTGAAATCGCTGTAACCGTTAAACAGTAACCGTCAACCCCGAAATGACCTCATATCTATGTGTTATGGTCATAGACGAGTCGAATGATATGCTACTTGCCATATGTTAGCCTTTAAAAAATTGACCTCGTAACGGTTTCTAACGGTTACAGTTGACCTACGTATTTCAAAATCACGCTGGACCCTTCTGAGGTGACCACCTATTGGTTGCCGAAAACAGATTTCAAAAAAGTCAAACCGTTTTTGAGTTAGAGCGCGCACAGACAGACGGACAGACAGACAGACGGACGGACATCTCGATCTTATAAAGTGGCTCCGCCACTTAATAAGCTACATTTAGTTTTAGTAGCAGTAGTACATCATCAAATTCATCATTTTTCATGTGTGTGTGTGTAATACTTTCATTTCTACGGAGTAATATAGATATATATTTTGTATTTTTATGCAGTTTACTTTTTTATGGTACAATTTTCATATACCTCACAAAAAAGAATGACGACCACCGACGAAGACCTGTAGCAGCAACAGCGTCTATTTCAAAATATTATTTTTGTATGTAGCTCAATCCAAAAGAGTTAATAATATAATTATTTAACCAAACTTGTTGAAAAAAGAGAAATCATGTCATGTTCTGTTTTGCTATACTCGGTAATGATTTACAATTCAAATATGTTGTTTTTCTGCCCTTGTTCATGTTCCACGTGTGTGAGTGATGATTAGATGACACCTCTAATCAACCGGAGAACAACATCCTGTATTTATAGTAATATGCAATAATATGCACGCAAAGAAAACTCGTAATAACCCACAAACTATATTTTTTTATTATAAGTTGACAGTTACGAAACTCATTATGTATGTATATGTCTGTAATATTTTGCTGCTTTTTTGAAATCAGGCAACAAAATTGGGCTAATTCTTCTTCTCATCGGCTTTCTTAAAAATACTCACATGATGATGCCTGTTTTTATCCTTAAGTATGAATTTTCTTGTATAATTTTTTGCTTTGTTTGTCTCACGATTACGAATTCTTTTTTACGATAACGATACGATAGTCAATAATACACAATACTATAATATTCAATAGTCACACTACCCATAAATACGTAATAATATCTAAATTGTTATTATGCAATGTACTGTTTTCCCTTACCATCTACAAAATTGTATTTGTTAAAAATTTGTAAATATCGATCAGTTTACAGTTTTTATGGTTGCATGTATGTATGTATTTAGTTTACTAAAAATCCTTAAATGCTATATCAAAAGTTTTATAGTAAAATTGCCACACTTTTCGCACTGCTCACTTTTGTCATCCTTATATTTTCTTTTTTTCATCGATGAAGATGTTAGATTTCTTATTGGAATTTATAGAGAAAAAAAACAATACGGAACAACGAGGCTAACAGTTTGTAACTGACTACTAAAAAACTAAGGAAAAACTAGTGGCTTTTTTATACAAGATTAAAAATGTCTAAAGTGTTCCGTGAATACGTTTCAATTGAAATTTTTGTGTGCATTTATAACAGTTTCAGAAAGAAAACTTATTATTGCTGTGTAATAGGTGTATGTAGTTTGGTATTATTACGGTATATATATAAAACGATTAAAAATGATTAATGCTGTTTAGATGTTTGTTTTAATGCTTTCGCTATTCCACAACGATACGACAATAAATGACCTGATGATGATTTAATCAATAAAACTACGTGATATTAAAAATTAATAATATGTTAAGTAATTAAAAATTCCTTTCTTTTCTTAAGTTGCGAGGCTATCATTTATGTATTTAGGTATGTATGTATGTATATCTGTTTGAAAAGTATAAATATTGCCTCGAAAAATTCGAATCTTTCTTTAAATAATAATATATTATTTTTTATATATTATATTTTTGCCCTAATATTTTTGCATTCTCTTTTGTATTGAGGAACTTTATGTTTTCTTAAGTCTTAAAAATTGTATACTTTCTTTTATTTTTCTTCTGTTGCTGCTTTGCCGTATGTAATTACCGACACCGACTCGAAATATACCGACAGAGAGAAAAAGAGTGCGTCCTTTCTTTGTTTTCCAGGTAGCGGTGGAGTGTATGCAGTAAGTAGTACAAATTTGTGAAAAGCTATTATGATGATGATGTGATGCGAACACCACCAGTAGTAATTATCAAAGTACACATCTATTGTCGAATCGACAAATACCAATAATATAAGTAGTGGTATGGTGGTTGTATGGAGAGTAGGAGGATATGAAAGATTTCTAAAAGGATAAATCGACCAAAGGCAACCTTTTTTTTAGCGTTGCAATGTCTTTCCTTTTTCAACATCACATCATCATCACACATACACAAGGAGTGCTGGTAGTAGCAGCAGCAGACGAGTTGTATAAGTAGGGCCTAGTCATGGATAAAATTTGGCCATTGTTAGAAAGCTGCCATGCATCAAAATTCTTAAGGGACCGGTGTCTTTTAGGTCTCTAAAAATCTCAACTCTTGAGGAAGAGAGAGAAAAACCCAAACCCGCTGCTGCTGCAACTACTATTCTATGCAGTTTATACTCCACAAACTCCTAACACACACATCATCATACTTTTTTCTCTTTCATCTCAAAAGGCAGATGGAATGCCATTACTTTACCATTATCCAGCTCACTTGGTCGTTAAATACATATTATTATTACCATTATCTCCCATTCATACAAGAGTAATATGTAGGAAGTAACTAATGCCTTATATATAAGGATAGATTATTATGTGCCCTCGTTTCTTATATATATACTTTTAGCTAGTAGTAAACTCCGGTTTACTTACCGGTGCTACCCATCGTCGTCGTCGTAGAAGATGTTGTACTTGAAAGGGCAGAAGCGGCATTAGATAACAACGGATGTTGCATGAGTGCGCTGAAAGTTGATGTAGTAGTTGTTGCAGAAGAAGATGATGTGGTTGCGGTACCTTGACTGTTGTTATCATTATTGCTAGCCATAATAGACGATGATGATGATGGCGACGGTGGTAGTGCGGGGAATGGTGATAATGACGATCCACCAAGACCGTACAGCTGCAAAAGATCTTCTGGCAAGAGTGGAGCAGTATTTGCATTGTTTGAAGTATTATCATTATCACTATTATTATAATCATCATCATCACCACGACCGGTGTTGCATGATGTTGACCCTGTGTTTGCAATAATATTACTTGCATTGCCATTATTCTGCGAGTCCGCAGTAGTCAA
Source organism: Sinella curviseta (assembly GCA_004115045.4). NCBI lineage: Eukaryota > Metazoa > Arthropoda > Collembola > Entomobryomorpha > Entomobryidae > Sinella > Sinella curviseta. Next base: position 51,628,117 of record CM023201.3, read on the forward strand.
TGATGTGGTAGTGGTGGCTGACGCTGGAGTGGCAAACTGGAGCAGCTGAAGTTGCTGCAGGAATGCAGCTTGCTGATGATGGTGCTCAGGTTGTTGCTGCTCCTGCTGACCATTCGTGGCTGAATCGCTTTCTGCAGTGGTGGCAGTAGACATGGGAAGCTGAGCCATGAGATTTGAAGCATTAGATGAGATTCCCGATGGAGAAGAAGGAACAGTAGTTGTAGCACTGGCAGTTGTTGTCGACGGAGTTGATATTTGTCTGTTGACAGGTGAAGTTGTTTTAGCAGATTGCCCCTGGACAGGAGCATCAGCAGCAGCAGCTTCTCCCACTTGTTCTGCACAACTGCCACTAGTGCCAGTGCCACTGCTTCCAGCGTCTGGATCTAACTTGCCACTTTCAATCCAACTTTTGATCAGCTCGATATGTTTCTTTGTGAAAATGTGGTCTTGAATGGAGCACTTGTTCGAGTACTTGAATTCACACACTACACACTCTTCAGGAGGATTACTACTACCGCTGGTCAACAAGGACTCGAGAGATTGCTTCAGCTGCTCTGGGTCAGTTGATGGCGATGATGATGATTTCAATATGGCTAGCTTACTCTTTTTCTCTTTTGCTCTCATGTTCTGATACCAGACTTGAACAACTCGCTTTGCTAAACCTATCTCATGTCCTAGCATTTCACACTCGGCCATTGTGGGTGTCTTGTAATCAGCAAACAGATTCTTCATCACTTTCACCTGTTCCGGCAATAAAAAAGCATTTCTTTCAGATCACCTCTTCCAATGCAACATATACATTTTTATACAGATTTATAGCAAGAGAGGAGGAGGAGCGATTCGTGCATACTCCCCCTAACATTGTTTTTGTACCCACGAAACTCCATAAAAAAGCAAACTTAAAAGAATTTCTTGACACAGGTCAAAATATCATATATGGGGATGTGTTCAAAGCGACATGCAATAATAATAATTTTGTCAATCAAATTGAAACTAAAAATATATATCATATTATCATACAAACTACATGTGCTGGACCAACATGAACAACAAGTCACGGAGCATGACACTGAGAGAGCAAATAAAAAATGTAAAAAAACGGATACTACTTTTTAACTATAAAAAAGTCAGTATATGGCTACTACAGTTTTTAAAAAACGGGACTTTTTTGTGACTTTGTGACATGGCATTCAGCTGACCTGAAGTGCTGCCAGCTGAGTTCTATATCGTTTATTCCCAGATTGAGTTGCTGGTCCGCACGGTCTTTGGCTAGCAGTGCTAGAAGCGGGTGAGTTGGGGTTGCTATCATGATCATGAGATGCGTCAAAGTCATCCCCATCTGTTACGATAATATGTCTTTGTCAATCACGTCATAATGACTGATTTTCTTTTTGTTTCTCTACAAAACTACATGACTTTCACTGTGTGAGGTGGAGTTAGGTCATAATTTAATATTATGTACCTGTGTGCACAGGTAGTGTACTTTTTTTGGTAGGGGAAGTATGCTTATAATGTATTCTAATATACTTGTGCTTTAGAAGAAATTAAGAAAAAATTAGGTGGAATGTTCCACAAGCGTACCTGAGAGATAGTCGTTGTCCATGTCGAGCGCCTCGATTTTCCCAAAAGCCCGACTGAGATCAACTGGTTTGGACAAGTCAAGTGGGATCTCACCCCCTGGATTGGTAGGAAACTCTGCTCCACCAGCTTCGCCTTTCATCATGCGTAAATCCGTTGGGGTTTGTGTCTCGGCTCGTCCATTTTGTTGATTGCTGGCAGCCTGTACTTCCTGGGCATACCGTTTAAGACTTTCCTCGTAGAGTTTCTTGAGGGAGCTCTCCAGCTCCGCGTGAGTGGACAGAGAATGCAAAAATGGGGCAATAAGATTCGTCGTTGAAGAAGGAGACGAAGGAGCAGCACCAAGTGAATTCGTCGTACTTGCACCGAAACTAATAGGAACTTTCGTATTATCACGAAGAGGTGATGAGGCGGAATCCAATTCCTCATCAGGAAGAGCATCGATATTGATATCTCCTTTGGTATACTGGTCAGCATGCTTCGCCGCCAAATGCGTTTCCAGTGCCGATTTCACCTTGAATAGCGCTGGACAAAAAGGACATCGCTTGTTGATCACTTGCGCGTGAGCGCGGAACTGCCCTTTGCGCTCTCTCGCTCTAGTGTTCTGGAATTTAATTTAATTGTTTAAATTTAATATAAATAATATATATATATGCATGTATATATATTAGTATATTTTATCATTATTACCTGAAACCACACTGGATCCACAAGTTCGGAACATGAAAAAAACAATCAATTAATTAATTAATGACTGATAAGTGACTTAAACTGAGTAAAAATGGCTAAATATGGCAGAAATGACAAATTAAATTGGCTTGAAAGTGCATTGCGTGGAACATTAAAATAATGAATGAATTAATTGATGACTGATTAATGAGTAATAAATGACTAATTAATGACTACAAATTGAATTAACTTGAAAATTGATTGCGTGGAAGGAGAAATATAAGCAGAAATATAAGCAGAAATGTGTATATGAAGAAGGAAATTTATATACCTTGAACAACTCGCTTTTTCAAGCCTACTTCACGGGCAATTGTTTCCAGCATTTTACGGCTGGGGTTGCTCTCTACCTGGTACTTTTGGTAGAGATAGTCCAGTTGTTCGGGGAGAATTGTGGTTCGCAACCGTTTATCTCTGGGCTGTCCACTTTCATCCTTGTCATCATCAGACTTTTCATCCGCAGACCATTTGCGCTTTGCAGTCGCATCCCCAGCAATCGAGCTTGCTGCACTGTGTGATTGCTGTGATGAAGTATCTTTGGATTGTGATTGTAACATGGCTGATGTTGGGGATGGGCTAAGTTCACGCTCTCGTTCCCGTTGTTCACGGGATTGCTGTTGTTGTTGCTGGGCTGCTTGCTGCTGTTGTTGTTGGGCAGCGGCAGCAGCGGCGTGATGCTGTAAAATTCCAAATGGACTTTCGGGGGAGTATGATGGGAAAAGGTTGGGGTTCATTATATGCACAAGTTGGTGTTCTCGCCACAGGTCAAAGCGGGGAAAGACCAAGTTGCATTTGTCACATTGGAATGATTCATCCTGACTTTCCATTTTCATCTGAGCCTTCATTTCAGAGTTGAACAAGGTCATGGGGCTTTGACTGGGGTTGGGACGACCAGTTGAAGAGGAACTAGTCGTGCTTTGGCCAGGAGCTGCTGGGCTTGGTCCACAGCTGGATGTCATGCTGTTGTTATCTGTGACTGTGCTGGAGTTTGAGTCTTCTGAAGACATGGCAGCAGCCACTTGAGCGGCAGCAGCTTGCGCCTGTGCCGATCTTTTGGCGTCCTCTTCCTTGTAACAATGAGTCTTTTGATGGCGGATCAACTCATAGTATCGTTGGAATACCAACAAGCATTTTTTGCATTGGTAGTTAAGTCCAGGGGTGCGTTGAAATCGTCCAGTCCCCTCTTCCTGCTGGTCAAGGGGCGGCTGATTTTCATATACTTTGCGAGCTTTCTGTCTTGCGTTCTGAAACCACACGACAATTACTCTTGGGCTCAGGCTCAGAAGCTTGGATAAGTATTCCAAGTCGTCATCTTTGGGATATGCATTATTTTCAAAAAATTCTTGTAGTACTTTAATTTGATAGTCGGTGAAGCGAGTGCGATTTGCACGTTTCCCCGATGAGCCTCCACCGGTTGAACTGGCACCGCTGGGCAATGGAGGTGTAGTCAAGGGCGTATCTGATCGTCCACTTCCTGGACTGCCCATGCCTACAGGGGATGCCAATGAAAGGAGGCTGGTTGCTTGTTGGGAAGAAGGTGCTGCAAAATTACCCATTTTAGGTGGAGGCAACATTGGGCCATCTTGTTGCATTTGACTTACAAGTGAAGAGAGATTAAGGCCACTCGGAGAAGAGCTGGGATTAGGCTCAGCTCCGGGGAGAGAGGATACCGATGATGACCTTTGGTGCTTTTGAGCAGCGGCGAGTGCTGATGTCAGGGATGAATTTGAGCCGCCAAAATCCCTCTTGGAAACCTTTGAAGGACGCTCATCTTCACTTGCTCTTGACTCGGATTCGGACACTTCACTCTCAGCATGATTAGTGAAAAACTTCATGTCCAGCGCTTCCTGCTGCATAGCGTTTAGTAACGCTTGGTGGTGTTGTTGCTGTTGTTGAAGGAGTTGCTGCTGAAGCTGCTGTTGTTGCTGATGCTGTAGCTCTTTTTGTTGCTGTTGTTGACTTTTCTTGCTCGTGCTTTGCTTTTTATTATCGCTTGCCGTGCTACTAGCATTGGATGGGAGTGGGGTCTCTATATACTTTTTCTGCTCTTCAGGTGGCAACGGAATGACCTTGGCTTCACCTGTTTTCTCATACTCTTCCAGATTCAATGTGGTTGACGGGGGATTATTGAAATTATATGGCGAATCTTTATTCCTCTGTCTTTCTTTGAACAGGGTGTTTCGGAACCAGTGTTTTATGACCTTGGGTGGGAGCCCACTCTGCTGTGCCATATTTTGGATTTGCTCTTCCGATGGCGAGTTATTAATGTCAAAGTGGGATCGTAATATCTTTAACTGTTCGTCAGTAATGCGTGTTCTTGCCCTTTTCTGCCCGGATGAGGCAGCTGCCGCTGCTGCGGATGCACTAACTGCAGCGGCTGCGGCAACTTGTTGCTGTTGCAAAAGTTGTTGTTGCTGCTGTTGTTGGGAGATTTGACTATTGCTACTATTACTGTTTTTATTGGAGCTTCCACTACTCCCACGACCACCACTACTTGTGCTAACAATGGGGTCACTGCCACTCTCTAATTGTTGGGGAAACAGAGCTGCGACTGCTGCTGCTTGTGCTGCAGCATTTTGATTATTTTGCCCTGCTTGATTGAGTTGATTCATGTGATCATACGGGGGAGGCATCATCATTGGTACCAATGGGGGTTGCAAATTCATAGCGGCCAACGCATTCATGTTGAGTCCCAGTGGGAGAGCCATGCCAAGTTGTGCAGCCATCATCATCGGATTGATCATTGGATTGAAGTGCTGGGATTGCCCCATCAATTGGGATGCAGCCATTGCAGTTAGAGCTGCCTGGACATCATTCATGTGCTGTGCAAGTAATGGAATGTTATTCGCTTGATGACCAGGTGCACCACCGGCAGCTGCCGCGGCGGCGGCCGCAGCAGCAGCAGCCAACGCTTGTTGATTGCTGCTGTTGTTATTGGCATTATTATTATTGTTTCCAGAGATGGAGTCGGCACTGGAAGCCGGTGTGGTGGATGTTGTGGGTGTGCTAGGTGCTGTTGGATTCCCTGATTGTTGATGCTGTTGTTCCACCGTCTTGTTTGGATTATTACTGGAGGAACTGGCTGCTGCTGCATGTGTTGCCACCGTCTCGCCCTTGATCATCTGCTGCATCATCTCATCAGCACTATCTTTGTCCGCTGCTGCCTCAGCGTCCTCCACCTTCTTCAAGTACTCGGCCCTGAAATCTTCAGCAAAAGTTTCGAGAACTTCCGTTGAGACTACATCCTTGTGAATTTCCTCACAATGAGCTTTCAAAATCCACACACTGGAAAATGATTTCTTACAGTTAGGGCAGGACGCCTTGGCCAGTTCCGGGAATTCTTGGAGGATCTGCTCATCATCCACAGGATGATCATCATCGTCTCGCTCCTGTAACTGCTGCTGCTGCTGGAGGAGTCTTTTCTGGTGGTACTCGTTGAATTGCATCACAACCTCAAAACCATACGTTTCCAAGAGGTTCTTGAACATGTGCGATGATTTCTTGGCAGGGATGTTAAATCGTGGCACCGAGTCTTGTTCGGTGCCAGCTCCCAAGTCATCAGCGGATGATGGCTCATTCTGTAGCAGCTGCTTCACTGGGGTGGTTTGAGACTCTGGCATTCCCATCAAAGAAGTATTTGGAGTGGAAGAGGAGTTTGGCGACGGAAGTGGTGGGAAGAGAGACAAAGAGTTTTGGAACATGCAGTACAAGTGCTGATGCTGGATAAGTTGTTCTTGTGAACCACAAACGAGATTGCATTTGTGACAAGCAAACGTTAGGGATGATGATGAGATGGCAGGGGAAACGGCTGCACCAGCATTGATCGGACTGGTGCTGGAATTTTGGCTTTGAGCAGAACCGGCTGGACTGGAGGCTCTGATTGGGGTGGAGAAAGAGAGTGGCTGGTCGTTCTTTGTGGGGCTCAACATTTCTTGCATCATCTTTTTCTGTTGCTCCTGCAGTTTCTGATGTTCGGGTTGCTCAATTAAAGGTTTACTGAGATCAATTTGTCCTGTCATGGCCAATTCGTGGAGCTTTGAGGCTCGGGTCTGATGGAGCACGGACCGCATATGAATGTCAAGGGTAGATCCTTGGGTATATGCCACTTTACAAATGTTGCATTTATATGGCTTTTTATCGTCTTCCTCTGATGAACTGACACTGCCCGGAATTGCAGAGGAGGATGGTGGTGGGGTTGGAGTTACTGGAGCAGCAGGTGTGGGAGTGGAGGTGCTATTTCTTTCCTTACTACTACTACTGCTACGTTCAGTGCCACTTACTGGACTAATTAAATTAGGCCCAGCTGCTGCTGCCGCTGAGATTGCTGCGGGATTAATTTGGCTCAAAAACTGTTGCTGTTCTTGCATTGCCCTTTTCAATTTGTGCAAATGACTGACAGAATTGTAATGGACCAAGAGGATGTTCTTTTGTGTGAATGACTCCTTACAAACCTCACATTTATAGGGGCGATTAGGATCCAAATACTTTTCCATGGGATAACTCAACTTTTCCCCTTTCCGGTGGAGCAACGTTTTATTATGACTGGTAAGGTAGCTTTGTCTTGTGAATGCGACCTTACATCTGTGACATTTGTACTTTCTATTTGGATCATTGTAGCTATCTTCTGCCATTGCTTGACTATTCAAATAGTCTTCGAAAAGCTGCTGGTCTTTGGACACCACGGAGTCATTGCTATCTCCGTCTCCACTTTCATTCAAGCCAGCGTCATCTTTCTCACCTGTGATCGAATCATCCCGATTACTCTCCTCGTCCATTAATCCCAAGTCTGAGTCATCGCCACGAGCACTCTCCTTCTTTAGTAGCTCTGTTGTTGCGGGATCTAAGACTTGACCACTGAGTCCAGCCAAGAGCAGTGGATTGCTCGCAATGCTCTGCTTGAACTGATTCAGTTCATCTTCTGATAGTTCAGTGTGTGACGTTTCCACGTGCTTCTGCAACGCCAATAGGGATCTGAAACTGCGTCCACACAGACAACACTTGGACGCATCCCGGATGGCGTGGTACTGGGAATGGATCTGAAGTTTTTCCATCGTTTTGAATGCCAGGCTGCATTGATTGCATCTGTACTTGTACACGTGCTTTTCTGACACAGCCATTGACTGACTGCCCCTGGCGTGTATTTCTCGAAAGTGCATTTGCAGACTAGGTGCAGTGGGGAAATACTGATTACAACCTTTTTTCCAGCAGAGATAGCCCGGACCTCCAGGAGTTTGCTTGATCTCCAAATGACCAGTTTCATTCTGATGAGTACACAGGTCATCCAGATTACGGAAACTTTTCAAACAACTTTGGCATCGGTACTCTTCATTGTCACCGTTCTCCTCCAAGAGGTACCCATCAGTCTCACTCTTGTCTTTGTCAATGTCATTGTCATTCATCAACAAATCACCACCACTTTTATTCACATGATCGCCAGAACTCAAACTGGAGTTATTGGCAGATGATGACCTTCCAGACGAAGACGTATTTAGCCAATGGGATTGATTCACAAGTAACAACAATCTCTTAAGTCCTTCCGCATTCACACTATGCACTTGCATCACATGACTTTCCAGCTTGTGTCGATCACTGCACGTTTCCTGACACAAGGGACAAGCCATTTGCTCGGTGGTACTTTGTTCCAACTTGTTATTAGAAGTCTCTGGCGAACTGGAGCGTCTTGGCAAGGAAGAAGAACGCTCCCGATCCCGTTGTCGTTCCCTTTCCAGAGATGATGATGCCGTGCCTATTGAAGATGTCCCGGACCATTCCGAATTTGAATGCTGTGATGCCACATGGATCTGAAGCCGGGTTTCCGAGTCCGCTGTGAATGTACAGTATGGACAACTGAGATCATTGTAGTCACCCGACTCCTTCTCCAGTGCATTCTTCAACACACTGCTGCTTCCACTCCGATTATCCTTTTCTCTCGGATCTATAGGTACAAAAACAAAGCAAAAAAAGCAAAAGCTCATTAATAATTAACACCTCTAAAAGACAAAGGATTCATCATAGTGCATATTATGTGACGCGACGCTAATGTTCGTACAATAAAATAGACATGACCTGAACGGTGGAGACGATAAATCATTATATTTTTTAAAGAAAAACTCGTTGTTCTTTCGCTTCTCCCGTGATAATGACGGTTAATACCAAGGACCTCAACCCATTCTTAAGCTCTTTTCATCATTCTCCTCAACAACAACACAACAATCAATCATCATTTTCTTCTTGTCTAAATGATATCAATAAACTATAGTAAAGACCGACAGTCTGCCGACTGACTCAACTACTAATTCTAGGTTCCGTTTCGATTCAAAACTTCTTTTCCTTCTCTTTTAATACGTTTATAATAATCAAATAATATAATGGTACAATGCACAAACCACATTGATGATGATGATGACGACGACTTGACTCCTTCAAGCCTCAAGTTTTCTTAGATTGAAAAGTAAGTGTAAGAACAAGATAATTTGACTGTTTATGTATATGCATGAAGGATTTCTTGGAAAGCATCTGCATCATATATATGTATATAAAATGCAGAAGAGTAGTCATTAAAATGGGCTTAACATGCATGTACTTATTAATAATAGCTAGTTTTTTACTAATGATAACATAAGCAAAGAAGTAGTACTAGAGCAGTTGGTAATAGTGGTACAGTGCAAGTGGAACCTGATCTCATTACTTGCTTAAAAAGTATGAAGGAAATTATTCTCATGCAGCAGCAGCAGCGGCGGAATAGGGCAAATGTACAGCATATTATAGGATTCTTCTTTCGTGATGATGTTTGATGTTGTTGATGTACATATTATGTTAATTAGGCTACTTAATGCTAAACATCTAATTAATACGTTGTTGCTCTGTGCGAGTGAAAATGTCGGAGGATAAGAGGAATTTCACAGGCGGACAAACAAGAACATCACGACGATAATGGTTATGTTATAATTGATAAAAAAGTACATCGTGACTTCCTCGCTGTTATCAGCAAGTTTTATGCCAAAGTGATAACCAGGAAAATTGCATTTGGCATATTTTCTTATGGTACAAAAGACTTATCATGCAGTGTAATTAAAATTACTGATTAAGATGGCTCCGTGGGGCTAAATGAGAAAATTATGAAAAATTTTATATTACAAAAAATTCGCACGTCTGCTGATGATGAGTAGTTTCGCTAGAAAAACGTTTTTAATTGCCACCGGATAATTATATCTACTGTGTAAATCTACTCCAAACTGGATGCAGGTGATTATGATGAGCGAGTGAAAAGAAAAAAAAAGAATTAATTACTCTCCTCCAGACAAGTTTTTTGTCTTTCTTGCGGCTGTTGTACAGTCGGCAGCGCTCAGTTAAGTCAAGTTTATTATCATCATGCACTCATATTTTTTTCTAGCACCAACAAAGCCATATAAACTGGGCGATGATTATGCCGATGATAATAGTAATTCCCCTTTGCTTTTTAGCGCTTGTTACTCAATCTCTGTAAAAGTGGCTCAAAATATATCAACTATAGCAGAGAACTAGAAGAGTCTCTTTGCAACCGGCATATTCATTATTATTTTTACAAAAATATTACACAACAACAATGTATTATGCATAGCAGCACGAACAAACGAATATATAAAAAAATGTTACGTTAAAAAAGAGACGTGTAATGTGATAGCGTCATGCGAGACGGTTGGAATTCTAAGCATGCATGGAAGCATAATACCAAGAGTGTATGCATGCATTGCATTCATTAAATATATATTGTACATACCTACATCAATCAGCAATCAGATTCTTTCTTTTTCAATGTGACGATGATGATCATGACTTTTTTTCAATTCTCTTCAACAGAATACCTACTAATAACAATTATCCCTCTGTCTAGACCTTTTTTCGATTATTTCATTAATGCGATGAATATCTCCCATTTTCTTCTTTTGGGAGAGAAGCAATAATTTTTCCACATTTGATATTATGATTATTGCTCCGTGTGTCCCAAAAATGGATTCAAAAGTGAATTTCCATAATGTTCTCCAGTGTGTAGGGAATATATCAACCGACAAATCAAATTGAAACTAATAATCCAGTACGTGTTTTTGATATCATGAAGCATCTAACAAAACGATACTCACTTTTTACTAATCATTTTAAAATACACCAAATAAGGTCCCATATACATAAAATAGTAGAAAGAGAGGCATGCAATTCCAAGCACTTATAGAGGTTTTATGAGTTTCACCAAACCTTTTTGTTTCAAATGGAGAATAGTGCTAATAAGCACGAATGCAAGAAAAGAGTACAGAATTTGATGGTGGTATAGATGCAAGTGGCAAGTTTACAACGAAAAGTACAAATTCTCTATTTCATGGAACATGTTTCTTTTTTTTCTCTCTCTCTCGTACTCTACAAAACTATACTTTTCAGAACAGCAACTACTACATCAGCGGCACATTGGCCATTCATCAACATTATCACATCATGGCATTATTATTACAACAAAACAAAATATTATCTGAAACGTTTGGTCCGCCACCATCATGAGATCGCCGTGTACAGTACAGTAGTGTACACAGTGCACACGCATTTTATTTGTACTTTTCATACTCACTTTACTTTGACGTGTTTGAAATAAAACAGTAGTAGTAATAGCAGAAAATATATACCTACGCACATATATAGAGGTCTTGAAAGTTCAAAAGAAACGATAACTCTACTACGAAATATTATTATGTGTATTACTAAATATATGATGAAAACGGTTGTTTTTCATTTTCCGCTGGGCTACCGTTTTATAGGTGGTGGTGTGTCGGTGTGTAGATACCTAACCTATATGTGTGTATTTTGTGCTTCTCACAAGTGTGAATCCAGCAATGTAACACGTAATATTCCCTTTTCATTGAACATTTCCCCTATTTTCCCAAAACTCTTTTTTTTCTGCTTTTCTCCTCTCGCTCACACACATACATACACACACGCCGAATTGCTTTGTTGGAAAAGACCAGCAGAAAAATATTGTACAATCACGAAAGTTGGCCTAGCCCGTGGTGGTGTTGTGTGCACTGTATATTTGAGCACGGTACAACACGAACAAATGCCTACCTACCTGTGTGTGTGGAGTACTGTGGATGGACAGCCATAAAGCCATTACCACCTCCACTTATTCCACAATACGGCGACGCGACCATGATGATGATGATGATTGTAGTAATAATAATGGCAATGTGATGCAATGATCATTTTCTAGGTAAGTTATGTTACGTTGCATGCATGCCACACTATGCAGTGCAGTGACTGACTTTTATATAATTTTTTGATGTACTTACTTGAGGTAAAACGGGATTATTATAAGCTATTAACGAAAAAAAGCGACGAGAGGGAGAGAGACAGCAGACCTCAAAACAAAAACGCAACACAAGTGGTGCCACTGTGCCTAATTTTACCAGACAAAATGTATCATAATTACAGGAGCAAACCCTTGAAAAAAGCACTCATTACTCCGGAAATAATCAAAATGCTATATCAGAGAGGGTTCTCTGGGTACAATGCATCTACCTTTGTCGAATTCTCTCTTCTTTTGTAGATTTTTACACAAAAAGTGTAAGAAAAAGCGAAAAAACAAAAAAGCGTGTGTGTTTCCCTGTTTTCCCGACATTCATCATCAAAAATCCTGCTGTTAATAAATAGTAAACTCGCACACATCTGCATGCATGATGCATGAATTCTTTTTTTACTAATTTTATAAAAAGAAAACCTAGTCCGCTTATTGTGGGCTAAATCACTGGGTGAAAAATACATAAAATTCCCCTTTAACTGATAATACAAAAAAATAATGCGATACGCAATAAGAATTATCAGAAATGATAAAAAAATGAAAAATAATTTATTAAAATGCTCTGGTCTTTTGGATCTGGAACCCTTCTTTTTTATCATGAAAATATAAAAAAGTACAGTACGAGAAGAGGTCATGCTGTTTCTGAAAACAACAGCAGGAGTAAATATGGAGTTTCCGCCGCGCTCTGTTTTTATATATTTTATATAGGGATGTATGGTGGCGGTGGTGGTTGATGGATATGATTAACGAAAATGGCATGTGAGCATTATTAGTTAGGCACCACCACCGTATGAGCACTGCGCTGAGAGAGATAACGTTTAGAAGCAAGAAAAAAATTATTACATGAGAAGTTGAGTAAAGGGTGCGAGAATACATGATCAAGCATCCGTGCACACTGTATGAACATCCATCTTTAACATAAAAGAAAAAAACAAGGAGCGGATGAAATACATGTCACAGAAATTATTACGTGAACTTGCTTAATTATGACTTGAAGCAGTCCGCCCAAATTACGCTGAGAAAAAAATAATGACATAAAAAGCAGTTTGTTCGGTCTGAAATGGAATGAGTGACGGACCAAAAAATATACAAAATGGGTACAGGTATACTATATCAGAATGAGGGATAAGGTTGCTTGTTGGCTTGCCTCTGTTGTTGTACAAAATAAGCACTATTATAATTATCAGATAGACAGAGTAGTGTGTAGAACGCTCGTTAACATCTCAAGATACTGGACTGATCTTGAAGTGATATTATTACTTATTATTACACCAGTTGTATAATGTGCAGTTGCTAGTGAGTAGGTATCACTTTCACATTAGTCTGTTTACGATTCTAATGCTGTTCCTTTTCTAGAAGAGAGGAGGACAAGTATGTGGTGTATAAAAAGTACAATAATGTTTAAAAAGTACATACTGCTGGCATCATCAACAGCATCAGAGAGGGAGAGATCACGTAATCATTAAAAAGTAGTCAGTGCTGCTGCTGGGGAATGGTCGTGTGGAAATATAAGCTTTGATATAAAAATGCAGAGGAAAGAGAGAATCCTACGTAAAAAAAAGACTGGAAATAAGACCGAGAGCACATCACAGCATCAGCACCCACTTTTTTTTGTTTTTGCTACGTGGCTTTTTGGTTTTTACTGTGTTTCACTTGAGACAAGGCATTAATTACCCTGATAACCATGAATGTTAAAGAGGGGTGGATGCTTATATACATTATATAATTATTTGCCATTATTATCGTCATCAATCCAGGGCCAAAAAGAGAAGAAGAAGAAAAAGATGTAAAAAAATATGAACCAGCAATACAGCAACCAAAAACCACACAGAAATGAACATAATAGCAATAATAACAATCACCACTATTACTACAGCGCCTCGTGAAAATAAAGACCAGATTCAGCTGCTGCTGTTGAGTCAAAGTTTTGAAGTTTTTTAGCTTCAACACCAGCAGCCATTAGCTCTTAGCTCAGCCATCCATGTAAGTAGGAGTAAATACGTAACAAAACAACATTAAAAACATCTCGCTTAAGTTCATTCAGCATATTTATTTTTTTATGTTCATCTTTTCTAAGAATCTATTTCCCTCTTGTGAAAAAGTATGTATGTATATATATTTCATATATTTACAAAAAAGTAAGTAGGTAGCATTGGCAGAAGTACAACCAAGTCGAGAGATTTCATAAATTAGAGCTAGTAATAATTACCCTTTTGATTCTCTTTTTTTTGGTCTTGCGTCGGTCGCCTCTCTTCTCTCTCTCTCTCTCTATTTTATAATATCCCGGCAAATTATCCTTTGTTTTTCCCACAAAACGACTCATTAACAAGTTCAACAATATTATCATATTAGGCAAGTCAGATGTAGATACGAATATAAGCTTTTCGGAAAAAGTCCAAAAAAATATAGAGACGATGATGACGATAGGACTGCTTCCCTAATCATCATCACATCAGCATCAGAAGCAGAAAGATTGAAAAGGAGAAAAGGGCAAATCCGTGAAAAGACAATCTCATATCATCTTCATCTGTTCTGGCTCCCACCAATCCATATAAAGTAAAAGCAAAAAAAAGAAGGCAGGAGACAACGAGAAGGTTACAAAAGAGCAGCTTGTAAAATTAAATATTAAAACAAGCTGCACTGTTTTGTTGCATGTGTGTCTGTTTGTTATCTCCACACTGCAAACATAACATGATACAAAGTAGTACTTTGTACGTTGTACTCATTTTCTTTTTAACAGAAATAATAATAATAAAGGTAATGATGATGATCTCTTGGTGCCTTCTTGGCTTTTTGCTTGTTTGTATAAAATTGTACATGTGCATGATGATGACGAGGGTGATGTGATGCTGTTGATTATTTCTTTCCACCTTGATATTAGTGAGGTGAAGTAGTACTACTGCAGCAGCAGCACAAAGTACAAGAAAACCGCTCCACCCTGAACCACTTAACAAATATGTATTACTCGCTGTTCTAGAAGAATATAATAAGTAGTGGTACTTTTTGATTATTATTACGCCTCATTTGATGGTTGTACGTACAAACAAGAGAGTCACACACAACAACACACTCATTAACGCTTGTATTGCAAACGAGCAAGTCAGAGCAGATAATACAAAGAGATAAATATAAAGACAATTTTTTTCTAAATGAATAAGGAGAAAAAAATGATGATGATGATGATTACATTCAGCATTGCAGTAGTAGTGGTAGTGTTAAATGCGATGTTATATGCCAACTCATCTTTAGTGTACACAAACAAAAAAAACTGTACATTGTACAACAGAATATTTAATCTTTTTGTCAATAGGTAATTCAGCAAATGAAAGAAAAGAGAGACAGAGGAGAAAAGAATCATCATCCTCATCAGTTACAAAAGAAGCTATCACAGAAGATAAGAGTGGACAGCCCTGATTTAATACTTCAACTTGAAAGAAGAGTGAGAGAAGACAAAAACAGTGATTGAATTGCAAAAAAATTAAAATGAACGGGATGGACGAAGGGAGAGAGAGAGAAAAAATAAAGAAAGAAAAAGGTTAATAAATGATATAATGATGATGATGATATGTGTAATAAGTTGGAGAAGAGGGATGGAAAATGAATATTATCGTTTTTGGCCGTTGTGTGGTGAAGTGAACTAAAACCAAAAAAGATGCACGTCATTTTCTCACAGATCTCTGATGATGATACACACACGCACGGATGGACATAATATTTTGCCATGAACTTGATAATGATGATCATGGTCATCAACAGCACAGTGAAAAGTCAGTGGTGGTGGGGTGTATATGTAGAGAATAATAATAATATTGTTATTATACCAAGATGACTGCTGCTGGTCAGTCATCTCTTCAGAATCTTCTACAGAGTAAGAAGACGCTTTTGATCTCCGACTGTGCGTGGGACTCGCAACTCACATCACACAAGAATTTATTGAGAAACAAGAAGGCTGAGACTTTTGTCGAGAGAAATTAATTTGTACACCAGATCTAAATCCCATTAACATCTCTCTCATTCTCATCATCATGATCATCATTCTTTTTCTCTTTCTCGTTCTCAAGAGCACAGAAGCAGTTTTCTCATCATCATCATCTCGCCTTTTCTACTTAACACTCTTAATTGTAAATGAGATGATGATGAAGGCGAATATAAAGCAAAAGAAAAAAATCACAACAACAACAACATCAACAACAAAAAATCCGTTTCAATTTTGTTAATGCTTGCACACAAAGCCCAGAGTAGATTATTATTTACCATTATGCATTATGATGAGACAAGAGCAAGAGAAAATGTTCGTACACGTAGCCATCATATAATATTCATTATGACATGGTACGAATTTGAGAAGATGAGAGAAAAGACAATAAATGGAATGGCGACTGTGTCTCTCTGCTACTACTACTGGAGTTGTACGTGAGTGAGCAATGAACATGGTGAGGGGACACTTTTTATTCACAAAACGCATATAAATCACCATCAACACTGAAAACATTTTCGTTCCATTTACCTCGCATTTCATCATCAGAGCATCTCTTGCGCTTTTCAAACATAAAAACCATTTTTCACAGAAAATTTTAAATCCTCCGTGACTACTGCTGTATTACTACTTTTGTATAGATTTCTTCATATTTGGTATACACGCTTGGCTACAAAATACGTCCATAAACACACAAACAGAATACTTAAGCCCGTAAAAGAAAAAAAACATACATAAAAATTGTATTGCGTGCATTTGTCCAGATTCCAGATGAATGGCCACTACTTCTACTACTTGTAGTAGTTATATGTATATGATGACTATGGCATCATCATCATCATAATCCTCTTCTTCTAGACTTGGTCTTTTTGCTCACTCCTCTCTTCTCCCTTTATCCTTTTCCATACATGTTATACATTTATCATAATATCTCTGCAATTTCCCTTTTCCTTGCGCGTTGCTTTGTGTGCTCTATGAACTTGCATGGTTTCTTACTCTCCTGCTCTGTCCTTATAAGCCCATTTCACAATAATATGGCAATGACGATGAGGACGATGATGCAATGCAACTTTTTTTTGAAAGGACAAAAGCATATTATTATACTTTTTTGACAATGACAATAGCAAAAACGATGAAGAGTTACGAGGAATGGTTTTAGGTACCATCATCATCATCATCATTTTAAGTTACTGTATCAGATCAGATCAGAAGACTCTCCAGGAAGAATTTAACCATATATGTAAGTATACTTGTGCTTTATGAAGATTGACAAAAGATACACGAAAAGAGGAAAAGGGAGGAGTGCACACACGTTACAAGAACATATGGACACTGTATTGCAAGCTTGATTTAACATGTGACAAAACTGTACGGGCAAAAAAGCACGATATAAAATGTTCTAAAGATGTACACGTAGTAGAAGCATTTTCTTTATTTTTTAAACGGATATATGTATAAGAAAATGAAGAATTCAAAAAGGTGATGTGTATGGGATGGTATACTTTTTGTTGTGAACTTTTTTTTTCTTTTCATGTTGTGAGACATTTTGTGCTGTTGTTGTTGTGTGCGACACTAATACGAACCGTATATCACTGACATGAAGTTTCACGTTGCCATTCGTCTTGTAAACACTTCTTTAAGCTCTTCAGAGGAAAAGTAAAATAGAAGGAGCATAAGAGTTTTTTTTTATTCGTGGCATTACATGAAAGTTTTTCATGAGACATCCTGTGTCCTGTCATTTGGCCTATGTGTACTTTCTGCGGTTAAAATGTTCATTTTCCAACAAAGTTAGTTCGTCGTCGTCTACTCTCTGGTTGGAAGCCCCCTTTTTTCGCTTATTTGTTTGCATTGCTTAAGTGTACCCAACCAACCAAACTGACAACACTACTGGTGATAATGGTGATGATTTTAGTAGTGGACAGGACACACCCGATATATAGCTATACATATTCCTATGTACACAAGATTCTATTGTTTGTCAACTTATCATCGCATTTTATTTACCTATTTTACGATTTTCTCCTTTCCTACGAAAAAAAAACTTTTTTTCTCCTCATTTTCTCTCCACTACTATACTACTGAAATATTTATTAGAAGAGTAATGCTGTACTTAAGGCCTATATACCCATTGGCCACCATATTATTATTCCAATGCAATGATGATGATGTTGATGATTGCTATAGGATATCCATACAAAATGAATTCAAAAAGTGCTTCATTATGACAAACTGTCCATGCTGTTCTGCCGAGTGAGTGAATTAAGCATTTTACCTCCCCGAAGAAAAAAATAATAATTCTCACCGAAAATAAAAGGAAAATCCATCTACGTATGAAATATTTTAAGTGACATATTCTCTCCGCACCTCAACAGAAAAATACTATTGTCTGCCTGTTTTTGTCCTGCCTTGAATGAAAAAAAATTGTATAATGTTTTTTCTCACCTGAAACTCAGCAGTTGTCCTATCTAACATTGCAACATGAATAATATATATATAGAAAAACACACAGAGAGACAGAACGTTGCACTGCAATCACCAGGCAGATAATAAAACCGAATGACAATTACAAAAAAAACTTGTCAGTAGTCACCACTTGTATGCATATTATGCTTTCCTTTTTTATATACATATAATATATACCTGTTTTCCATTAGAGAGCAAACAAATCACTAATTTAAGTACAACAACTGTGTAGTACTCAAAACTTAAGCAATTTAACTTGTAAGTACATGCATTCATATGAATATTGTAATGATAATATTAAAAAACAATGACATCCACAACATGCACAAAGAAAGAATGAGAGAAAAGGAACGGGAATATGGCAATAATGATAATATTATTATTATTGTTACGACTTTTCTTCCCTATCATTCCACCTCACCTTGCTGCCTACTATCACACCACCACCACCACCGGCCATCGTAATCATCATCATCCAGTAGCACCAGATGTACATTGACAGTGCATGTCTTTTGTGCTTGTTGTCCGTACCACCACTTTATAATGACATTACCATAATGTAATATGCATATTATTTGAACCAAAAAAGAAGAGGGTTTCTCACCCCATCATACTTCCACCCAAGTGCGCATGCATGTAACCTGTCACTCAATTTGCATAAAATAACAGGTAAAAATGAATGGATTAACCCTTCCTTTTCACAAGAGCTGGTGGATCCGTTGGTCGGTGTGTGTGTGTGTGTGTGTTTCACCATTTAAGTATGATGTACCCCATTTATACTTTTACCTCTTGTACAACTCATATCATATCATAATGGGAAGACTAATAGTATCATTATGCATGCAGTAATGCGTATCTACATGACCACTGCAATTGCAAGTGAAGTGCAATAAAGAGCAATACTATTAGCTCTCTGCAGTTGCCGATGATGATGATGGTGGTGGTATGCAATAATAATGTGAACGAAAAGGAGCAGCAAAAGTTGTATGTTGATGAGTTTATTTTTATTTGAAGAGGATACGATAACTGTGTGACTGGACACACGGGCATCCCCATTTACAACGCAACCACAGCAGCAGCAGCAAAAAGACACACACAGCGAGAGAAATTTTATTGTATGGCTTGTGTGCATGCACGTATTGCTATTAACTGCTCATACCTACGTATCTGTTTGCACTTTGGCTATACTAGCTTAGCGTATAAAAGCTTGTAAGCTTCTTTTTAAGAAGATAACGCATAACTCTTGTGAACGAGCCTACTTGTGACTTGAATGCGCTCATATAATGATATCATGTTTTTATCATTAGTGGACTCTTCTTTTTATCTGTTCATCGGTGCCTTAAAGTGTGCAATAATTCCTGGTGTTGATATGAACATGTCTATTTTATTGTACGAAAATAAAACTTTTCTTTACGATGATAATGCTTGTGTGTGCCGAGGTAGGTATATATATAATAATGTACTGACCTTGATCGTTGTAGAAATTTGGTGAGACATCAGCGGAAGCAGCCGAGTTATTATTATGAACCGGAGAGTCTGTCTCTGGTTGTTCAAGAACTCGGAAAATTTGAGTGAGATCTGGCTGACCATCCTTTCCCTCAGCCCGCCGTTGAAGACTATGCAGTTGTTCCAGTTGAAGGTGTTTTATTGACCTGCATCAGAAGAATACGAACATGTTTGTATTGAGATTGAGAGTCATTGTAGATAAAGATTTTTTTTATGAATGGCTTTACAGGAAATGCATTTGCTTATCACCATGCGTGTATGTACATAGATATAATAAATCTTTGCGTTGTATTTGAGGAAAATTGAAAAAGCGATAAGCTTGTATGTATAATTTTCTCTTGGTTTCTTACCTTGTATGCTGGAGCAACTGAAGTTTGACTCGAGTCGTAAATCCACAGAGAGCACATGCATAAATACGAGCATCTTCAGGAATGGAATTCTCTTGGTTTTGGATATGTCTGAAGATGAGTACGGAAATTTCATGCCGTTGATGAGCCGCATGCAGTTGTAACTTGTGTGCCGAGTTGGTGTAGTAGTCACAAGCGTTGCATCTCACTTGAATGGGGTTGGACATGCTTAAATACTTGAGTTTCCACTCATTTCGTGGCCCTCCTTCCTTGACATGATTGACATGCTGCAATCTCTGCAAATGCTTGTCGGTCTTGCAATGCAGTTGGAAATTCGCTTTGAGATTTGTCTTGTACGAGCACAGCTTACACATGTAATTGCCAGCGACTAGGGCGAGAATTTCATTTTCCCGGAGTTTTGTACGATCCTGGGTTAAATGATGTGATAGAGCTTCCAAACTGTCTGTGTGGTAAGAGGTGCAGACACAGCACTGGAAGAGGTGACTTGGGTTTGGATCTGGAGGTTCTGGTGGGGGCTCCATGGTGTCGGGATTAAGACCGAGATCCATATGGGGTGCCAATTCTGGTGGAATGTGAGGAGGCATCTGACCACCGGTCATCATTTGGATTAGCAGGGCTTGACTATATGCCATATCGGCAAGAGCAGCTTCAGTATTATGCACTGCAGGTGACTTATCTCCGCCTCCTGCAGCGGCTGTCGCTGCAGCACCGGCGGCCATTCCAAGGGCAGCAGCTCCCGGATGAAATTGCATTAGGGAAGCCGGGTCAAAGGGATTTTGTGCTTGGGCTTGTTGGAGTGCGCTCAAATGCTGCATGTGCTTTACATTCTGCTGTAATACCATCATGTTATGAGTATGCTTTTCGCTGGTCATATGAATGCGGAGATTGCGAGCGACATTTGTTTCGTAATTGCAAACATCGCAACGGAATGTAGGTTTTGGCTTGGGATTTGGTGGTGGGCCTCCTCCCCCTTGACCACTGGAAGGACCACCGCCAGAGTTTGGAGGCGGTCCTTGGGCAGCGACGGCGGCTGCAGCAGCAGCAGGACTCAGTCCTGCAACCGACTTGTTTGTCTGTTGAACTAGTGACTCGGGTGGGGATATACCGCCATTTTGCAATTCCTGCATGTTATTTAAATGCTTGTCTGACTGCATATGAATACTGAGATTTCCTTTGGTTGTGGTGGAGTAATTGCAAACTTCACACCGATACGGTTTATAGCCGCACGTGTATGTCTCTCCTCTGGCAAGACGAGGATGTGGCTGACCAGCTATACAGTAAATGCATGAGGTCTCATTGTCTGGATGTTTCTCCTTCATGTGAATTTCCAAAGTTTCTTGGTATTTGTAGTGCCAATTGCACTTTGGACATTTCAGCGTTTTGCACGAGTTTCTTGTGTGAAGACTACCCAAACCACCCATTCTGCTGGAGTTTAAGATCAATTCACATTTGGAGCAGTCCACACCACTAGGTCGCCCGTTGATGTGTTCCGGGCACACACCGATCGTTGTACCAGTAATGAAATTTGGTGGTGCGGTGGGTGTACTTACATTTGGTGGGAATTGTGGTGCTCCAGGACTGGCAGTGTTATGATGAGATGATGAAGGATTTGGTGTAACACTGCCAGGTGCTGGACTGACACTTGCTCCAGGACTTGCGCTACTTCTCCCAGAAGCTGGACTTTTTCTTGTAAGATCAACACCCGTGGCCATTGCCATTTTCGCCGCGAGCTGTTGACTTTGACTGAGAATTTCATTGGCAAGAGCTGAAGGTGCTCGTGGTGACATGAGATTATCTGGTGAGCTTGCAGGTGAACTTTTGAGATTGTTTGCGTTGTCATCAGAAGAAACAGTGGCAGGAATTCCACTGCTGCTATGATTGTTGGCGGCATTGTTGTTACTGCTATTCGTTAATCTTAACAGAGTTTGTTGAGTAATGAGAGCATTGTTGACTGAAGCAGCGTCCATGGCTGCGGCGGCTGCTGCTGCGGCTGCAGCGGCGGCTGGATGATTTAATAGGGCACGATTCATAGGAACTGACGGAAGATTGGTTAATGGCAGCGGAGCAGAAGTAGTGCTATTTGCTGTTGTAACAGTAGCAGCAGCACTTGTATTATTTCCCAGTGCTGCTGGGATTGTCCCAAGCCGATTACCAACAGGCTCGAGAAATGATATCAGTGGATCCTTACTTTTACCCACGGCTTGAATGATGGCAGAGATATTTCTCTGGTTTAAAATGTCATTTTCTTGGTCATTGAGAATCAACTTGTGGTCACCCATGGCATGACCCACAAAACTTTTCGTGTATCCAAAAGAGAGTTTGCAAATAAAGCACATTAAAATAGGTTTAATAGGAACAGAAGCGCATTCGGGAAATGGAGTGGGTGCCTTATTACTACTACCGAGTTTGTCCTTTGTCACTGAACCACTAGCACTAGTTTTCGTCCTTGACTTACTCTTTGTTTTGGCATTGGTAGCGTTTGTGGTGTTACTGGTGAGAATGGAACCGTCCCCTTCCTCCTCATCATCCCCATCCTGATCTTCATCGTCATTATCTTCCACCGCACTTGTATCACCACTTTTACTATCACGAATTGTGAAAACCCTGTAGCTATGAATAATTGGTATGTCAGGAACAAGCTTCTTGTCCTGCAGTAGATTTGAGTAGGCTTGCCCGTAAAGGGCCGTGTACAGTGCGGGATTTCGGGACACGTAAATGGCGTTGGCAATTTGGGGGAGGGAAGAAGGGAGTTGAGAGAGGCTCACACCCCGTCCATCAACAATGCATCCTTCAGGAACGTCCAAACTCGTGTCGTCGTCGCTCAACTCACTGTCCTCGATTATGTATGCGGAACCATCGGGATTGTACACTATTTTACCTTCAAAGCGCTCCACATCACTCCCTCCACCAGACTCTGCACCACCTCCACTTGCAGGTGGTGTCACTCTGCTGCTACTATTGGAGAGACGCTTATTTCCACTAGAATTATTATTAGCACTACCACTATTATTGTTATTGTTAGTGATGATACCACGTAAACTAGTCATTTCATCACAACTTGATGGAGGTGATGATGCAGATAACCTGTTGTCTTGTTGATTGGCTGACGTTGGCGGACTTGTCGTTGTACAATTTGGGACAGGAGGAGGGGAACTTGATGTTGTCGCCGGCACGGTGGTGCTTTCACCATCCACCAAGTCATCATTGTTATTGTTTTTACTAGTAATATTATCGCTACTACAACTATTATTATTAATGTTTGTTATCGAACTAGATAATTCAGTCGGGTTACTTGGTCTTTGCGGAGAGGACGCGGCAGCGGTAGCCGAAGTGGTCGACGATGTTGTAGTACCCGTCGTCTCATCCACTGCTACTCCGCCACCAGACGCTGCTGACGATGTCGTTGTCGACGCTGCCAAGGACGATGTACCGGATGGTGATGGAGTTTTTGTGACTCCGTCGTTTGTGGCCATCGTCGGCTCTTGTGGCACCATATTCGTCGATGACGACGACTCTCCAACTAAGTATTTCCAGTAATGCCCACCATTATCCAACAAATCTGCTGCCCTTCCAGTTGCTGACGACGATGAAGAGTTGCTGTTGTTGTTGGCATGATGGGAGGCTGCGGCGAGTGGTAAAAGATGAGAAAAATTTGGCCTACCTGCCGCAGCGTTCGTGTTACGACAACTACTGTTGAACGCCGAGCTTGTCGAGTCCACTAGAGAGTTCCCTGAGGAGATTTGTGATTCATCGCCCTGTGCTTTAGCCACAGCGACAAATGCTTCCATGACCGCTTGTACAGGCAGCAAATCAGAGAAGAGTAGACCTACTCTACTCTCGACTCTGCGTTGTCATTGTTCTTCATTCAATCACTTTAAAATCCACTTTCCATTTCCAAATCTGAAATAAAGGAAAAAAAATATATCGGGCATTTTAAAACTGATGTTACTCCCAAGGGCGATACCTAATCAATGAGCTGATTTATAAAATTTCAGTTGATATTGATAGCATAAAATATATATCCTATTCTCATTGGGACGAAAAAGTAAACAAGCTTACTTCCACTTCCACTGCTAAAAAGCTCACTCATTATAATTTTTTTCGTCCTCTCTCTCCCAAACTTTATATATTTATTAGGGCACCCACTGCATCATTCACGCACAAAATCCATTTACCCATTTTTCCTCTTAAAAAAGTTTGTTTCTCATTTTTTAGAAAGCAAAGTACACACGATAATAATATTATACGTAATGTGTGTGCTTTTCCCATTCTCTCAATTTTTATTTCCATTATTATGATTATTGGCAGTGCGCACTAAATGATTTGTAAACTGAACCTTTTTAAATGGTGGCTCATGCATTTCGTTACTCTATATTATAGAGCATGGGACGTGCTACAATATATTATTGTCTTGTAGTATAGTGAAGCTAGAAAAAAGAACAAAAAAATGTTAACTCTAAAAAATGGTCTTGGTCGTCAGTCGACTGATTTATAGCCAAAAAATCTTTTTTGATATTTTTATCCCAGCATTCTATAATCCCTCATCAACATGAAGTCATCATCATATCCAGAGAAAAAGACGATCTTCACTCAGAATAATAATAAAAAATGCATGTGTGTATGGATTCCACCGACATCACAGTTCTCAATAACCGATCCCTTTTTCTGTATGAAAAAAGGGGTGGAACAATATATTTTTTTATAGATGAAGCACACGCTTCTCATAATCATCATCATCGTCATCCTCATTCCCTCTGCCTGACTGACAGACTGACTACTTTTCTCTCATCTTCAAACAATCTCAACTCGATCGAATGTATGTGTGTGCTCCTCCATGATGATGTACTTGTTCTCTGTCCGCTGAAAGGGAGGAAATGAGTACATAAAGACAGAAGAGGGACGGATCAGAAATCATCATAATTATTATTATTGGAAATGGCTACGGCTATATAGCATTTTGAAAAAGGATCCATCCATAAAAAATATCTACTACTTCTACTGCACTGGAATCGTAATAATATCAAGTACATTTTATGTACATAGATGAATCATTCTTGATGATTTTTTTTTCATGATGGCGGCGGTGGACGAAATGATGCCACATAGTTTTTTAGCAGCTCCCATTCTTTTACATCTACTTGAATAGGCAGCGATAACCAAAAAGTGCTTTAATCGGGAAGGAACGGAGAGAGAGAGAGAGAGAGAGAGAAAAAAGGCAAAAAGGGTATTAAATGTACGGACGTATAAAACATTAGGCATTCTCTCTGTCTGATTCGATATTACTCATTTCCCATAATGTATTCTACCGCGATTGCGACGGATGTGTACACATGATATATTTTTTTGGAACAAGAAACAAGAACCTTTTTTTTATTTATTAATCAAATCACATAAAAAATCCATTGCGTCAAGTCCCATTGCACCGCTCTGATGATATTGGCTCGTGTAAAAAATGGTAAATTGACAGAAGATCTGATTTGATATAAAAATTCTTTTTAATCGATTAAATTGGATGTAGAATTTATGGGATACCCGCCATTAGATTGTAGTTTCTTGATAAAAACTAAAGTGTACGGTTTTCATTTTAAAATTTAATGTTCGCGTGCACTCTCCTATTTGAAAAGTACAAATTTATTCTTTTTATAAATAAAAACCAATTGAAAAATGAAATGCCCCAAACCTGACGGTCTATTCATGCCCGATAGAAAGTTAAAAATAAATTTACATGTAGGTGTCAGGTTTGGGCGGTCGTTTATTAATATTTAATTTAATTATACAGTTTCCAGGAAGGAGAAGCAAGCAAAGCAAAGGAGATGTAATGTTAAAGGTTGTGTTCCCCTTTAATCTGCGTAATGTTAAAAACCGAGTCGGGTGCAAGTGTACACTGCTTCTTCAACCGAGTGTTGACTACGACATTGTAAATGTTTCATGAATGCATTTTTTAAATATGTACTAGAATTTTTGTAGCAACTTTAATCAATACACAATACTTTCAATACTAAATGATTCATCGTAAATTCTTCTACTAATGCATTGATACATTTATAATCTGACATTTACAGTTTGGACAATGAGCGAGATATGCAGCAATTATAGAATGAGTTAAAGAAACTGATTGATATTTCAGTTATTTCAAAGACCGCCCAAACCTGACACCGACATGTAAATTTATTTTTAACTTTCTATCGGGCATGAATAGACCGTCAGGTTTGGGGCATTTCATTTTTCAATTGGTTTTTATTTTATGTTTTTTTAAATAGAGGTTTACATACAGCCAAATTTTCTCAAATATTAGTGTTTTTGTCAAGCGTCTTTCAAAGAGTTTGGCAAGGAAGACAGCACTGCATTTGACCAATTTATGCAATTTTTGAAATTTTCGTCCCGTCCACTTATCCTCCTCTCTCTAGTAGAATGCCAGAAAATCGTATTGTATGAAAATCGATTATGTCGTTCAGCGAGAAACAGAAAAAGGGTATTCTTCAGGTTTTATAGGATTTAAAGTGGAAAAGGAGTGACAATTTTCATAATCTGCGTTTTGACAAATCATCGGAGCATTTCTGGAATATAAACGTACTTTATTTCGCAAAAATTAGTCAGAGCGCTCGACCGTGACAAGGACCAAACATCGGTACCCTTCCAGCATGTCAATAAATTTTATTTGGGGAAAATCGGTTACGCCTATGGGTTAAAATAGAAAACATTATTTTTCAGCATTTTTCAATATTTAAATGGTCAAGCAGTGTCATATTTCAAATGTTTCCGTGTTAGCAACCATTCCCACGTCCACAGATTGTCAATAAATTAAATTTAATGTCAATTTCGGTCCAGCCGTTCCCCCAAAATAGCCTTTCAACCGTTTTTCGGGTATGACGAAATGCATAACCCCTTCTGGATACGCAACTGCCGTCATACTGTTGACATTGATTTTGTTGCTTTATCAAGACGGACCGAAGATTATCGGGAGCTTCGCTCTTGAAAGAATGCCACGCTTCGCTCGAGGTCAGATTAGGGGTAAAAAACGGACAAAATGTCCAGCCAGGAAACGAAACGGTTTTTAACCTTGAAAAGATAAAAAACTGGTGAAAACGAGATTTTTAATAGAATTTTCAGTGCTTCCGATCATTCTCATCTCCCCAGGAATGCTATGCATTTCAATTTGACGAAAATTGGTTGAACCGCTCTGACAGGAAACCAAAAAATCCGCATTTTTACACTTAAATAGATTTTCATTGATGAAGGAGTGACGTATTTAAAAATATTCGATGCTACCAAACTTCGTCCCGTCCTCAGAATGTCAATAAATTTTATTTCGCGAAAATCCGCCCAGCCGTTCTCTCAAAATAGGCTACAAACCGTTTTTCGGGTATTGAAGGACTGACATTTCGCTTTGTCCAATCATGCTCGCTACCCCAGAATGTCAATAAACTTTGTTTCATGAAAATCGACCAAGCCGTTTCGTCACAAATAGAAAAAACCCACATTTTAAAGACTTTATTGGATTTTAAATGATGAAGAAACCACATCTTTCAAAATTTTCGATGTAAGCAGATTGCGTCACATCGTCAGAATGACAATAAATTTTATTTCACGAAAATCGGCCCAGCCGTTCGGTCACAACAGTTGCCGAGAGCTTTTTACGCCTGACGAAATGCATTACCCCTTCTTGATATGCAACCTTATATTGTTGCCATTGATTTTGGTTGCCATATCCAGAACTGACCGTTGTTATCGCTCGCTACGCTCGCGAAAGAATGCCTCGCTTCGCTCGAGGTCAGGTAAGGGGCAAAAAAGAGCATGGAACGGTAACAAAGTTTTGTGTGGTAGATTTGCTAGTGTGATATGTCCAGTATCCACTAAAATTAAAGCGCAGTCTGGTTTAAGTAAAGTTTATGACGATGAGAGGAGGTTTTTTGTACCATTAATATTTTTTTTTCTTTTTGAAACACATATAACCCGTCGGTTAAAAAAATGTTTATGTTTTATCTAAAAATTCATTAAGGAGCAATACAGTACATTATGGATGTACAGAGAGGAAGAGCGTTCCATCAGCTCATATTTTATAATTAGGCAGATTATAATCTTGTGTTGTTTTCAATTAGCACAGGAATTTCCACTCCAGCCAATATGAAATAAACCGCAAGAAACAAAAAATATGTGCTCATAAATATGGCAAATATTGCCTACAAAACCCCATAAAACCCTTTTATTTCTCTTTTCGTTGTTCTATTGTATTTGGCCTCTGGCATGAATGAACTATACACATCATGGGCAGGTGTGTAAATTGAATAAATGTACACTACACACAATTAGCCCATACATTTGTAACACCAATGTTGCTCATATTCTAGTGTTATTTCTTGTTGATGAGTGTGTGTACTGACCATTGGCATTTATCTGCTGACTAGATGAAGAAAGGGGGAATTATTATGATTATCATTTCACCTCATCGTCTTCTCCCCTTCTCTCGCACTTCTGTCTTTACATAATAATATTCCGGTTCTGATTAGTATTTTAGCAAAATACTTCATGTAATTGAAGTAAAAACATTACCAGCAGCAGCAGCAGCGGTGGTAATGCTAGTTGCTGTTCTCTTTGCACTCTTTAGGTAAAATGAAACAATAAATAACATCAGATTTTTTCTTATGATAAAGTCAAGAAAGACCAAGTTGAATTGCTCATGTTGTTGTTCTTGTATGAGTGTGCCCATATACCTATTTACAACACATTTTGCAAAAGACCGGCTTGCAACAATCAGTAGTATCAAACAAGAGACGACAATATACAAAAGTGCATAGTGGAAAGAAATGTGCACATATATAAAACTGTATAGGTATATATATATATAGTTTACAACCAACCTATTCAATATAAACGGTGATAGCACTACTACTACTGCCGCTGTTGTTGATGCTCTGGTCATGCCGTCAACTTTTTTTTCTTTCGCTGTAACTTTTTTTTGTGGTAAAGCCGTGTGTGCGAGTATGCATCCCGAACAAGGGGAATGGACAAGTTGTAGTAACATAATGGTGAGAAACTCTTGTCAGATAAGTGAGATTGTATGAGACGCGTATAAAAAAGACGGGGAGAAAAATAAGAAAATGTTGCATGTACGGCACGAGAAAACGACGAAGGAGGTTGGCGGTGGTGGTGGTAGAATGGACAGACGGACGGATAGATGAGTGGAGAGTGAATATTAGGTAGGTATATATTTTTGGGAAAAACAACAGGGTAAAGGCAACCACAACATTGTTTGGAGTAATGAGGACTTGTTAAATACCATGTCCGTATATAGATAGACGCAAAGGGAATTATATAGTAATAGCTCAGTAATTATACCAAGCAGTAAGACATGCATATGTGTGTGTTCGCATATCTAAACAAGAAGGAAGAAGAAGGTACGAATTTTTTTCCTCTTCTTTTATTAATTTTTTCTCAGGAAAAAATGGCGTACAATACTGTACGCTTTTGCTTGTATAATCACTGAATACGCTAGGGTTGAAGGAACCCTAAAAATTCTCAAAATGAAATTAGAATACACACACACTAATATTAATGGAGGTTTGATGATGGTGTGATGAATATATACGCATGCACAAAAAAGGAACAAATTACGTAAAAAAAAGAATAGAGATGGATGAATGCGGATGGGAACTAAAAATAATTCTGATTAAACTAACCGTACATTCAGCTTAGACTACTGCTTGCTGTATTGTATGTAAGCAAAAGGCAGAGAGTGGCAACAGGACATGCTTAATGTGAAAATTGCTTTTTTGGAGCCTACAAAATTTTTAATGATTCTGTTTTCTAGCCATTCACCAGAACAGACCGTGTGACAAAAAATGCAGAGGGATATATAATATGTAAAAAGAGACAGCAGCAGAGACCAACAATAATGCAAACGTATCTTATATATTTCCCCTCAAAAAACGTAGAGTTTTACTCTTCTCTCAACTCTGGCTATATTATGTCTTTGCTTTTGTCGACGACAAGTAAATAGGTGGAGCAGATGTAATTTCAACGCTTGAAATCCTTGGACTGCATCATCATTATAATCACACAAGAATTACGTTTTTTTACTCTCAGGTATATACCTACGAACACGTAATAATGAAGATTTTCTTCAAATTTTAAATTTCTCATGCATAGCCTTATACTCTGAAGCATTAACTACCTTCATCTTTTTCGTGTGATTATTTCACTACAGAAGAAAAAGACCAGCAATCATTAACATCATCGTCATCATCACCACCACCACCACCATCTTGGATCAAGGTGGTAGGCAATAAGTGTGGAGTGGAGAGTCCATCCAGACTGTAAAAAATTAAGTATTTTGTTACTGCCACAACTACTGCTACTGTTGTCACTCCATTCACTATGATATAAAAAAGAGACAATGTGGCCATCAAGAAGAAAACGACACGATGAAAAGGCGAGCAAACACATAATGCAATACTTTTACAAGACAATGCAAAATGGGGATGGTGATTAAGATGAAGAATAGAGAAAAGAGACAAATCTATACACACGTATTACGTGGCAGGATACAAAACTCATCGTCAGTGTTGCTGAACCATGCGATAATTGTGAAAAAAGACTAATTTTCTAAACCAATCATGCATTCGGTTCAGCTCGAACGGCTCAGCGAAATTCCCAGCCCCCAATTTCCTATCATCAAGCAAGAAGAGAGAGAGAGAGAGAGATTATTAGACACGAACGACGAAGCAAAGCAAAAAAATTAAACTCATCAACACCATCAGAAAGTCTTTTTGGTTGATCAACCAACACAACAATGCAGCACAAGTGAGGAGGAAGAGGCAGTCAGATAAAAAAAAGAATTAGCAGAAAATGTTTTGCTTCAAGACAAAAGACTAAAAACGATATTGTATTATGGCTGACCATTTACAAAAGTGTTGATGGCACTATATTGATGATGATGATGATAATGGTGAGGATGAGGAGGACGATGATGTTGAAAAAAATTACAATGAAAAGTTCATTATGAGCTGGTGTGGTATGGTGTGATGTTCAACATGAGCCAGAGAGCAGTGCAGTGCTTCAATCAACTTCAATAAGTAAATTTAATTTGCACGCATAAAGTGAAATTAAAAATTTGTGTGGTGGATGGAGCCAGTCTCAATTTTCATTTTGCTCCTCCGACTCGACTGGTAGACTCTGATGAGTTTTAAGAAGAAAAAAAAACTCCTGTTGATGATGATGATTGCTGATGAAGATGAAAATGATTAAGAAGGCAACTGCTACTGATAAATATAAAATGTGTCTAGTTGCTGCTGGTATATGCATATATGCTTGGTGGTACGTGCTCTATCGTTTTTTTCTTTACTATTAATTCATTTTCGTTGTTCAGGCTCCTACTTTACTCCGAACATCGTACACACACTCCTGTTGTCTGTCTATTCACTCATTTGATTCTATTTTCCTTGATGACGATGATGAAGATGGTAATGGGCA
Organism: Sinella curviseta; assembly: GCA_004115045.4. Classification (NCBI taxonomy): domain Eukaryota; kingdom Metazoa; phylum Arthropoda; class Collembola; order Entomobryomorpha; family Entomobryidae; genus Sinella; species Sinella curviseta. The sequence goes on from CM023201.3 coordinate 51,659,522, forward strand.
ATAATCAACAGGGAAATGAGCTTTGCAGCTAAGCCAACCAGTAGTGGGTAGGTAGGTAGGTACTTATCACGGTTATTATTATGACGACAACCACCTTAAGCTCATGTTGCTGAGAGGGAAGAAAAAGAGTTGTGTATACCTATTCTCCATTCTCAAGTCGGAGGAGACGACGACGAGTGACATAATAATCACCACACGACGCATCACACACAACAACATAAAAAGGAGGAGGAAAGCAAGAAATGGACATTAGGGAGATCTCTCCTTATATATAAATGAAAAGGAGGCAGATGGTAGCTTTAGCGTTGTTGGTGTTGGAGCAGTTGAACCCACCACAACTCCTCTCTCTACCACCATGTTCATCATCTTGTAAAGAAAGGGATTTTTTGCAAGATTTAATTTCTGTTCTTTTTTTTGTATTCTCTCTGCTTCTCAATGAGTGAGCAAGAGGGAAAAGTCATAATAATAATTATATTCTCTCGCAGTATTTACGTAATTCCACCTCCTCCTCCTTCTATTCACAAAAATTACCTGAGCATATATGCATGCATACGGATTATATGCACATGAGCACATTAACAAAATTTTAACAAATGTTTTATATCCGTCCCTTTTTACAGTAAAAAGATATAAATCTGATGAGGAACAGCAGCGTCTATTAGACAAAATTTTTAACTGAAACATTAAGCCATTATTTAAGCTTACTTACTTTTTTTATCTCTCTGCTTAGACCAGTGAGATATACTCCCCCAACAAAAAACATACATCACCACTAACCACCACCAAATATAAGGTTTTTTTTGTGAATGTGCTTGTCTCAGAGTCTCTCTATGAAACGGTATGGTTCACATTAAAGTGGTTCATAATTACTGCACACTCAACTCCTCTCTCTCTCTCTCTTTCCAACGTTCTTTTTTTTACCTCCTGCTTTGCTTTTTGCTGATGATGACGATGATCACCATCATCATCATGATGGCAATCTGCTTGCTTCTTACTCTACTTGACTGACTGAATGGCAAATTATACAGTGTAGCAAACCAGAGAGAGCAAACATAGTAGAGAACATGCATGCTTCTGCTTCTTTTGCTGCTCCACCAAAACTCCAGTTGGGCATGCAATGTATAGCATGTAACAAACATTCACAGTACATTTTTATTATGCATGTACAAAATAACAGCAGCAAAAATATCATAATCATGTTACTTAACTGATGTTGATGTTGAATTAGTGAAATTAGAATTAGCAGAAATTATTTTCAAGTGATTCAACATTGTTGTATACCATTTATTACGGCAACAGCCACTATCACCACCACCACCAGCTATTTGGCTTGTTGGGAGTTCCGTGGGGAGAGGGGAAAGATAATATGCGCACATTTTTATTGTTTTCTTCGTCTCTTTCTCTCCTCACCACTCAACAACAGCAGCAGCAGTAGCACACACGATAGCAAATGAAATGCTGTGCTAATGCCAATATCTTACAGTGTGCATGTAAAACATGGTGTACATCTCATCATATATTAATACAATTAGAATTACAACCTGCCATCAGATTATTATTATATGCATGCATGGCATGATGATGAACAAAAACGGAGGAGACGGATAGAAACGATGATAATGATTTTTATTGCGGCAAGCCAAGCAGGCAATCCCCAACGCACATTTAAAAATATCTGTTGCTACTACTCCTACTACGTTTTATTCATTCATTATATAATAATGTGTACATAATACCTATGTAGAAGAATATAAAGATAAGTCAAAGTACAAGAACAGCTACATGCAACAATCCAACCATATTATATTTTTTATTCTGATGTCATTGGCCACAAAAATTAATCACCGGATGCAGGAACAAAAAGTGTGTGCATGAAGGTAAGCTTAATGAGTGTATTTTTTGCCGTCAATTCTTCACTTAATTGCCTTTTGCTTTTTGAGAAGAAAAAGAGGGCTTCTCCTCGTCCTCCTCTTAGAATAATATGCGTAGGTACATATATAGCGGCGTCGTATGTACTTCCATCCGAAAACTTTCTACCCATCTATTTACTGCGCTTCTGGAAAACGTCCTGAGAATGCCTTTGAAAAAACTCGCGTTAAATGATTATGTTTTTCTTAGCCCTCGTCTCCTAATAAATAAAGTTAATTCCATGAAAAGCTGTAAATAATAGCATCATCTCTCTCTCTCTGCATTACATGCGCCGTGTATTTCGTCGGCCCCTTCTTTTCGCTGCTTCCATCACTCATTCATCTTCTTTTATACGTACCTACCTTTCTATTTATTTTTTCGCCTCTCAACTTCTTGCTTCCTCCCAAACGTACAAGCACATATTATCTATATTACATTCTTGTACACGTTTCCAAATACACTTTTTCTTGATAATCAAATTACCCTACAAATGTGTATTCCTCTCATCATCTTCATCTAATCTATCCATTCCTTTGGCGTTACATGATCATCATCAAATTTCTCTGCTTATCGTAGATGACGATGTTGTGTTTTTCTAAGCGCGATTTAACATCCCATTTTTTTCCTGTGTCTCGTCCTAGACTAATTCGTTACTTTACCTGCTGGCCAAAAAATAATGTAAATCCCACCAGCAGCATTTTACCATCAGCCGCCGCCACCAGGGCCATGACATGATACCCCAAAACGTATTTTAATAATAGTGTATGCATTAATACCCATGCATGATGGTAGGGCATATAGCCCAGGAAAAAACGGTAAGCGTTAATTTCATGCCATCATCATCAGCATGCATCCATCCATTCCGTTTGTTGTTGTAATGTAAGACTATATCTAAATCGCTCACGTTATCTTCTATGTCATTAAAATCGACAATCTAATGGACATTAGCGTTGGCACTGAGGACGCCAGCTTGTGCTTGTCTGCTTGCCTGAGTTGATGCATACATTCATACGTACTACATAAATCGCAACGATAATCATGATGATAATTATGATGAGTGCTAGAGTTATTATTACGTATGCCAAAGCAATGCAATTCAACAATCATGGCGATTTTTTACTGTAGACATTAAGCATTATTAAACCGCAGCAGTATCAGGCACATCGACGATGTTTTGCATTTGCCTAAGTCCTTGACGTGCTCATGCTGTTACAAACGAAAAAAAATGGCAAAGAACAGGATGACGCTTTTACGTGTAACAATAATAATAAATGGCATTAATAGCCTCATGTAATAATTGTAATAAATATTATCTGATACTATGCCCATTTTTTTCATTTCATTTACTAAAAAAGTTTAATGTTTAAACATGCAATGTTTCATTTACATTTTTTTATATCCGGATGATGATGATGATGACGGTGGTAGAATGATGGAACCGTACAAAAACCAACGAGGTTAGTCAGGTAGCACACCACTACAACCACTTATTTTGCAATATGGTAGTAATAAGCGGTGCTGTTATTGGTGTGCTGGTGGTGGTAAGTAATAATGGTCATATTATAAGCAGTAGTAGTAGCAGTAATAATAATTACTGATGAACAGCAACAGAGAGAGAAAAAATGACGATATCATTCATCCGTTATTATTGTTGTTCTTGCACTCTGTGTGGTTTAATATGTGACACGAAAAAAGAAAGAAATTATCGTATAGCATGTCTATTTAAATATGCACGATAATAATAATTCGCTTTTCATACATAAAAAACCGAGCCACATAGTGGTAGCCACCAGAACACGGGATTTTTTTTACTTCTTTTTCTTTTGAAAATAAAAATAATGGTAATGAATACGAAAAAGTGCCTATTCAAATTAGCATCACGGAAATCGTCGTCGACGTACATACAGTTGAGTTGAGTAAGAGTTTTCCCCTGCCTGTTGTTGTTGTTGTGTCGTGTAAAAATGCAAGAGTAGACAATACGCCAAAGTGCGTTGCACGATCATTGGCTTTTGGAGCCAGGAACAAAAAGAGAAAAAAAACTCGATTTGACATATAAACAATATATTCTACCTTTGATAAAAGCAATATACACTGGAATGATTATGGTGATGATGATAGTTAATAAGTGGATTTAAGACTGACTAAAAACTTTCATATTATACATTCTTGTGTCTCTGCTGCTGATTAAAATAATAAGAGGGGTAAAATCGTTTTTGTTTGGTTCTTGTGGAAATTTTGCATTTTACCATCCTGTGACATCCCATCTCACTCCCTTTTTTCTTTCATGGTTTTCTTTGTACCATGCTATGTGTGCTCGATGGTGGTGATGATGATGATGATGATGAGTAGAGAATAAAAAGGGAAGAGTATTTAAGTATTCATAGAAATTTGAATAATGAATTGAAAAGTTGTAATGCGGACGGGGAATGGTGTTGGTTGTTTCTGTCTCGTGCTGGGTGCCCTTTTGTTCTCCAATGACATGGATATGAAGTTTATTAGGCACCATGTAAATTGGCCATTTTATATAAATATTACGTCAAGCTCTGGAAAGATTAACTACATGCATACATTTTTTGACTGCTGGAATGACTCATTTAGCAAGACTTAATCTTATTCATCCGACCATTGACCAACCTGCATGACACAACATGAACTCCACCGTCTGATAAAATGGTAACATGATCATATCCCATGAATGGCATGTATCATTTATCTGGATACATTTTATCTGATACACTGTGATGTACATCATTATTGTATTGTACTTTTGCATTGTTTGTCAAAAGGCATAATAACTGGTGTGATATTAATTGTATCCTGGTGTTTGTGTGTGAGCCAATACTAATTAAATGAATGCTTAAACAACACAACCGCCACCCTGCACAAGCTTGCGTGCAATATTTTATGCTCCTTTTTCGTGGCACGAAAATAAAACCTTTATCTGTGTTTCTTGATGTTGATAATTTAGTGAGGAGTTCAAAGAAGGAAAAGTGTAGCAAAGTAGCAGATGTTTGATGGCCGGTTCCACTTTTAATTGCACACTCATTCACATCCATATAGTGTCAGTTGCCGCATATCCTTGTTATTATTATTACACTTTGTATTTAGCACGTAATATATCCTCTTCATTATCGTTATCCTCATCAAGCAAACTTCAAATGCCAAAACTAAACCATGCCAGGCCACATTTTATTCATTAAAATTACTACATACATACACACACACAAGTCAACTCACACAAAAAGATTTTCTGTTTTTTCTTCAATTAACCAGTGTACTGCTCCTACCAACTCCCTCCCTCCCACCACCACCATCATTATTATCGTCAGCAGCATCACCAGCAACAAGCTTAATTATTACACACATCATTCTCTTCTTCTTTGTTAATCTACTGATGTGTGGGTGAGTGACAACGGCAAAAGCAGAGCAATGGTGGCTTTTAACCAAGAGAAATAGTAATTACCATTTTACTTTTATTATCCTATTAAATACATCCAAATCTGTTTCGAAAGTTTTCATCAACATCGTCATTATTAATCTGTACAATGTGAACATTCGCATAAAACCAAAAAATCTGTTTTTGGCAAATGAACACTCTACTTGCTATATTGCATTGGTTGTTTGCTAGTTTGATGGTAGCTGCTGGTGCCTGTTCCTGTCCTGCGTTCTTGCTTATTATTGCTGTTGTTAAATAGTTTGATCTAATCTGTGATGACTGGCAATTTTCTTTTAGTTCACAATTAGTAACTTTTTTTGGTTCATTGAAATAATTAAAGCAGTCAGTCAGGGTAATCGCACATTCTGTATTCCAAGGCATGACGTAATTGCAATACTTCTACTGACACATGAACAAAAGTAACCTTTGTAAAAACGTAACTTTAAAAAAGCAGCAAATAATAATAACATTTTATGAAATGAAAGCACAACCATCATCACCAGCCAATCAACCATTTCCATTCCTATCGCGAGAGCTCACAAAAAGCGATAATAGTTTGGTGCAAGGCAAGCCATGTATATTATGTGCAATGAGTTAATCATTATGAATTACTCTGACATGACGAACGTACATACGTATATGCAGATAGACTTTTGTACAATGACAAAAGATTTTGTTGAAAAAAAAAAGAATTGACTACTCTGTGGTGTGGTGGTAGTGGTGTAATCAATGCTTGTAATAATGTCGGTTTACAAAATAGGAATTAGCGCAACTGCTAATTCTCTCATTTTCTCAACACATCAAATCCAATCTATTCTAAATAGCAGGCGTTCATTACGCTGATGATGATGGTGATCATTCACGTACCATTGCACTGCCGCTGCTACTGATTTAATAAACTATCGCTTTGATGATGGGAAGTGCTCACGGTGACGACGACGACGCTTACAGAGATGAACAACACAAAAGAGACAAAACTCATTTTTACAAAACTAGACACATCATCATCAATGCTCACTCATCAGCATCAACCGCGCAACTACTAATATAGGCGGTGAGCTTTTTGGTTAATTTTTTTTCTCTCTCTCTCTTTATGTAACTGCCTATATCAATCAAGGAAATGAATGAAGGTTCATTTTTAAAATTATTTTATAAAAAAGTGCACATAGATTACTTTTCTCTGTACAAAATGGGCTTCTGTTTTTACACTCTTGTGCATCCACTACTCGCTCAGCAGCAGAGATTTTTTTACCATGTCGGCATTTCAAATGGAAAAGACGTGATATAGAAAAAAGTACTAAATGAGCAACAGGCACAAACTATTGAAGATGACGAAGAAGTGTGCATTATATAACCATAATAATAAAAGCCAGTTACGTGAATACGACGATGCTTTGCATATGTTAAAGTGTGATGATGGAAACAGTGAGCAGAGAGAGAGAGAGAGAGAGATGATGGGGAACTCGAGGCGAGTCTCTGTCTCTGGTGCTGCTGCTGCTATTCACCCGTCTATAAAGGATAAATGACAACTGTCTAATTAAAAACTCTATTACGCAAATGACACCGACACAGTCTCTTATCTTCCCCTTCTATCAAAAACACGTAAGTTCGAACACTGAGCATACATAATACCTATTAGACATAGTCATTTTACTACAACACCAAAAACTATACACATACATACATAGTTACTTAGGTGCATAATATACAGAGATTCAGTAGTAGGGGCTTTTGGTTTCCGCTCCTGCTCATGAAACTACAAAGGCATGAAATGAAATAATTTCTTATTTTTTTATGCGACTCATACAGCTCAAGGCTCTGCTTTGATAAATGTGTGCACTTTTTTGTTATTACTATTGCGTATTATGAAATGGAACAATTTTTAGGACAATTTTTTGGTGTGATAATACCAAAACTTTTAATAAATGTTGTGCAATTTTTTCTTGTAAAAATACAAGGGAATGACTCAGGTAAAATATATGCATGTATATCTGTGTACGGATTGTGCAGCCACTACTGAAACAAATATATAAAGATGTTTTTAAAGAGGGGAGATCCAAGATTAAGATAAATTTATGGTTGATGTCGTGTGTTTTTACCCTTCATTAATATTCATCAAGACGCGGAGAAGAGGAGAGAAGGTCTTTAAAAAAGTGCTTAAGCATTTTTAATGTGACTTCATAATATGTGAACTCATTTAAAAAATAAAGTTTCAAGAAGAAGAGCTAAAGTAAGATGATCCTATTTTTAGCTTTTCCCTCTCTCTCCCTACGCAAAAGAAACATTTAAAAGATGAAGATGCCTACAAGAAGATTTTCATTTTTGTATCGTATGCATGGTTTGCTCTCGCTCTTTTTTCTCAATGCTCCCAGTCATTTTAATCCCTTTTTCTCTCCTCTCTGATTAATGACTCTGCACTAGTTCTCCTTCTGCTCCTGCTTTCATATAGGAAGTACAACAGTAGTAGGAGCATCATCAAGAGAAGATCAAGATTCTTGAGAGTTGTGAAAGAAGAGAGAATTACTAAAAAAGAGCTTCCATGTCACTGTGAACACCATTCCGTTCGTGAACGGAAACATGATTATTATGATGAGGCTGATAAAGAAGCAACAGAATATCCAGTAGTTCTACTAGGACACTCATCTGCTCCTTGTAAGAGGGAATGTCAACGCGTGCCGCTTTTACTAAAATGCTCTTTTCCACTGTTTACATACATGACACACACACACAGCGAGAAACAAGACACTGTCTAAGCGTCTCATTTGACTGCAAACATAAAAGTATATATATTCTTGAGTTGTGCTGACTTTGTATTTGTATAGCCTACGCTGCGCTGCTGACTCCTACTAGTCGAGCCTGAGCATCAATACGCTGTATACAGAAGGAGGAAAACATGCATGCATGCCAATGCCAAGTCAATGAACATGAGAATAGATATAGCTTGTGTAGCATTTCATCATATATCGCTATTATTCAGCATAGTCAAAACTGTTGATCAGTGCAAAAAAATCCTGTAAAACAAGCATACAGACAGGAATGCATTTTTATACTCCTTGCCTAAACGATCATCCAATCTGTTATGTTATGATGATGATGTGATGTCATGATGCAAAATGCAACAACCAACGCAAAATGACTGTAAACTCATGCCTACTGCTACTCCGCTCCGGTTATAAGACTGAGCGAGTTGAAAACAGTTTCAAAAAATTTCAATGTCGACCGAGAGACTCCATAAAGAAGTGTAGAAGCGCAGCGAGTAAATACACAAGAGCAGCAGCAGCGCCTTGCACCAGATTTCATTCTTCTTTTTCCCAACTGACTTTTGACAGCCAGCAAACGCTTCTGCTTCTTCGTCATCGTTTTTTCTACGCGTAAAAAATGAACGTAAAAAATGAGCCAACAACCAACTCGTGTAAAGCTCAGTCGAACATCCGTCTCCTCATCGAATGCCAAGTAATATTATTATGTTCTTTTTTTTTCTATAATCGTGGTCCTGTTCCCGTTCCCACTGCACATGCTATGGTTATGTTACATATTACTCCTACTACTATTTTGCTATAATCCCTGTCAAACATTTTTTGGTTTCTTCTTTTCTTCTGATGACCTGGCTGACTTGCTTGCTTGGCATGGAAAATAAAATTACTAATAAATGAGTCAAAACTGCTGTCGTTGCAATAGCTGTTGAGCATTTGTACATGCACAACCTAATTCGTATATACCCTTTTCTCTATGTTGTCACTCCATTCTTCGATTTTTATCCCATCCTTTTCCCTTCTTGTTTTCATTCCGAAAAATTAAGCTACACATTTCTATTACCTCGTGTGACACTCATTCAGCCATCCAAATGAATATGCTTTTCCCTGCCATTCTCTCTCTCTCTCTTCTTCTCTGTGACAAATGATCTTCGCTACTTGATTTGGATTTATGCTCGATAGGATTTTTGTTGTTCAGCAAGGAAGAAGCTGTCTATGTAGAAAATGACTATTACATGTTGACAATGTCTGTTGTAGTGTCTTTCTGAAAAATAACAATCAAGAAGGCAAGGTGGGAAGCTCATGCTGGGATTCTGGGACCTCTCTTTATGTGTGTATATCATGTGGACTAGACATTTTTTGACTGCCAACCAACCAAAGCTATATACAGTCTTCCTTGTGCCTACGTGCATCATCTCGCAAAACAGTTTCATTAGGAAAATGTCAATCTAATAATAAAAGGTGATACTTCTAAAAAACAGTGAGAAAGCACTGTCTTCTCCGTTCAGATTTCCCTTTCCCAGAAAATGTATTATCTACAAAAAATCGACCGAATATCTTTATTAAATATTCCTGGAAGCGGACTGAATTATGTAGGCATCAGTAGTTGTTACCTCCGACGGAGACGGGACACCTGTTTTGGTCAAGACAGGAACACGCACGCTACACAAATAATAATAATAATAATAAGTAATTTCTCCATTCTGCGAAAAGGAGACATAGAAGGGGGAACTTTCCATGATGGCCAATCACAATCACAGAGACGTAATAGAATTACATATTAAATGATAACCTTCTACCTATCTATACGTTGAACAATCTAATGAAGGCTGGTTCACAATAGCTCATCAAGTTACACGTGCATGCAGTTGTATAATTTCTCAGGTCAGAAGCACCAAGAAAATGCCATCGATTCTTGCATTATGCTAATAATCCATATTATTCCCAACCCGCATTGTTAAAGAGAAATTACATTTTCGCTCCGAATATTATTATTATAATCCAAGAATCCAAAGCAGAATCCCTAATTATATTAGACGAATAATGTTAATAATGCAAGAATGCAAAAAGAATAATAATAATAAGGTGGGGATGAAGGTGGATGAAAATGTAATGCATTCTAATAATTCTAATATCCATTAAGCAATATCGATCGTAATACGTGTGTGTAAAAAGGACTACACATCACAATTAATCCTATTTGCTTATTCCAGACAGACAGAGAATGGAATCTACACAAAAAAGTGGAATTTTTGCAAATGGATGTACGGAATCCGGAGAAAGTAAGCTGAGCAAAGAAAAAAAAATAATTTTCTCATCCAATCACCGTGCGGAGTCTAGTTAACATGCGCCCTTCCATTTTCCATTCCACTTTATATGTATACCTATATATCCACACATGCATGGACCTTTTCTCTGAATATATTAGGTATTTTTTTTATTATGTATCTTTTTATGCGCACTATATATGCAAGAGGAGAGTAATAATAATTTTCAAACTTCGTATTCAACTTGACTCTCTTTTTACGACAAAATGACTACATGGTAGTGGAAGTGATATAACGTTAACGAAGAAAACTGAATAAAAATCATGATGACTCCGGAGAAAAAAGGAAGGGAAAAGTTTTTCAGGGTGAATTGCTTGAAAAGTACAAAGTTTAAGTAAAGACGGCAGAGAAAAAAAATAAAAAAAGGACCATGAAGACGAGAGAACTAGAGGTCCATCTACGGAGATGATGACGATGAAGATGCTGATGACTTTGTCCGTACTTATTTTTAGTGGAAGTGGAAAAAGGGGTAAAATATAGTAATGGAACAAGTATGTTTATATACCCACACACCGACTATAGTGAGCTGAGACGCTATATCCATAATACTCTACTATACAGACTTGTTATCATATATGCAGAATGAATATGTACGTACAAAAAAAGGTTCGTTTACTACACAACTAACACAGCCGAGCTCGGCAATGTAATGTAAACCAGCTCTCACTACTTTCCTGGTTACTTTGCTTTTACTCGAGTGAGAGAGTTGAGAGAGAGCGAAGAAAAAACGAGAAGATTACCCAAGGAGCCTATCAAATATGCATGAAGCTATAATATGACTCTACTTTCCACTTGAGAAGGAGATGAGCGAGAGAGGAAGAAGGAAAGTAAAGAAAATGAACAAGTAGTTCTTCTTTATTTTTCTGCAACAGTCTTCTGCTTCATACATACGATCCCCCAGTTTTACTGCTTACATGCACAAAAACACATTCTCATTTTTGATAATATAAACTTATATGGGAATGAGTGTAATATTTTTTAAAGAAAAGGGGGAAATGTGTGTAGGTACCTACATATATAGTGCATGCAGAGAGCGGATCTTTAGGATATGGAAAATGGTACTGGTATTACTTATTATGCGAGAACCAAGATCAAGATCCCTTCATAATAATAATAATAGTAATGTAATGACAATGCTTCTAGTACTAGCACTAATAATAATAATAATAATGCGTATCGCCACTACTACTACTGCTTTGCTTACTTATGGATGTACGTGCAAGCTTATTATGGTAAAAAACAGGACTTCATCCTCACTGTATAATATTTTTCCCCAAAAATATACACTATACTGTTTTTAGCATGGCGTGCGCTGTGCAGTATGGAATGAGGGTGACATGACATGGATAACATTATCTCTCCTCGTCCTCTTCTCTCTCAGTTAATATTGTAGTGGGAGAGAGAGGAAGGAAAATGAATGAAATTTTATACCAAAAGCAGAGGGCTACTATGCCATCATCATCATCATGCCCTACGATATTAGTCGTTTTCCATTTTTGCTTTCTATAAAAAACCACACGCCACACATACACTTCGTATGAGCAAATATATTATATCATGTCATAGTCACTGCACTGCTGCTGCAATGTATATGTATATATGCACTGCATATCAAGTTTTTTGATCTTGCTTCTCTCATTTTTTGGTTTTCCCAGATAAAAATTTCATTTTAAACTGGGGTGGTTGGGTGCACTTGTGTTTAGTGTAAGGGTGCCAGTAGAAAACGATCATCAAAGTTATTATAGAGCACCATCCCGAGATTCGATTTTTTTTCTTCTTTTACAAAAATGAAGTCGAGGACTGGAGAAGGGAGATGATGATTACGACGATCATCATCATCATGATGCTTTCATGTATGCATTTTTTTACCCGTCAGGTTCCGAACACTTCTTCATTCTTTTCCGATCATGTCGTTGACGATGCATCTCCATCCCTATTTTCTTTTTAAAAAAATAAACTTTACATGGCAAAGTCGAAAATAATGATGATATGTGTATGACACACTCATACATGCACATTATATATGCTTTTTTCTTAAAGGGAAGAAAATGAAGAAGGGATGAGGCGGACGAATGAATGGAAAATATATTACGGTCTCCCCGGAATACTGATTCTCTCCTTTCTACGTCTCCACCATCACCACCACCACCGTCATTCCATCCATTTAACTCTAATCTTTTGCATTCTCAATCAGCTTCAACGTCCATTAAAAGCACCATTAATTTATTTCCCTTGTAAAAGTAGCCTAACATGCATCGCCATGAATTAAAATCAACCGACAACACAAGAGTATTAAGTGAATTTTCAACTAGAATTTTCCTACAACAAACAAAAAAAAATATCTGAACGTCAGCCACACCAGCACATTTTTGTTGTTTCAATATACAAAAGCTGGGTTATATAACTATATATAAAAGGACAATGAATTCTCAGTAACACATACACAGATTATGTACATTTTCACTCCTGTCATATTACAACCAAGAAGGTACACTCCAATTCACACTTATTCACAGCTAAAAGAGCAGCAACTCCTGCCTGCTTACTATTGCTGCGTGATGTAACCACTTTGCTTCTTAAGAAGAGACCTCAAGAAAGAAAAATAATTATAATTGAAAAGGGTGGAGTAACCTGACATCGAGCAAGCAAGAAAAAAGCTAGGTTGTCACTCAGTCAAGCTCAAACTAGCAGTAAAAAATCATACATATACCTACACACACATATGGTGTCCACCTACATATTTGTTATAATACCTCACATCATCATCTGCCTCAATATTGCAAAAAAATCCTTCTTATGTCAGCCTCTCTATATTATTTCATACAGTAATATATGTAGTATCAAAAAAATGATACTTTTTTTTCTTCTCTGATTTTTTTTGTGTGATACCAAATCAAACGCACACTCACATTAAATTGTGAATAATTTATTGTACACGGAACGATTCATTGTTTTTTTGATGGAATGACGATGGTAGAATCCCAAACGCCTTCAGTTTATTCGCAAAAATCTTTTGCTCGTTTAATTATTTTATCTTCGTCATCGTTTAATTTTCATCCGGGATAAACCTCGTAACAAATTTTATTGATAGGACTCCTCTTCTTCTTCTTATTCTTCTTCAGGTTGCTTCGAGATTTCTCTCGCTCCCATAAAAAGTTAATTTAAATTAAAAAGGCGACCAATTCTCTACGCTTACCGAGACGACGACGTCCCCTGAGCGCATTTTATAATGAGCTGAGTGAGTGAGTAATAAGAAGAGGGCAAAATGAAATAAAACGTCTTCTCTCTTGCATCAACAACAACAACATCCTAGCGTCCTCCTTACTTTAAGCTTTAGTAGTAAAATAATAAAATAAATTTTTTATAAGAATATTTGTTGTAGAGCGAAGAGGAGGTAGGCAGCTGTATAAACACTTTTTATTCTCCTGCTGGCTCTTTTGTTACATTTTTTTTCTTTGATCTTAATACATATTAGTAATAATAAATTTATAGATGGGGTTTATAAAGAAGGTTATTCATTAACTCTCTGACTCTTGTTATATTATTGTTAATTTTCAACAACATAAAAACCACAGCATGCATATTCATAGCCGCCATGTCAAGTCAACTCATTAAGCACCAAAAAATAATAATAGGCATATCTACATCCTTATATACATTCCACACACTCTCTCACTCTATAGTTTATAAGTTATGCTTCATGATTAAATTTTATATATTTCTTTCGTTAAGGCAATTAAACCAGGTGGGTGTTTTCCTTCAGTGTCAACCACTTTGCTTAAATTCATCAAGAGAGGGTTCACATGTTCAAAAGGAAAAGAATATACTTGAAGCTTCTTATAGGCATTAGCAGCAACACCACTGCAGCCAGAGAGGTAAATACGAGTATTTAGTGGATGTCTCACTCTTTTAATCACACAATACGAATACGCGCTGGAATGCATCATAATATGCACCAATGTACCATGTACTACATCATGCCCAGAATTGAAATTAAGCTTGATGATCGATTTTTTTATTCTTTTCTTTCCGAATCGAAACAAGAGACATTATAATTATTATTACATTATTGTCTCCATCTCCATCATCCATATCACGATCACTATAGATCTTCAGTTGCTCATGCATATGCATTGATTCTTCTTCTGATGTCATGCCAGAAGAAGAAGAAGAAGAGAGCCGTTCCTGTTTCAAACTGGACTGCATATACAATTAGCTAAAATGTCGTGATCGGGATTCTTAATAAGAGAAGGAGATCGACTTATAAGCAGCAGCAGCGGCAGAGAGAAACAGCAACGCTGCTGTATAGCTGGTATTTAGCATAAATGATGAGATGACAAAAAAGAAAGAAAGGAGGTGGGGAGGAGAAGGTTAAACTATCTCACTTTTCTTGCTACTTACAATTAATACTCTGCGATAATAATGTAGCGAATATACAAGTTGTTTATTGTGTATGTGTGCTTTTCTCATTAACTATCATGCCTTTTGCTAATGTACGCTCACTCACTCAGTCACAGTCAAATCAAAGCAGCAGGTTTTGTCTTTTCATTCAATTTTCCTCTCTTGGTTCGACTGCTGCAGACTCCAAAAAGACAATAAATAAATAGGCATTGTGTATAGTAATGATAATGATGATGAACAAGAAGTGTAAAGAGTTTTAGGAGCACTAATGAAAAACTCTGTCTTAATGATAATCAGAACAGATGGAAAGGTTGTAATCTGTTAATAAATATAAATACTTTTTTTTGTTTCTCTGTCCTATTTTATGATGATGATTTTCTCATTCTTTTGCAGAGATTTGCACATAAATTAAAAGAGGAACTAGCTCTCGTCAACTCCACTCCACACAGCAGTGCTCCACCACCACTCCAATCCAACCCAGTCAAAAGGTAGTGCTAAAAAAGATGCCAAACCAAAGAGAGCTCTTAATACGCTTTTTTTTCTTTTGTTAATTTTATGTGTAGCTGCAGGTTATTAAAAGTGATAATTTTATTCAGCCTTTTGAAAATTCAACATCGTTTTTAAATACAATTGCACGCAGCTTTGCTGCTTTTACTTGGCTTTATCTAAGCTGATGATGATGATGAGACTAATAAACTGTATTTAAAACAAGAGTTTATTGTTGCAGTTTAGTGTCTAGAGAAGATGATGATGAACAAGAAGAAAAGGCTAGGCTCGGATTAAAAAAATATATATTCAGCAGAGCAGTGGAGTCAAGTGGACTCATTAAAAAATTTTCAGCTGTTTATAGATTAGCAGAGAAGAAACCCGTTCTTGGCTTGAAAAGTTTTTTTTATTCGTATTTCTTCGTCTTAATTTTTTTCCTAAATACTCACTTGTGAGTTTATTATTACTAATCAAGCAGCAAGGTGAACAAATATGTATGTATACATATATAACCTCAGCAGAAGAGCAAAACGCAAGCATATGTGCAGTGTGCAAATAAGGATGATGATGAGCAATTTTTTGGGAGAGTCCGACCACAATTTCATTATATTCCTTTTGATCTTTTTGCATTTTTTATTATTTAACCTGTATTATATGGCTATCATTTTAGTAGATTATCCACCTACCTCCCTCTACACCTTCTTTACAAACTACCCCACAACAGCAGTAATAATCTTTGGCAGTACTTGAATGACTTTTTATTGCTGCTTGATATTATGAGCCAAATTCGTCTTTGCACGTCTGCATTTCAACTTCGACACAAAAATCTGCAGTCAAATCACACAAAAGACAAGAAGTGGTCGTAGAGTAGTTTGGTAGTGGCTTTTAGGATTAATATTAATTATCCATTTCTAGGATTCCAAGGTCTACTCCTGTAAGCCGAATGACAATTTTTTTATGTGCCTCTCTCTACGAAATGATGAAGATCCACGCAATTCATTATGCATTCTGAATATGACTCCTCCTGCGAGAAAAGAACATGCATTAAGCATTATGCAGATGCATTAATTTTTATTGTATTTTTATATAATAAGATGAAGATGAACAATGTTGCTCCTGCTGAAGAGAAGCTGTTGTTGTTAAGTCTGTCGTCGTTGTCGTTGCATACTCACATTATCTCTGTTTGCTCTACGTATTTATTTAATAAGAAGCAGGGAAGATCAACTTTATTAAACCAAACAAAAGTCATTTAAAGGTTGTGTGCAGGATGATAATGATGAGTTTTTTTTGCATAAGATATTTTTCGTTTATAGTTGTTGGCTTTTCACTGTCAATCTCCTCTTGTGTTCTGATCTCATCATGCATGATTAATTTTTGAGATTAGTAAGTAACGTCTATGGTGTGGTGGTGGTGGGGCATGAAAAATAATCAGGAGTAGAAGAAACAACCTACTCACGTAATATAATAAGATGATGCTTGCAATTACATTATACAAGTTCATTTTAACATGTTCAAAACTGCTCCTTATTAGTATGGTGCCATGTTGTTTGCCATTTAATTCGTTAAAAAATTGACCATGATGATGATGACGAATGACGATACATTTGCAAATTTACAATTACCACGGTTCAGTATCAAGTCACAGACTAAAACACCTTTTGGTTGTGTTGTGTAGACTCATAAAATGAAAAACAGATTTTTTTCTTCTCGATGTGCACATTCCTACGCTCACATCGTCAGTCATGTGTGTCAATGAGATAATAATACAAGATGAGAGAAGAAGAAAAAAACCGATCTCCTTTCTGGCATTCTATATAGTAGTATTGGCGGTAGGACTGGCACTGGTGTGTGTTGGTGAACTTTGCTTCTTGTGAGTTTGTCTTGATTTTTTACCTTTAGAATTCTTCAAGGGAAATGAAGCAGAACGCTTAATGATGAGAAATGTAACACTGGCGAAGATGATGATGATGCCGTGATGGGTATTGATGAACAGGAGAGATGACAATCTCAAATTCCGATCACAATACTAATCAAACCATCATGATGAGCTGCGAGCAGAGCAGATCGAGCAGGGCATCATCATCATCAAGAATAGGAGGATGATTCGATGGATTAGATAAAAAAGAGACGAACTAAATGTTTCGCTCTTTTTATATATATTTCATTCTGGTTGCAATGAAAAAATTAATGAGAGAAACTGGCTCATTAGCAGCATCAGGTTGAGCTTTCAGCTCCATACACCTTCGTCAAAATGTCGTCGTTTTAGAAAAGAAACCAGCACCAGAGAATCATCATCTCATTTCTTACTCTGAGAGAGTTAAAAGAATGTAACGTGTTGTGTAATAGGCGTATAGGCAAGAATGGATGAGTAGTTAGGAGAAAAGAGTGATGTGATGTGGATCATGACGACGAGGATGATGAGCGAGAGGGTTACACCTTTTCTAACCAGTTAAATCACAATAAAATGCGAGTAATTAGACTATTAGATGTGCCTGAACTGAATTTTGATTGGAGCTGCATGCAGCAAAAGTAAAACGTGGGATTGTAGTGATAAATAAATAATAATACGAGAAGTGTTAAATTAGCAATAATCAAGTATACCTTCAACACTTGATAAACATTAAATAATTGTATAAAGTGAAGACTATATTACACTGCATTTAAGATTTGGGGCTCCTTTTTAACGTACTGCCGCCGTAACACCATATTATCAAATAGGCTGAGAGCTCCGGTCTGTTAACATTATTATACGGAAGGCCATCTCTGCCTGCATTTTTTGTGTCCGCTATAAAAAACGCCGAACAACGCAATCGGCTAAACTCGGTTGTTGGTGCGATACGGTGTATTGGTAAAAAAACCATGCATTGTATCCTTTGCTTTTTTTCTCTATCACCGAACATCATCATCATCCTATTCTAATCATTCGTTTCTCAACTCCTACTACTTCACGGAGGAGAGTTGAGTAAAAAATAGAGGAATCCATTTTTGATCAAATCGAGCAAATGCAAATGGACTAGCAGTAGTGGAGAGCATGGAGAGGGTGCAATTCCCATAATAATAAAAAAAGATTCGATCGAAAGATGGCCAGCTTACGAACCACACTTGTCCAAAGTGAGTCATTTATAATTCGAAAAGCAAAGCTGATGATCACCATGTAAAATTGTAGTAGAAGAAGAAGAAGCAGCAAAAGTAATAAATACCATGAAAATACTGATGCTGGACATGGGCAGTGTGCGATGATGGTTGAAGCAGTAGTAGTGGTGTGATTCCATAATTGTGTACCGATATCGATAAAACGCATTGTAAATGTGTAGGCATATCGTCTGCCGACAGACTACTCTAGATAGAACTCTACACTTCTGAACGCACTGAACTAATACTTTTCTAGGTACACGTTTGTCCATATTATCATTATTGAGATGTTCAAACATCTCAATATCATGAATTTTTTAACATTTCCATTCACGCCTCCTTTTTAGTGGACTGCTGCTGCTGGTGCTCCGGTTTGTATATGGCTTATTTTATGCAGCTTATAAGAAACGTGGGATTATACGATAGCATTCTAAATTGCGTTATAGGTAATCCGGATCTGGTAAGTATGTGTGTCTGTCTGTGAGGATACATACGCAGCTGTTGAGTCAGACGAAAATTTGCAATGCATGTATAGCAAGGTACATTGCCGACTCGTATATGTACAGTTTAGTAGGTATATGCTCAGAGTCTCAAAGTTTTGGGTGAAGTCAAAGAATCAAGGTGTAAAAAGGAATATAAAATGGACTTGCATTCTTATTGCTTATACAAGCTCCTTTTGCCTGTGCATATGTCTGGTGCAGTATTTATTTGGCAAACAAAAAAGTGAATCTTCTGCTCCTCCACTGCTGCTGCTTCTTCACTACAATTCACGACCACCACCACCACACACATTTTTATAACGTGATGATAGCCTGCTGAATGTTGACAACAGGCTACCTACCACACACACACTCATTGCACTGGTGGTGTGAATCTCAAAGAGCCTCTCTCACACATGCAGTCTGTGAGTGTCCACAGCAAATAAAAAACTGCACTTTTCTCTGTCATGATGCATCCACAGACATTTCATATGATTACATAATATCAAAAAATGCCTCCTGCAAAGAATCACTTGTTTATATATGAAAAAAATCTTCACTTTTCCTTATACATTTTCTGAGAGGTGGTGGACGGGTATTAACAAGAGAAAAGATAACGATAACAACTCCTTGCACACCTTCTGCCATCACAAGTAACACTCTAAAATCACATCACCTCAAGACATCATCGTCATCGGTTTTGTCCTGCCGGAGACGACAATGATGGTTTGCGCTGCTCAAGTTTTCAAAATCTTTACACTAAAACTTGCTCGCATCCTCATCTCCCATGATCGTCATAATGAATGATGTTGGAAATGATGCAAGTACATAAAAGTGCTCCGGCCACTACGACAGCACCAGCATTACTGCGACAGTTAATCAACCAGTGCAAAGCATGGCATGAAGTTATTACTATTATTATGAAGCAAGCAGCAACAGCCGACGAAAAAAAAATCTTTGTATTTCTGTGTGTGTGTGTCACTGTGTGAAATAATATCTCCAGATGTGGTAACCAGATATACTTATTTTCTTGCTGGGATCACGGCGATGTTGTTGATCAAGTGGAGAGAAAATAGGAGGGAGACGTAATGTAACGACAGCACAACTCACACACCAAACAACATGCCACACTCATTTATTTACTGGAGTTGGTAGTAGTAGTAGGCACAACATGATCATCATCAACAGCAGCAGCAGCAGTTTCGTATCGCCTTTGTCGTAATAATGTAACAAGTATAGGATCGTTGTTGCATATTTATCGTATGGGTTAGACGAGAGAGAGGAAGAATGAAGGTTTATGGATTGCACCACCAAAAAAGAATAACGCTTAGATTATTACACGCGGGGTAATAAATAGGTGGTGTTTTCTGTTAAATTCGTTCCTCTTTGCCATGCATCTTCCTTAGAAAGTTGATGATGGTGATTGTGAGAGACTGACTCACTGTGATGTATAGAGTGTGTGGTAAAAAGAATGAGGTAAAAACCGGTCCTCTGTACTGACTGGGTTGCTTGTTTGGATACGTATCTACCAACATGCATACTACATGATGTATCCCAAGAAGATCAAGCAAGTCCAGTCAAATTATATCTGTGTTCTGCAGAGTTCTAAGTGCTCTAATCAACAGCAAGCGGACCGGATCAGAAAAAGAAGACGCTGAGAGTGTTGGACAGCTATCATCATCATCATCAGCTTCATAATGTGAATAAATACCATCTCTTAACTCACAAGTGTGATTATAAGTAGACAACCAGCCGGCTACACATACACATCATACATATTATCTTTTGCGGTACAACATGCATCGGAGGAATTCCACGTTTTTCTCGCGCAAAGCCTGCTTTTTCACTATTCGGTTGAGGAGAGTCGCCAAAAAATCCTTGTAATATTCATGTAATATTTTGTTTTCTTATAGAATGACGATGATAAGCCGTCATCCTGTGATAATGACGAGGAATTTTCATTTTCACACCTTCCTCTCTACAAACGCACTTTGGTATTCTTTTGTTGATAATTAACTGGTATTTTAAAATTCAACTCTGATTAAATCTCATGATCAGGCTGATGATGATGATGACCTGGTCATCAACAATGTTGACGCTATTTATGTTGCGCTTTGGTCTATGCACCGTTTAGAATGCAAAGAACCGGATTCCATTCCGTGATAAATGAGATCGCTGTTCTGGTTGCAATGTTGCTACTGTTTGGGGCATTGTGAGCCCATCCATCTAACTGTGTATAAAAACCAACAGCACAATATGCACAATGCACCAGAAACATCTACTCACTCTTCTACTCACTCACCACCACCACCACCATAATTTTTATATGGGTTTCCATTGTCTAGTATTATTGCCTCTGTACAGTAAGTGCATACGAATATATGCTACCCTTTTTTCCTATGGTCCCATTCGTTTCGATCGGTTTTGGTAAAAAACATATAATAATAGCCTAGTATTCGTATTCTTCTGTGGTAAAATCTGTGAATGGCTGCCGTGAAATATTATGGCTTTTCTGACTAACTTTATTGTAGAAAATTTTTGTGTACACACAAAACAGCACAACACAATGCACAACACCACTCTACAAATGCTAGAGAGCTTGGCTTGGTAGTAAAGGCTGGGTAATATAAAAAGTACACAGGAAATTGGAAACAGGAGTAGTAGTCACATAAAAAACTCCTCTCGTGTGCTTGTGTTTCTCTGCTCTCTGTTCAAGAATAAAATACACAGGGGATATTTGTAGAAGAGAGAAGCTGTTCTAGATGATGATGACGGCGATGCACAGGGCCGTTCTCTTGTGTATAGCATGATGGGAGCTCTCTACTCTTCTACAACTACGTCGTACGTACAAAAACCAATACAACTCCAACGTAGTAATAATAATCAATCGCTCTCTTTTCTGCCTCTCATTCTCATATTGCTTATTATTATTACTCTTTCGCCAAAGGGGAAAGCAATACATGGAATGGAACATGATGAGGGTAGTAGCAGAGAAACATCAGCAGCAGCAGTAGGAGCAGACCAGCAGTAAACAAACAGGATTTTCATATTTTCAGCGTAAGAACGGCATGGCACAAACGAAAATGAATGATATATTGGAGTTCCCAATAATACCGTTCACACAACTGGAAAATATGGCATCAACATAATAAGCAATCTGTGTTCATGTTCATGATATTATAAACTGCATGTGCTCTCTAGCTACTTGTGATAGTATCACGGTATTAGTAAAAATGTTAATGAGAAGAGGAGCACGAGCGGCGAATCTGTGTTGCGCATAATTTTTTTTGTTAATAGCAATCTGGTTATACGGAATAAGTCATTGTAAGCGACCTCTCTCGTCGATCACAATGCTTTGTACGCTAATTTTCTAAATTAGTAATAATTTCCATCTTGCAGAGGATCAATGTGTTATATATGGGATCTGGTGGCAGTTACATGAAATATATTATTAAATTACGCCCATGTCAAAAAAGTCAGAACAGAAACAAAATGGTTGACTCATGTCGATCTTTTTCCGTTGCTGTCGGAATGACGCTATTTTTTTTCTTCTAAAAATGGAAATGAATGAGGAGAGAAAAAAAACTAAAGTGTGTATAATCTCAGGAGAGGTTCATAGTGTTTTTAACCAGAAAACATGATTCACATTTTTTTTCATCTTCATCTCAATATAGCAGCGTATGCATGTATTATGCAAGCAATAAGCACGCACACACTCTTGCTTCGCTCCTTCCTGAATCCTTTCAATAATGTGGAATGCAAATGGTGACTGACAGCTCAGACTGTTGTTATAATGTTGTAATGCAGTAGGAGCAGCCCTCCTCCGTTTTTTCATCCGTGTAAAACTGTAACACGTCTCTTCTCTCTCTCTCTCTCAACCAAAATGACTGACTTCAAAAAATTACTTTTTCCTTCTTGAATGGGGAAAGTCTATCATTTCATACTTTTCACACAAATCAACCCTACTCAGTGCAAGCATTGCATAAGGAAGAATATGAAAAATCCATTATTATTGACATAAAAAAGGCATAAGGCCCCCAGAAAATATAAAATGGCATAAGTTGACTAGATGACTTCCTCCTTCATTTCATTTTCCTTTCTCTCTCTCTCTCTCACTTTGAAAATGTAACTCTTTTTTAATAAATTTTATTTCTCCACTATCCATGCATACTCTCCTGCCAAAAATGCTCCTTTCTTTTTTTCTATTGACATTTCCTATGTCACAATTTTTGAAGGGTTTAATGGATTCCCAATAATAATATCCACCATGCATGTGTGAGTAGTCACTAAAGGTACGTGTATATTGCTTTATTGCGTAAAAATTTTCTCCTCCTTTTTTCTTCCTTTTCTCATTTTAACACGACTCAACTCAACTTACTCATCCACTCAACTCACACACGACGTGTGCATGATAGTGTTAAGTGGAGAAAATAGCAGTAGAAATGCATGAAAATATACTCATCAAATTTTCAAGAGCCACACCACCATTGCCAACATTACATCACAGACAGAGAGAGAGAGAGCCCCAAGCCAACTAAGAAAAAATGATACACAGCGAGAGCCCCTCTCCTTTTCCAGTTTAAGTTAAAATCTACCAAAGAAAATTTTCTTTTTCCCCTTCTTCCCTTGTACCACTCTAGGCACTACAATTGTGTGTGTGTGTGAGTGACTTGAAAAATAAAACTTGACGAGAGAGAGAGAAAAAAAATGTACAGAAAAGGTGATGATGGTAAAATACACACACACCACCAGCACAAGCTTTTTTGTTAAGTGTGGTCCTTTTTTCATAAAAACATTCTGCCAATTTGTATTTTGTTATTTCAAAGTGAGTAAGCTAGTTTTCATCATCAAGAAGGAGCAGCAACACGAGTTTTGCGTGTTATAGTCCTTAAGTAAACATTACACACATAGACACTTATCATCACTAAAGAGGAAAAAAATAAGTAAAATGGCCAGTTGAAAAGTGAGGAAAAAAGGTACTCATGCTCTTTCTAAGAAAATGTTTGAAACGTATGTAGTCGCATTATAAAAAAGTGCATTGAAAAATGAAGGATGATATGTATACAAAAAAGTATTTGGCAATACCATCAGCCCCGCTGCCTGCATTTTTTTTGCCAGTGCAATGCAAGTAGGTATTGTATACATCATACATTGCGTAACGTATCCTTTTCATACTTTTTTGGCTTTGACCATAATATGCAATGTATGTAGTCGCAATGTTTGTTTGTGTAGCTGTGTGTGTGTGCGGTGAGTATGGAATCAAAACCGGACCGCTTACTGCCACCGCTCTCGCTATATGTTCGTCTGTCGGAAAAGACCTTTTTTCCCAAAGAGTCTGACAGTCAAACACACACAAACATTGCGTATCTCTTTTTTCTTTCTCTTTTGCTGGACATTGTGAGATCCGATCCGACACGTACTTCAAGAAGAACAGAAGAAGAAGAAAAAAAAAGTTTTCTCCCTTCTTCGGTCGGGGCACATATATCTTTTCTGGCTTTCAGACTTGTAATAATGAAACATTTATCCGTATCAGCTTAAAGGTTCACGGATATCCATTAAGAGAGCCACGAGACGACGTCGATGAGGAAAGAACAAGAGAGTTCACTTCCACCACGGCATTCTCACATCCTCTTTTTCTGCTTACTCGACATATGTATATATTTTTAGGTACACTATATTATATTGTTCAGTTACATGTGTATTGCAAAACTATATGACTAGCCTCCCTCTCACAATTTTTTTTTGTTATTCTCACTCTCCGTGTTTGTCTACTTTACTACAACACTTTTAGCTTCAAGTGTGTGTTCGTCGTCGTCGTACAAAAGTACAAATAGCTTTAGTGCTTGTACTACTATCTGTAGTACTAACGTGTTCACATCATCATCGCATGTTTGTATCTCTTGAATGCTTACGCCAAATTACCCCGTTCACACTAATAGCCCTTTCCTCTTTCCTCATCAAGATCATCAACGATGAACAGCAACATCAACAACAAGCAAGCAAGCTTGTAACAAGCCTTCCCACTTTACTTCCACCACCACAACTCTCGCTGACAACTACATAATCTTCCTTCTCTCATCTCCACTCTCTCCTATTATATTACACATGTTTTCTCCTCATCCCGTACACAATCAGACCTCACTTAACTCACTGCTACTCACTATCTATCTCTAATATAAAAAAGTCCTTCAGGCGTGTAGCTCGCTTGCTTTTACTACCAGAACGCCTACTACAGTGTAGGTTTTATAGACAGTTTCTTTGATTGCTTTGCTGCTTCTTTTTTTACTTTCCTTTCCCCGTTTTCTCTCTCTCTCTCTCTTCTCATTTCTCTATTTTCCTTTCGCTTAATTTATTAGGGAGTTTCTTTGGCTCTCCAGAGAGCCTTCTCATTGGACAACTCTAATCTATTTCCTTTCTTTCTTTTTTACTCACTCAGACGCAAAGGCGAAGAAAGTGCGCAGCAGTATAGGAAAGGAGGATGTCCAATCAGTTTAATTAGTGCGGTGTGGATGCCCAGTGATACGCCCACTAACGTAAAATATTATATAAGACTCTTTTAGACTTTTTTTCTTACCTTGTGACAAAAATGTAATGAGTCCGTGACACGAACCTCGCGTCTTTTTTCCGTAGTAATTCCCGGTACTAGTCACAAATTCAGCATCTGCAAATTATATAAAAAGAACCAGAAATTAACGATTTAATTAGTTGTGATTCAAGAAAAATATTTAGAACTTTGTACGGCTTTAAAGGTTACAACAGTGTGGCACCACAAATTATATTACACATAAAGTATTGCTGATGGTGCCTCTGCATTATTACGGCAAATCATCATTTCAACAAAAAAGGATGATGCATAGCGTCATGATCATCATCATTATGATATTCCTCAAAAGTAATTATTGATGATGGTAACAAGTACAAGTAGTAGTGGTACAAGTACACGTATGAAACAGGTTGTTGTTCTGTGGTGGTACGTAATATCTACCAGTTACATGTTATTAAGTGTTATTAACGAAAAGAACAAAAAACTCCAGGAATTATTATTACGTTCTACTTAATGTCTACTACGTGGGCTATGATCATCATCAAGATCGCCATCATAAAGAAGGGAAGATGATGTTGATGAGAGTAAGGTGTGAGTCAGGAGTATATGTACCAAAACACATGCATAATATATATAGCGAAAAAGCACAAGACGGCGGTACACGGCATACCGGCACCAACTAAAGAACGAGAAAGGAAAGACATCAAAAGAAGAAACGCAACAACAACAACACACACACATACAAAACAACAATACTAGTAATTACATGTACAGAGGGCATGTAACACAAAAAAGGTAGACGGAGCAATTAGACTCCTTGTTGATGATGATTATAATGAATAAATAAGGTAGTGGTGTATAATGGAAAGATGATGACTGGCAAAAATATGTGTGTATGTCGAGCAAGGGGCTAAAGTGTAATGTCACAAATTAAATAAAAGAATACAGAGGGAACCAAACCAAGATGCGAGCTGAATGAGACAACTCTGGGGTTAGATAATACACGCGTCGTAAAACCAGCAATAATATGCATAATAATGGACAACAATGCATTGTTTTAAAAAGCCCCATGACGGTGTTGATGGTTTTAAAGAATCGAGATACTTTTTTGTATGTCAGGTTCATAACGCGCACACAACGAAAAAAAAATGTTTT
Organism: Sinella curviseta; assembly: GCA_004115045.4. Taxonomy (NCBI): domain Eukaryota; kingdom Metazoa; phylum Arthropoda; class Collembola; order Entomobryomorpha; family Entomobryidae; genus Sinella; species Sinella curviseta. The sequence goes on from CM023201.3 coordinate 51,686,143, forward strand.
AAAGAAACAATACACTAGACTATGTAATATTATATGGTCCAACAATACAAACAAAAAAAATTATGCATGTTGTACTTGTGAATGATACATGCTCACATACACTCACTACAGACGCACACGACAACGACGTATATAATGGTACGTGCACACACATCATCACGGAAGCCTATAGCATACTGTTGTAGAACTACTAGCACTACTACTACTAATTATTATTGCGATGATCACTCACTCGCTCAGAGCTATATATGCTCAATGCAGTGGTGCTATGATGACGATGATGATAATCAACCAGCATCAGCAGAAAAAACTTAATGAATAATCCATCCCCGTTCTCTCTCGTTCGTCCGTCGTTCCCTCGTCAGTGGAGCTACCGCACTACTACTGTTGGTTTCCCTCTCTCTCTCGCTCTTCTCTCTCTGTGTTCTGTTGTGACTAGCTTCTGAGCAGATGCACAAGATGGTTAATGAGTGGAGAGTAATTAATTCGAGCACACCCACAGTGAGAAGAGAGCAACTGCGGGAGAGTATGTGCATGGAACGCCAGTGGTGGAGCTAAAACTCTGACTCTCTCTCTCACACACACAGACTCGCTCGCACACACAAACACAAACCCTCTCTCCACTCCAAAATGAGAAATTCTTTATCCAACCACTAATGAAAAAACCACCACCACCACCAGGACACGACAAAACCTTTGATGATTATGCGACGACGATGATGATATCGTTCTATGTATAATGTATATTACGTAGTATGTATATACTCACGTCCGTTTTTTAAACTCGCAGCAGCAGTAGCTGCGTTTTTGTTCGTTCATTCATTTGTTAATGAATTTTTTTAGTATGAGAGGATATTGCGTGAGCCTATCACAATCACTTTTGATTATGATCAGCAACTTCACCACTTTTTTTTATAATTTCATTCACTCGCTTTCAGTCAGTCAGATGGAGAGATTTTGTCAAGAGGAAGTTTTTTCTTTTCAAGTTGAGTTCTTTTTCCTCGGTATATATATAAATAGTTTGTAGCAGTTAGTCTTTTAGACACGCACACCACTTGACAGAAAGAAACAAGATGACAAGGAAAATATATATGAAAATCAGTTTAGTACACTATTTCTTAACCAAATAATATATTCTGTTTTCACCCTTCGTCCTGTATTCCTCTCTCCACACATAGAGAAAAAAATATCATTACAGTAATTATTTTTTTTAAATTTTGAAGATGTATTATACAAACAGTTGAATTTTTTGTACGTTCTTATCGCTCGTTCTTATCGTAGTTTATGTATACTGATATTCTGATACGTATCTACTCAAGTACAAATAGACAAAAGAATTCACTCGATATAATTATGTATTACGAATGTAATTATCTAAATGGTAGACTAATTTCTTTCAAAAAACCTAATTACTTTCAGCTATATCTGTATATCCTTATATATGTTGATTAATTGACAATGTAATTATTACTGCAAACTTTTTCCTGGTGAACTCTTTATGTTACGTAGTTATTTAAATATTAATTAGTTAATTTAGATTAAGTATGTATATGTATGTATATTTTTTATGTATATTTTAGCTAATTACTATTTTTTATTATTAATTATTGGATGGAATGTAGAGGAACTATAAGTTGCTTGGAGTAAAAATGTTCTCACGAAAACATTACAATTTTCCGGAGAAATTTTTGTATCCAACAAGAGCAATAGAATAGGAACATTAGGTTGTCAGATGAAGTGAAAGAGCTTTATTTTTTTATGATTTCTTCTTCTCCTTTCCCCCCGCCGTTTTGATGTTGTACGTTGCGTCTACCACGAAGTAGACGACGACGCTTGTCACGAAGGAAAAAAAAGTTTCAAGTTTTAAAGTTCAGAGTAAAGTCGTAGATATATGTATTGTGTACTTCAGAGAGAATGCACAACAATACTGATGATGATGCTGATTACGATATACTTTTTTGTTGGTGCTGCTGTTGATGTTGTTATCAGGAGAGCAGTACATGTACAATATTTTGGAAGAGAGAAGAGGAGAGAGAGTCACACACTGCACACAAAGAGCACTGTTCTTGACTGCTCCTCAATCCTCACTGACTGGGATAATGAGAAGTAGTGAGGAGGAAAGAAAGAGAAAACGAAAGGGAAGAAGCAGCAGAAAAAAGAGGAGACACGTACAGAGAGCAAAGCAGCTCCAAGTAGGCAAAGCATTTTCTGCTGCTGCTGCTGGAGCTGGAGAAGCGGACTCCAAGAAAGAAAACAAGATAGGGAAAGAGAGAAAGAGTATGTCCGTATGTACGTTTATATGAATGTACTTGTACACACACATTATTCCCACTAAAAACTTACTTTCAGTTTTGTTGAGAGAGAGAGAGTTGAGTGTCTCAATATACATAATAAGTTTAAGTACAAGGATGAATACGAGAAGAAGGGAAGAATCAGTAAAAAATAGAAGTAGGGAGACACAACTGCCTTGCCTGCGCTGCAATGGGTTGTGATGATGGTGTGTATGTGAGGTTGCTCTGCTTAAAAAATTGTATGCATAACGAGTATACAGGGAGAATGAGAGAGAAAGAGAGAAGATGGAAAGGAGGGATGGATTGGAGATGAGTTGAGAAAAAAGTTAGTGAGTTTGGTTGAGTAGTATGTATAAAAAACACGCTTCTCCTTTCTCTTTCCTTTCTCTCTCTCTCTCCTTCCAAAACGACACGATACACATTACCAATATTACAATGAGTGTACATGTATGCATACACATTATAAAGCTTAAGTACAACCAATGGATATATCCTTTTTTGGCTTGATTCCTACCCATTTCCATCACCACCGCCACCACCACCACCGCTGCTGTTGCCGACAACAACAAGCTCTTCGTTTTTCTGTCCTCTCTCCCTCTCGTCGTCATCGTCGTGTACTTTTTTATTTTTAACTTGCTCTCTCTCACATACATCCTTACTTGGATGCATATATACATACCACTTTTAAGGGAAAAGTTTATATGGAAACGAAGAGAATAAAAGGAAAAGACATTATGCACAATTTTCTTTTTTTCTCTCTCTCTCTCGTCTTTCTCGGAATGCTTTCATTTTTACCAGCTTGGTTCGTTATGCATAAGATACTCCGATGAGGGAAGAAGAAGATGACGATGATGAAGGGAATGGGGACGGAGAGCGAGATGAGAGAATGAACACTTATGCATTATATTACTCATATGCTATATCCATTCTGTACACTTTACTTCTCCTTTCTCTCCTTTGTGTTGTTTTCCTATTTCAGTGGAAAGAAGAAAGGGTTAAAAAAGGAGTGAACATGAAATGAATAAAGAGGATACGCAGATACACTACAATTTTTCTTCACATTCGTCTTAACACGTACATGTATGATATGTACGTTGCTGCTTCTCGTGTCCCTAATAATAATGGCTTTTGTGCAAATAAGTAGCATGTATATATGCATATATATATTTTTTATAGATTTTTTTTCTTCCTTTTTCTTCTTTACAGAGACTCAACTCACTCATGTATTAAAAATGTAATATAAGACTCTTTTGTGTTGTTGATGTTGTTGAGAGCTCGAGTTTAAAAATAATAATGAAAAGGAAACAAGACAGAGAGAGGGGCTTACTTACTTACCTCCACACACACACACATGATGTGCATATGCACACATATTAAAATGAAAGTTGAGAAAAATAATAATAAATAGGGAAAAAGAAAGAATGTACGTATGGAAAGCAATGAGCTTATTTAATGCTGGAGGGGGAATGGAGAAAATAACTAGATTTTTTTTGTACATTGTATGAAGTATCGATTGTTCTATGCTTGTATGCATATGTGTGCATATGTAATAGCAAATGATGAATTTTGTGAAATGAGGGATTCTCTTGTTTGGGATGAGAGAGAGGGATGCTGATGTTGACGTGCGTATTGACAACCCTTTTTATTAACATTAACGACAAAGACGAAGAAGAGAGAAAGAAATGAGAGCATGGACCTGTACAAGGACACCCGAGTAAAAAGTCATCAAGCTAGCAGCAGCAGCAGCAGCGAGAGAATGAGAATAGGAAAAGGTATACACACAGGCAGGCATGCATGGAGCTTTTACATTTAAAAAATCATGTGTGAGTACGTTCGTATGTTTGATACGTTATGCATGCAGAAAGCACGCTCATCTTACTTATTTTCTTTATTTTTCTTCTTTTTTTACACGGGGAGAAAATTCCTTCATTTTCACTATTGATTTATAAAAGGACCGACGTCAACGAAGCAAATAGCCACTCGGAATCGGTGCAAGAACAAACGACAGCGATAAAAGTTGCTCCGATTTGCGATCGCGACACAATCGGGTGGAGCGAACTAATAGACGGCACAAGTTAGTTTAGCATGCGCTATCAGCAAAAAAGACAATTTTCCTTCTTATATATAGCACCAGTGCCGTGCTTCTCTCTCCTCTCAACTCGCTACTCACTCTCGCTCCTACTCACTCACTAAAGCAGCACCACACAACCAGCAGCATAAAAGCAAGCTTTACTTACTTACTACTTTACTCTCTCCCACTCTCATTCTTCTTATACAATTTTACTTTATTTTTTAGCTTTCTCACTCTTTTCTCTCACAAACTAACTTGCTCTTTAGAGAGATATATTATTATGTGAGTTGAGTGAGTGAGCGTGTATGTGTGTGTGTGGCTTGCTTTAGCATTACAAGCAGGCATGCATGCATGTACGCCAGCTCTACTCCTTTTCTCTCATCAGCATCATCATCATCATCAGCAGAGCAGGGAAACTTTTTCTTTGCTTTTCTTTCATTTCCCCTACAACTCCTCACTACTAATACTTGGCTTGCATAACATGCTCGCTCCCAGCAGCAGCTTCAGCCCTTTTTAATGCCTTATTCCTTTCTCCCAGTCATTTTCTTACATGGTTTCTTAGGCAAACCACCCCAAACGAGTTTTCCGTGTGTACACTTTTTGCATGGTAGCCCTTTACAATGCTATTCCTTACTCTTCTATACAAAAATAATAAGCTCATCAATATGCAAGCACATATCAGCATGACCATCATCCGAAGAAAATAATCTTTTAATGCCTCATAATAATTCCATTTTCTACGTTAATGTTTTCGCATTGTCGTCACACGTATAAATGGGAAATATAGCGGCAGGAGTTCATTTTCCCCCAGTTTTTTCATCCCTCCCACCATTCCCTTAATGACTCATTAAATTCCGTGAAAATGAGGATGATGGAAAGAGAGAATGTTTGATGCATTATTTTCCTAACAAACTTGATTCAGAAGAATGTTGAATGTGTGTGTTTGTGCGAGTGGCGAGCCCCTGCTGGTGAGCTCTTATAGAGAACAAACACATGAAAACGATGGCTATATGTGACGCTTGCACCTGTTTTTTTCCTTGGGTCTGCTGACAACACAACGCAAAAAAAATGGAAAATTGCTGCTGAATTGAACTTGCAAGTTCAGTGATTTCAGTCGATGGTATATTTTTTCAGTGTGTCCGTGAAATTCAAGAAGAGCGTTTACCATGTATGTGCGTTTCACGGATGTAAACATACAAGCTTATGTTCATAATATTTTCTAGAAATCATATTCCACATATATATTTTTTTATACGTGTGCATGCATCTATGCGCTTTTTCTAGTTGCTTGTTGAAAAGTTCAAAAGCCTACGCTACATTTTTTTTCTCTCTTCCTCTTCTTTTCACTGTACTCTTCAGAATGTGCATGAGCGTGTGTGCAACAAAAGTGGCAAAAAAGCAACAGACTCGAAGAAGGCCAGAGTCACTACTATCAACCACGATAACACATACACACAAGTAAGTGGAGAATGCATTTTTCGCTGCTGCCAGGACCATATCGATTCTATTACTACTACTACGACTACTGCCATATAAGCATGACATAATATCTTATATTTGTGCACATACATTCAGTAAGACCATTCGCACATGTACATATGTACGTACACATACACACACAGAGAGAGAAAAAAATACTAGTTTTCTCTAGTAGTATGTAGTAGTCGTAGTTTTGTAGTAATATCAGCAGAGTAGACAAGCAGTAGACAACATGTCGGCGAAAGGTTCAATTCAGTCAGTTGAGTCAGTTCAGTAGTAGTATCTATATTCCTTGTGTATGTATTAGGAAATATGCTGCATGCCTTGCTTGTGTGGTTGGTTGGTGAGGAGAGGAACACACACGTCTAAAAAAGTGATGTACGTGGCGAGCTATAAATATATGTATATATTTACAAGATAAGATTTTTGCAGACTGCAACATAACATGTGTATGTCTCTCTCTCGTTTTCTAGGACGTTGTCTTCCTCTTCGCCTTGCTTGCAAAAAAAGTGCAGCAGCGTGGTATGCCATAAACAACGGAATTGCCTTTTTTTAAAAAAAGAGAAGAGCAAAGCCGCGTGTGTGTGTGTGTGAGTCAATACGAACGACCTGAAGCAAAAAAGTTGACTGGGTCCACGCATCGACTACCATTCCAATTCAATTCAACAAATCAACCAAGCAGAGACATAAGGACTAAGGGCTGAGGACATATATAATACAGAGACATATTTTCCAGATGGCAAAAGTAAGCAGGTGTGTGTCTGCTCTCTGTTCTGTGCGTAGAACAAGTAAAGTAGGAATGATAGAAAAAATAGCCTTGGTATAGTTTAATAGTTTTATTACTGCTAACAAATTGATATGGCTGCTATTACTATTACTCGTGTTGATTATATTTTGTAGAAAAAAATTAAGAACACGGTAATAACTATAAACGTGTAGATAGCAAGTCTTTTATAGTCATTATTTTAGAATGGAGGGTACCTCTTTTTGCAGTGTACCTGAGTAAATATTAAAGTAATGAAAAGTCAATATACGAGTAACAGAAAGGCAGAAGTACATACTAAAAGTGATGATGATATTGCCAATAATTTTAATGTAATGACAATAATTGTAATTTATGACAAGTGTGGTGGTATTGGTGTACTCAAGTTAATAGGTATGAATGTATGTGCATTCAATAACAAATAGAAAAGCTTCGACGAGCTGCTACTATATGCATACCTTGATGATGATGATATTTTGATAATGTGTTGATAGTGATGATAGAACGTAGTAGCAGCTGCTGCTCTGCAACTACTGCTGTGCAATGTGTATCAACACCTCATCAACATGAGTATCGACACCATCACCACCACCACGACTGCATTATAATAGTTGTAGGGACTTTTCTCTCTCGCACACAACAGTACGCAACACAGAATTGATAATGATGTGCTACTATTATTATCTAAATAGAGCAATTTACGCCAAGAAGCGAGAAGTTATAAAGAGAAGAGTAAAGGAAAATATACATAATAATAATAAAAAATCGATGAATGTCAACACCCACAGAGTCCATTAGGTTGAATGGAGTACACCCCACCACCCCTCCCAACAATCGTCCCCCTCACATTAGCAGCCAATAGACCACAAACAAAAAGCAAAGTAAAAAATACACATATTTAGCATATATTTTACATAGTAGTATTTTACTACACATTTTATGTGTACACAGAAGAAGAAGAAGAAAAAGGGTTAAGTATATATATTCCTTATGAGTATGAATTCACTACCTATCATAATCAACATAATATATAATAACATTTTTTAGAGAAAAAATGAGGAGCTTGAACAAATACTAATTTATTTAACTTCAATTTTTTACCCTTTTCTGTAGAAAAAAAACGAGAGAAGAGAGAGAGAAGCCAATAATGTTCAAACTCAAACACACGCTCACTTGTACTTACTTGCATACTCTACTTTGTTTGCTACTGGTACCACTAGTGCTCTGCATATTATTCACATTACCCAGCAAACATGCATAATACTCAATACTCATCACCACCGCCACCACCACCACCATCATCATCAGAATCGAACCGAAAAGGCAGGCAGGTAAGAATAAATTGTACACTGCTTTTTTTCTAATATCTGCTTGAATTGCTGGGATGTCTGCTTTGTACGGCTTTGGTAAACAGTGGATTTTTGGTAATAATGACGAAGACGACGATGATGATGGTGGTGGATGGATTGGTTTTTGGTAAACTCGCTCGCTTGCTCGCTCCTCGAGTTTATTTACCTCTGTCATTTTTTACCAATAATGTAATTTAAAAAACGTTCAAAGCCAATGGCCAATGAACGTACCCATACGTAACGGGTATTATTATTTATGTATGCATATACAAACGTGTATGTGTACTTCTTCCTTCCTTGGTAATTTAGAAATTAATATTATTTTTCGGGTGGAATTGCTGATGATGAAGGATGAGTTATTGAAATCGAAAACGAACCAAAAAATATTACGTTACTGCTCTGCTGCTGCTGCCGCCGCATTCGCCTATGTTGTATGACTAACATTGCCAAAGTGGTCTGGTATTTTTCCTCTAGTGCTGTTGCCTGCCTCGTTTTTTGTTTAAATAATGACGAAATAGATTTTTAGTGTTCTTGAAATATTAATTTTTACCATTATTTTTTCTTTTCAGGTGAAATGCTTTTGTGGTAAATGTACAAAAGAAAAATTATACAGTGCCATATTATCGTAATGATAATGACGATGACTATGACTTATGCGGAAATGTTATTTAAAATGTACAATAATATGTGCTCAATATTATCAGCCCAAAAGCTTACATACAAAAACTGTACTGCTACAACCATTATTAGCAGGAGGAACCCGAAAATTATCGATTAAGTAAAACAGGAAAAAAGTAAAACTGTTCAGTTTATTAGTGCGGTGACGGTGGTGGTGGTGAATTGTTTTTTCCTTCGTTTTGCTCATGGTGATGTTAATAAATGTATAATTGCGTGTGTTTAAATTTTGTTCAAATTGTACATTATTCAACGTAAGCTTTTATACAGTTGGATAAATTGCAATGATAACATGGAGTATATATGATGATGATAATAACGATTACAAAAGAAGAAAAATATTAGTTGATATTTAGTTCGTCATAGTCATCATATTAATGATATGGGTGTACTCTCATTTTTACCAGTACTAGTACATACTAGAGAGAGAAATTATATTTTTATCAATACTTTTATAGCATTAGCAAAGCATAAATGCAATAATATACCGGCAGTGTGCACTTAATTTTTATTCCATCATGTCAATGTTCTTCAAATACCACTTGAAGCAAAAAACACCTTCAATTTTCCATTTAATTTCGATTATAACATTCTCTCGAATCATGAGCGTTAGTAGTTTTGTGAGGAAGGCAGTAAAATAAAAAAAATAAAAGTTCAAATGAATTTTCCCCAAGAGCAAATAAAAAATTCATTGGTTGACCAGAAGAGTAGTTTTTAAAAAGCCAAGAATGTTAAATGAATTAAGAGAGTGTTTTATTATCTGGAATGGAATGCTGAACTAACAATGTCCATGGATTTATTCCTCCTCCGTGGAACTAGTAGACGGTCGTATGCAAGTGAGCAAAACTGGATGGGGTATTACCCCATGTGGTGTGACAAGAAAGTGGTAAGTTAAGTAAGAAACGCATGGATGGACATAAAAGCAGGAATTTCAAATCAAGAAATACAGTTCATTAACTATATCTACTATTATATCATGTGAATACCTATGCGTTATGATGCTGCTGAAGCTCGTTATAGACAAAAATTATTGTCTTTTGAAATATGTTTTTTATATATTTTTTCTCAACTCTGTGTGTACTTATTCCATCAAAAATGTTAAACCTTTCCTCTGCTGCTCTGTGCGATGATAAATATCATTTAATTGAAATGTAGTAAATTTTTTCTTAAAAAAAAGGTGTCTTGAAAAAGCAAAAAATTCTCTTGTCTGGTATATGATGTTTTGAAAATGTTAATGCAAGTTGCCTATTTTGTGTGTGAGAACACATCCCCAAAAGTCCAAATATTTCTTTTAAATATCAATATCCCATGAGGTTAAGTAAGAGAGCGAAGGGATCCTTCTTGTCTGACTGTGAGAGTCCCAATCCCAAACGAAAAAATGCATTTTTTTCTTGATGCGTTTCAAAAAAGTCCAACCCAAACTGCCACATTTACCTGTACAAACCCATCCATCAAATGCAACTTTTTGTCAAACAATGCAACAGGGGACTTGCACTGTCTTGTCACTCACCTCAGCACATACACAACAAACGGAACGACATTGTCATATGATTGTTGCTCGGAGTACCCTCTTTCTATTTACTAAATACGGCAAGTCTCTACCTGAGAAATAAGAGAAAAATTAACGGCTGCTTTTTTTGAAATAATGGGAGGGCGATATAATCCCAGTGCTGTACTAGCTGTGTAGGTTCAAAAAATTCTACACTAATCGCAATCCCAATCATGATTACCAGCAACAGAGAGAGATACTTGGATTGTAGTGTGATCATCATCAAGATCATCAATAATAATAAGCTCTGGGGGACAAACAAACAAAACAAAAAAGGAAGCCAGGAAGAAATATCGTCCCTTGCTACACATATCTTGTACATCATGTCCTGCTCTCTCATGTTGGCTTTACCTTTTGTGTTTTTGGTGCACAATCAAAAACTGTTATGAAAGTAAAATCTTCAGTGTCCGCTGCGACATATATATTATTTTTCGTCACAACTAATCAAGTCACAAAAACTAATACACCAAATCCACAGAGATGCCTGCTTTGTGGTATTTTGTCCCTCTCTCTCTCCTGTTAGGATATACCTATACATATCTATATCTAACTTGTTGTTTTTCTCACATCTTCTCTTCGGCTTAACCTTACTTGTTAACCTTCAAAGAATGGAAATTATTGAAAGAAAAAGAATGCAAAGCGCGTCCAACTTTAATTGGCTGTACTTTGGCGTGTTTTTCATCATCAAGAGAAGAGGGGACGACGATTTTTCCTTGTTTCTTCTTAACAAGTTGTAAAACTTATATTATTCAGGCGGCTTGTCAACCAGCTTAAATGATAATAATAGCGTGTACATACGTACTTGTTCCAGTAGCAGTGGTACAGGTAAGAAAAATGGTACACTTCATACATACCACAAGTACATATTATATACGTTCACATTTCCAAACTTTTTCTCAATAAAGCAATCTAAAGTAAGTAAAGCAAGCATGCTCTATACATATTTATTGTGAAAGCTGCTTTATTTTTAATAAAAGGACACAAAAACACTGTATCGAGTTCTTAGTTGAGTTCGACCGACCTAAATTACTTATTATTATTATTGCTTATTATCCAACAACTTCATATTATACACCTTGCTGGCTGCTGTTCCTACTGACTGATGCTGCTCCTTCTTCATATTTATATGATGCCCAAAGGACTTGTAAGAAAGAGGAAACAAAAGGGACTGCTAGCTGTCTACCTATATATTATACATTTTTTCTTGTTTGTTTGAAGTACCTGAGCAATCCCTTCCTTCTTGGGCAGCAGCAGCTCAGCAGAATGTTAAACAAGAAGACAAGAGAGAGAGAGAGAGAAACAAGATGAATCGTAAAGCTGTCCTTTCTGTCTTAAGCCATGACCCCTCAAAAATAATATCTTAAGAGCTGCTAACATGCTTTTTTGTTCCTGCTGTTGTTCTGCCCCTGTGGGGAGATGAGAGCGCATATATGCATACATGCGTACAGCCAGCAGACTTTAAATTTACAGCAACTTATTTTATAATTAGGAGAGAAAATCTCTTCCAGCTACACCCTTATTTCGTGCTTTTTTGACAATGTGTGTACTTGAGCAATTAAAACTTTATAGCTGGATACGGATAGGTATAACGTATAATGCGCATAATAATAATAACAAAAGGAAATAATCAAGGTTTTTTTTGCTTTAAATGAACATGAACATTTATATCTATATGGACAGTTTTACTTCTTGTCGGAAAACATTGTTCAAAAAATATATCCTGAGGCTGCCTGCCTCTATCTATTTTTCGTATCCTGCTTTACAGTCTTTTATTTTTATGAACTTGACTTTTTGGTGTACACACCGGCAACAACGTAAAGATTATTATAAAATGTAAGCTTTCAGGTAATTATGAATGTACCACCGGATACCTTTACCTGTATAATATAATGTCACAGATACATACCTACACAACATGTGCATATGAGAGTCACCAGAATATACATGTGACTTTTCCGATTCGACCTTCCTTTTTTTGTTTGTTAAACTAACTATTTACGACAGGCAGAGAATTCCTTAGAATGTCTACATCCTTCGACTCTATAATCTGTTGTCATATTATTTCTTTTTCAATTTCCCTTGTATGTTTTCCCAAAAAATCTCCAACACAAATTTGGAATGCAGCTCATTATAAATATATATGATTCCATGTTCTTGGAATATGCTTTCGAAATAACATGTTGTGATGTGTAGCATCTAGTGCTCGCAGCAATTATTACTAAAAAAGTGATAAATAGTAAGCACATCCGTAGACTCTACGGCGTATCCATCACATGACGATGGCAAAAAAATGAAACCAGGTTGATAACGCAATTTAAGCAACCAATTTATCATCACTGCGTATCATCAAAACCATCAGCATCTCTGCTTTGTTAATGCTGCAAATTTAAATTTACAATGTCCATCATCATCATCATGAAAGTGACAATAAATTTTATTGAACCCGCAACACTTCATAATAATAATATTATTACCAAGCAAGCACAGAGGCTGCGCTGCCATTGCTCTCATTACTTATGCATACATGTATTAAATTCGGTATATTTTATTGTTGTATCTGTCACTGCGTTTGTGTAGCGTTTAAATGAAAACTGCTTCTCGAAGTTTTCCAATCATCATCTTTATCAAAAGAATTTTCTGAAAAAGCCGGAAACCTTGAAGGTTGACTTTAGAAAAATAAAACGAGAGATAAGATATTTTATATATACGTTTCCATTGAAAAGGTATAAAATATTGTTTCATCAACTCATCAATATCAAATCGTTACTTTTTCGTTGCCTCAGTGTGTGCTAATTTGTTATTTAAATCAGACCAGCAGTCATTGAACAGACGAGAGAGTATTTCAATTTCATTTTATTATTGTTACGATTATTGCCGTTGATGAATAATCACTCTGTAATATTTTATTTTATGTTATTTTGTAAGCAAGTTTTTTTGTGACTTTGTTGTGCTGCATTCAAAACAAAGGGGAATTTTCCAGAACATGTCTGTATTTGCATGTGCGTACATACTCTTTTGTATTCGACATTGGTTTTTTCAGTAATGAAGTTAAACAGATTTTTTTCCATTTCTACTTACTATTTATTAATCTGATTGTAGATGCGCGCCTTGCATCAGCCTATACTGATTAGAATTTCGATTGCTTTGAGCCTTTCAATCATTCTTCAGTACGAGGTAATTGACAAGACTATAATAAACACTGTAAAAATTGATATAGCAAACAGGCGGTAGACACTCTGATTCCGAATACTATGGATGAACTTGGATAATTGGAAAATATCAGACAGGCGGACGGACAAACAATTAAAAACAGCATCATGCTTCCGCCCTCGAATAAAATACAAGAGATTAATACATGTGTGTACTGGATTCTGGTAATTCACTTCAATCTTCCTGTAGAAAACATTGGACAATTATCACTAAAAGTGTTTTTCACTAATTTTTAACAAGTCCAGTGTTGAATCGTTTTGAGATGATTTATTTATTTCACACAGCAGCAGTTAGATAAGCACCGCAATGTGCCGAGTTGATGGTGGAAGGTTTCCTATTGTTTAGTTTTTAAAAAACAACGTTAAAAATTACTCAATGCACAGATGCTCATGTTCTATTGTTTCTTCTCGCATTGTTTTTTCTGTTTTCAGAAAAAAAGATCAGTTTTCACTGAAAAATTCTTTTTTAAGCTTCATTGTTTTCATCAACGAATAATCATAGAAAACTACTTGGTTTTAAGGCTGGATATACGCATTTCTACCAAACCTAATAAGAAACAGGTGCTGAATGAACGAAATTGTATAAAACCTTGTACAAAAGTGTTAATATGCCCTGCAGATATGACGAGTCAGTGGAGATTTTTCATTTCCACAATACATTCCCATTACAATTGTACATGCACTCGGTGAGTACGAACGATTTCAAGACAGGGAGCTTTTTGTTAATGGCACATTTATTAGCAGTTTGAAGGTGTAGACAAAGTACCTAGTATATAGGTAATTATTTTTACGCTAGAATTGGCTTTTGACTCTGCTCAACATTACACTTATCGTTGTAAAAACTTGTAAAAGTAGAGCTATTACCATTAACCAACTTCCTTCCTTACATTCTTTACATGCTATGGCCGGCTAACTGACAAAAGTGAGAATTGAAGAGAGGAAAAAAAATCTTGCCATTTCAAAACTTTTTTTATGTGTAAAACACCGGAAATTACTGGACTGGGGTAGCATGATGCAATGCCTTGTTCCGTTTTATTTTTCTTCAGTTCGCTTCATCACCTTCACCGAAATGCAGTTTTAACTTGACGGAATTTCTTCTCTGAGAAGAAGGGGAAGTAATATCGTGAAAAAATAGATAACCACTGCTCAGAATAGTGATGGATATATGGTGGAAGAAAAGCGAACGCGTGTACGATGGATTTAATTCTTGTGTGTCGTATGTGTGTGGTAGCACAGACACACTCATGATCATCACATCACTTGCCTTTCATGTTGCTCATAGTACAACTTCACACATAATACCATGCATCGGCTTGCGTCGACTACCGCTTGTTGCTATCTGCAGATCAGCACGACAACTGCTGGAAAGTCTGGCAACGAACCACACACAACAATCCCCGTATGCACACTTTCTCTCTCGTCGTTTCACACTCTTTCATTTATTTTTTGCTACGCCGCCTCTTTGTACTTGCATACTATCAAGCGTTGCTACTAAACTAACTAGTGTTTCATGACACGGTCGTCATTGTCGCCTTTTCCCACAAATGTAAATATTTTTACAGCCACACAACTATACTGGAAATTGAGTAGAACGATGGTTATTATTGCGGCAGTAACGATGATTGGGTAAGAATTGATTTTCCCTCAATTACTGCGAGATATGAGAAAAATAGAGAAAATAAAGCATTTTTCTCTCACTGAAATGCTTTCTTTCTTGCTTTTTCTATTTTCATAACAAAACCGATAATATCTACTTGATACGGTAATGGCACTCGTACTAGAAAATATAAATTAACAAGAAAAACATCAGCAGAGTACACACAAGTGCATAACTTGCTTTTTTTATACATAAAAAGCTAAAAGTTCCCCCACGAGCAATATTATATTGCTCATTATACCGTAATATTAGATTAAGACGTAAATACATAATAATATAAGAAATCAATCATGAAACGAGAGAAACGCGAATGACACGTCTATAGGAGCGAGCCTATGAGAAAAGTGGAAATAATTTCACCATTTTTATTTCCAAAGTCAGTCACCATATCCTCATCAGGCAACCAATCACACACAAAAAACCGATTATAAGCACCACACACCACCACCACCATACACATTAGTGGAGTGACCATGTATATTTTTGGACTGGTATTAGTACTAATAATGACATTTTTCCATGACTGGACAATGAACATTGCCACAAACAAAAGTATTATATTTTTTCAATAATCACATCGCGTTTTTATTACTGCGGCAAAAAATACTACTACCACACACGGGTGTACTTAACTATGCCTAATAAATAATTTGGAGGAAAAATAATAAAAAACTTGGTGTATTTAGCTCACCTGTCCACTGTATAACGAACTGTAGGTTTTGTAGTACCACGGACTAATATGCCATTGCACATGACAAAAAGTACTAAAGTACACACACGGTATATCACGTAAAGTAAACAATATACATAGAGCACAGTCACTTTTTAAAAAATTGTATTGGAGCGTTTATTTAATATTCATTGAAAATTACACGTAAAAATAATAATGAACTAAATCGTTGAGCTTTGACTGTTTTTTTTATTATCATCATCTCCGCGTCGGTCTGACGTTGACTTTTCAGTCAGCACACACAGCACTTGTACAAACGTCAATGTCCTTTAGAAGACTGATATATTTTGAGCACTCATCATCGGCATTCCTTTGCTGCTAATTTTACCCCAATGAATGACTAAACTAAAACAGAAGCCGAGATAGTAGCTTCATAAGAAGACAGCAGCCATGTATTCCATTAAGCACTCCACACTCCCTCCTCCATCCAACCACAAAACAGAGTCCAAATTAGAATTACAGTTTTCCTTTTGTCTCTCATTCTAAACAAGTCAAGAGAGACGGAGAGAGAGGAATTAACAAGTAAAAAATAATTTGCATTGCAAAATATCACTAGTGCTATATTGCTGTTGTGCTTCGTTCCGCAGGAGCTATACACTTTCTTATAGTCAGTCACAGCGTTAGACAGAGAGACAGTTCATGTGTAAATACTTTTTTCCTCAGAGAGAGCAAATTAGTAATTATACTAAACACAGAGAGAAAAACAAGACGACAACAACGACACAACTGTGCTGGCAGAGCCGACTTTGTTGTAGCATAAAAGTTGCCTTATATGAAAAAACATGCCCTGCTGACAAATAAGATGATAATGAAGTTGTAAACTTTATTAGTATATTTTTTGTGTGCTCCCCGGTTAATAATATAATTTCACTGTGCAGAGCAGTAAGAGTACTGCGTGCTCTGGTATAAACTGATAAAGCACTTTGCAACTTTGAAAAACTTTGTTATATCTTCACCACAGAGTTGACTTGTGTTGATGATGATTAACAAAAAACTCATTTAAATTAGACTGATGAGTTTTTTATGCATTTACTTTATTTTCCTTTTTTTAGTTAGCGTTATCAGCAAGTCCGCAACTGATAATCCGACAGAGATAATAATTAATTGTGGAACAAAATAATTTGCCTATGAATGGCCCATCCGACTCCACAGTGCACGACGAGAGTTTCCTTCCATTTTTTGTTAATTGATAAGAAACTTAAAAGCATTTTTATCACTTTGTCTCATTACCATTTTTTTTCATTAAATCCATCATCGTGCATGATTGGAGCAATAAAACTGATTTGCATGAAAAAAATATTAATAAAAAAATCAAGTTCGTCAAAGCTTATGCATATAAGGAATTGGTAGAGGACACAGACGCAATAAAGCACACAGAAAACTTCAATCTTTGATCTTGGTAACACGGAAGCCAATATTCCAATAAATTAATTTATCTTAATCCACAAAATTATTATAATAACAAGTGAAATATTGATGTCTGTGTGGAGGATGTTGATATTGATGCACACAGGTTTGCGTTGTGTGGAGAAAAAAAATACTTTACACAACACGTTTTCTCAAGTATCATGCGCCGTGAAGCGCGTCTTGTTGGCAAAAGCCGGTATAATATTCCACTTCTCAAAAGGTTTGTAGAGAAGAAGAGGTCCTTACGAAGAAAACACACACACTACTCTGTTGTCTGAAAATCTGTATGTATACACAAGGCAATGTCAAGGGAAGAAGCAGCAACTCTGCTCCTTGCTTGCCTTATTTGTCTTTTTTATCGGGGAGAAGTGTGACGAGAGCTTTTGTAGATATCGACGAAGAACGGACGACGGAGTTGCTCACGTCATGACAGTCAGTGTGGAACTAGTGTGCCTAGTACAGAGCCCAAAGGGGCATCCAGAATGGTCAGTAATTAAAAAGGAAAAGTGTAGCTCATTGGTCGCTCAAGAGTTTGCTGGCTAAGACATTGAAGATATCAGAGAGGCATATATAGGGTTGATTATTATGTATATATGAACGCATTGCAAAGGCATCAAACATCATCAACCTGAGCAGTGCGGAATGAAGAGGCAACAAAAACAAGCCTTGCATGCCTTGCCGTGTATTATTTATACAATATATATATATTATCAAACTTATGAGCAAGTCAGTCAGTCCTTTTTCTTCATACTACAACTTTTTCCCTACATACATGAACATGTATACAAAATAGTTATTTTATAATATAGAAAAGTCACACACACACACAACTTTTTTTGTTGGGTATATAAAGGCATTAACCAGAAATTACTGACTCTCAGGTAAGTTGTTGTGAGTAGTAAAGTTTGGTTTTGATATAGGTACAATATTTTGTACGCAGGTAAGATAAAAACAAAAACCTGTACATGGTAGACATGCGGCATATTACGTTAATGCCCCCACATATTATACACATTCGACATACCTGCATCGTAGCAATACCCATACATCATTGATAGTATTCTTGCTGATTCTCTCTTGCTCTGATGCATTATTGTGTGATCCTTCTTACTCACTATGTGTGTATAAAAGAAGAAAAAAGGCATTCGAAAAATTATCATTTTATTGTTATCCTCCACATCTCTTCAACAAAACGGACCTGCTCGTACACATGCACATAGCATGCATTCAACATTCGAGTACATACAGCTGCACAGCATACCAGATCATAAGATCCCTACAAATTTTTTACTCTTTCAGGTAACTCAATACTTTTATGAAAAAGTAACAAAAAGATAGGTTATGATGATGATGGAATACACGCTATTTTCATTTGACAGAAAAGAGAGAGAGAGAGAGAAACAAGAAGAGAAGTAAACTTTTAATGTAAGTAGTTAGTACACACTACAAACCTTGCGTTATCATCATACAAGCGGGGGTGAGAGAAGCTGGCATAATCATTATTACTGCTGCTGCTGCTGGTGCTCCATGGCTATTATCAGTCAGACATGCAGTCAACTGAAAGATTGCACTGGTGTATTGTTGTTGCCTGTGTGCCTCCTCAACTCTCCTGCTGACAAAAGTCCAGCCAAATAGACTCCACACACACATACTCGACTCCTCCACAATAATAGCCATTAGTGCATACTACACATAGACAGCGCAGCAGCAGCATAGAAAATGCCTGATCAGGATAAAAACAACGTTTTCAATCAGAAGGATTTATCAGCACACACCACGGATGGATTACCACCGTCACAGTAGATACTACTGACGTGTTCAAATGGATGGATGTGTGTGTGCGTTTGCTAATGACCGGACCTGGCTTACGCTTTCGTTTTCTATTATGGACGTTATCAGTGTGTTTTAATCAGTAAAAGATTTTGCGATTACTTGGAACCTGAAAAGTCAAAATACACAATGCACATGGTGTGTTGTGTTGTTTATGCAACGCTAAATGTTCTCCCGTTTTGCACCATTTTGTTCAGGAAATGTTAGACTAGTTCATTATCTCAAGTGATTATCATATCTCCTGTGGGTATCTTGAAAGGTTGACCGATTCCGACAAAAAACAGCAACAAAAAACCATAATGGCGAAGAAAAATTGGTACGGAAAAATAAGGAGCAGAAAATAAGGACAAGATTTATTTTGTAAATTAAAAGATAAATTCAATTCAAGTATAAAGAGTATACAGAAAAATGCGAATTTAAATTTTTTCCATTAATTATCATGAATCAAGTTGAAAATTAATACATTTTGACTACCATCTTCTTCTTCTTGGTCATGTCCGTCATTCAGTCAACCTTCTCAATTAACGCACACACAAACACAACTATGATAAATCTCACCTATCAACTCTGTAAAAACTTGTCATATCCTCCTCATCATTATCACGACGGCAGGTTTATCGAGGCACATAATTTTGCATAACTATTTATGCAAATATTGCTTCATTTTTCACATTATGAATTTTACTCTTCTCTCTAATTAATATTTTAATATTTAATGATTTTTTTTCTGAACTAGCTAGCCTTGCTCGAACATAAACATTTTCTATAGAGAGCCTTCCAATGTTTAATCTTCTTTGTCGCATATATAGCTTCTGTGTGCAAACAACTTTTAAAAAGCCAAACTTGCTTTTAATTTTTATCCACACGTATGTACTCACATCACATATATTGTATGTATTTTGGCAAATGGCAAATCAGTCAATTATTCTTGTCATGTTAATCTCCATCTTAATTTTTACAGGCATACCGGAATTTCATGTATTAAATAGATGTGCAAATTAAGGCCATATAAAATAGTACAGTATAGTATTTGACCACCAACCACACTGTCTCGTCATTTTTATCGTCACTTTTTCTTACAGCATCGCATGATCATTATGATTGTAGCTTGCAGAGATGGTGGTAATGGGGACTATTTCTTTGACGAAGAAAAAAGTGTGCACATGACACATGAGCAACCTACCATGTCCCTACATGTTATTCTCCTCCTGTTTAGCATAAAATACTACTACTACAACTCTCAGAATAAACGATTTTCTAAGACTGTCTCTCTCTCTCTCTCGCCCTCTGAATGAATTTCTACCATTTCATTTTGTGAGAGAAGCCATATATTTAAATCGACTGTTCTTTCTCGCATTGCATAAGTTGTAGTGGCAGGTCTCAAATCCACTATTCCAGCTTCACCACTACCACCACCAGTCCAGCAGCAGCAGTCATTCACAAAACGAGCTGGCACACAGAGTCCGAAGAAGGGAAAATGTAATTCTTGTAAGTAGGCATGTCTATGTACTTCTTCTTTTGCATTGGAACAGGTATATGCACGCATCATGCATTCATGAAAATATTTTTGTTGTTTGTAGGCCTGGTTTTTGCCTTGGCTTTTGCTTGTGATGTTTTGTTCCTCGTTCAGCCACCACCACCACTACTCTCCTCACAGCAGGTTTCATGACATGTCGATAAAGTAAAAAAGAACAGGCAAGGTGTTCTATTAGCTTATAAAAATCAATGAAAAATCATTATATATTGAGCAGTGTTGCACTGAAAATGATGATATGACGATGATAATAATAATGCAAATGAATGATGATGATGATCAAGACTTTTTTTCTCTCATTGATCATCAAAAATGTCGAGAGAGAGAGAGAGATGATATTTTTTTATCATTGTCATTCTTCTTGATATGTATGTAGTATGTAACTTTGTTAGTGGAGAAAAATGGATTTTCTTTAATGGATCATGATATGCATGTAATAATGGAATGAGATGCATACATTATCATTATAAATATGTGCGTTTCTTTCTTTTCATTATTATTACAACACGTCCAACTATACAAGCTCTGATGGTGATGATCTGTCCGCTCCGTATAGTTGTGTGATCGTGCACAACCATCATTTATTATTTATTAAGAAAATAATAATCACTCTCCACTCCACTCGACTCATTCATTTTTCATCCATCTCTCAAGAAAAAAAAATCTGATCCGATCTAGAATCTATCACCATCATGATCGGCATATAATCTTGTTTCGTTATTTCTCTCATTCATCCGTAAAAATTATTAGAGAGAGAAGGAAAAAATTCTTTGCATTCCTTCGTATTATTTTTTTTTGAAATGACATGACACATAAATATATATGAGCATTGGTTCATTGATGAAGATAGTTTGATTGGTGGTGGGGGATATGCCACATGTGAACAACTACACGGTTTCATTTAATCATTTTAGTTATTATAATGACAACAATCATAAAGGAATGATGATCATGATGACGATAATGGTAATGAGGGAACAACACATTTCTCTCTCTCTCTCTCTCTTGCTCGAGCAACGGACTGGTAAGGAACACAAAGTTTGGAATTTAAAAAAAGGATAATAACTTGTATACTCTATGCTGATGATCATCATGAAGTTGATGAGAAATAAAAATATTCTGCTGGCTGCAGGTATGGAGTATTCCTATGTATCCGTATTCCGTATAATCGTTATTATTATTATTATGAATTATCATTATCATCATCCTCATCATGATTGGAGATGCTTGACCACATATGGTGAGCCAGAATGAGTCAAGAATGATTACGTACGTTTTAAAAAATCAACCAAAGCAAAAAAAAGATAAGCAAACCAGCAAGAGAAATATAAAGTTCAGCCAACTTTGAATTCTTGGTGGTGGTGATGGTGTTGGTACCGGTGCTGGTTTTTATACATGTGGTTTGTACTAGCGAGAGAAAAAAAATGCCTTTGAACCTGTATTAATTAACACCTACACGTAAATACTTTTTACAGTATTACTGCCCCATGATGGCGATGGGCCGTATACAGCACAAGAGAGCAGTGTATGTGTGTGCACGGCATAAATATAAATTAAAAGGATTATCCAAAGTAGTATTCTTTGAATGATGCGTTCATATATGTATGGTGCTTAAATCATTTAAAATTTGTAATTAGCTGTAAAAACACCTGTCTTTTAGTGGAGTGCTCATACATAGTAATAATATATATCTATGAATATTTGACAAGAAGACAGAAAAGAAAGGAAACTTTAAATGCATACCTGTTCATTGCTGCTTCTTTGCAAGCAAGACAAAAGACGGCGAGTTACAACAACGGACAAGTACAAAAATAGTCAGGTATTCCTTGTTACTTACTTCCTTTCTTCCTTTGTACGCAGAAAACAGCGGTAGATCTATAATAGAACATAAAATATATATACATATACACAAAAGTGAGCAAAGGTTTGCATAAGCTGGTGTGTGGTGATGGTGGGTAATATACATATTCATAAGGTGAAATAATAATATAAAAGGATTGATTGCAAGTAAAAGAAGGGTAGTAACCCTTTGAGACCCCTCTTCTCAGGGTGCTAATTGAGGGTGGTCGTACCAAATTATTTTGAGACTCATGTATACACACATGTAAATACCACACTGGTGCCCTGGATGCAGGTGCGCATCACCGCATACCTACAACCTGCTCAACAGCAGCAGCAGAAGAAAAAGGAGAACAAAAAACAGATATTTTGGTTAAACTCTTTCTATGCTCTCTGGCTGGACACCAGCAATTTAACATTTTATCAGGGAGCATGATCATTCTCATCATCATGATCATTTAACAAAAGTGACTTGACTTGTTTGTGTGAGAGAGAGAGTGTGAATGAGTGACTGCCTTCTTGCTTGACTTGACTTGAGTACTTGTTCCTAGTAGCATTTAAAATTGTATTATAATAATAAGACCAGGAATTGAAGGGAAACGGAGAAGGAGAATAAGGAACGCCTAACTTTAATAATAATAACAAGAACATCATCAGCAACAACAAGATGACAACACAACAACCACCTCCATATATGCCAATGGAGGAGTTTTAAAAATGTACGATGAAATTTTTTTTAAGTAATCGAATCCAAAAGATGTAAAAGTAGGCATAATAAAAAATGTACACGTAAATATATTAAACTGAATACATTATGTATTATAATAAACGCTTTTGTGTAGAAAAATTACTTCACGTTTCCTTTTTCTGTGCACAACAACGGCAAATACATAATTGTCACACATACAGGCATACTCACAGGCTCGTAAAATTTTTTAGATTAATGCTCGAAAAAAGAATATTTTATGCGAGAAGAGACGAGAGAAAAATTTTATGTAGACCATAAATTAGGGCTCATTAAAAAATCTCTTATTCACTCACCCTTGGTCAAAAATTTGAAATTTGAAGTACTTCACACGATCTCTTATTGGAGTGATGAAGCGCAACGCGTATACTATCATAACAGGACCAAAATGTTATCGTAGTAATGATAATGATAATGGCTGCAAGGAAGAAGATGAGATGAGAAGAATCAGAGTTGCCTGCCCCTTATTAAAATGACCTTCTAGCAACAGCAACAACAATGAACGACGAACAAGCAACGGATTATTTTAATGATGGGTGAGCAGCATGCCTACATAACTGTGTGTTAAATGTAAACTGCTTTATATGTGGATGATGATCTACAAAAAGTCATAATGTCCGTTCGCCCATAAAGCAGGTCAACAGAAAATTCGTCCGATTTTAAATATTATTTCTTTAACATAATATACATTGGTCATTTTCTACACTGCAAATTTCGAACTTGAATAATTTCATCGGATATTTTAAGACATTCAAAAAGTAAGTAGAGTTGTACAAAATATAATAGTATGGATGGGAGAAAGAGAGAGAGAGAGATTCATTTTATATTTATTTTGTCTCCTTCTCCCAATTTTTGTACAAGGCAATAATCGACCGAATCGAAGCAGCAAGCCGAAAAAATATTATCTGTTTCACGTTTCATCGTTATGCATGCCGAGGGCAATTTTTTAGCCAAGATTATTGGCCAAATCAAAATGGGTGCTTTATGGTATGGTGTATATACACGAAGATAAAATTATGCATATCTTTCCATCTGTCTTCAATAAATACCTTAGCGTAAAAATATATACACCTAATACAAAACTTTATATATCTCCATATCATTTTATATTATGCAAGAAAAGAGAAGAGGAAACAAAGTATGTTGAGATTTTTAATACGTTTAAACCCTTTTTATCTCGAATTGACTGACTGTCTAGGACTCACTCTCTATGTGTGTATATATGAAGGAGAACGGAATTTGCACACAAAACTTTTTTTCCTAGAAGACGGAACGATATGAGAAAATGGTTGGAATCAATACGATACAGTCTAATCTCTTTCCATGTAAGTTGTATTGTTATCACAACGAGTCCAATGAAACGAAACTGCCTTTCGTGAGAGAGTACATATATGCATCTACCTTGCGCGCATTATTACAAAAGTATTGCATACTCTAGAAAGCTGTTGGCAAGTTGGCACTTGCCTCTCCCGTTTTTTTTATTTGTCTGCTTATTATAATAATAAGATTCTCCTTTAAATCTTTATTGGAGCACCTAGTAGCAAGCAAGCATATTTTTCTCCTCTTCTTCCAAAATTGTCGAGTAATCCTTCTCATGATAATAATATTGTTGTTGGGTGCCTTGTGTGCTTGCTGCTTATTCTCTCCTCTGCTCACTAACTTGCTCTATTATATTTTATAGAGGGGCAGGCAGGAGCAGCGTTCTCATATTCATGCAAATATAATAATAATATAATAATAATAATAATAAATATGATATAATAAAAAAGGAGGCAGGCAGAAGAGGATCATCATGAGCAACAGTACCACGAGCGTTTCAAGAAGAGAAGACTCCCAACTCCCATCAACATTATCATCGATAATATTTCGTAAACGATTGAAATATTGGCTTTTTTCTTGAGAGCATCAACATCATCATCATCATCATTCCGACACAAGTTATCACAACATAACGAGATGGTAGTTTAAAGTGGAGAAGAATAAAATTATAAAGGTGTAAGGAAAGGGATGAACCATATCGTTATAAAATAATATAAAAATATCACATCATCACGCCGAGAGAGAGTTACAGAGTGGAGCACCCCAGCTAATATTATTAGTTTGCTAGAAAAAAATGTGGAAAAAGAACAAGAGATAGTTGGAAGTATGCAGTAGTAGGCTCAACTTATTTGGTTAGTGGCAACAAGAAAAAGAAGAAGATGATCTGCATAGTTGGAATAATAATGATGATAACGACCATAAAAGCTCAGAAAGAGAGAGAGAGAGAGTAGAGCAGCTTGTTGTGTTGCATATACCCACTCTATCCATATTCAAGCGTATAAAATGTAATAATAATATTATAAGCAGACTGTAATATGAATGAAAAAGTATGTATATTATAGAGAAATGTACATGATTTTCTCCGCAGGGCGTTGGAGAATTTTTTTACGATAAAATAAAAAAGAATGCATGTATCATGCGTGATATGATGATGGTTTGGTCAGGCTTTCGGTAAGGTATATAATATCTCATGTACATACGGGCAAAAACCTGAAATGTCTCTTATCATGATCATGCATAATATTATATGGATGGAGCCTATCTTGAATTAACACCTTTAATTGCGCTAATAATTGCAACCTTGACTTAAGAACGAAACACGAAGGCGTAATTACCCAAAGACATAGACCGGGCATGCCCTTTAGTCAGTCAGTCAATCCAGCACAGTGGATGATGAAGATGATGAAGATGGGCAATGAGGGTAACGTTCATTGTTTCATAGGGAAATTACATGCATATATGTGAAATCAAAGATGCTCCGTGTCGATTAAGCAGAAGACGAGAAGAATGAACGGAACGAGACGGTTTCTAGAAAGAGAAATAAAAGTGCACGAAGAACAGAGAGTGCACACGTTATTATGGCTGTTGGCTGTATACAGTTGAGTTGTTGTAGTGCGGTGATGGTGCGGATGCCCTTTACACCTCAATAATAATAATGAATATTCAAAAAGTCTGTCTGGGCATGGATGTCATATATCAAGCTCAATACTTGAAACCCCCAACTTAATGAGCGAAAGAAACAAGGCAAAGGAGAGAGGAGCAAAATATCTCATCATCATCATTATTATTTTGATCATGGGATGATGAGATGGACGACGATGATGATGATCGGGTTCTCTTTTTTAACTCTTCGACACTTGCATATTAAATATCTTCATGCATTATCAAGTAATATATAGTGGTTGTAAACAAAAATTCCTAATTCATTCTTTCTCAGAACATAAGCCTCAAACCAAAATGTTGGGATGCATCGGGTGATTATAAAGGCGGATTCAGGACCAATTATCCGTTTTTAGTTATTTCGTTATTTTTAGTGGCTTGACACGGCTTATTATACAACAACATGTTTAATGTATAGTATTCTCGCACCAAGCTGATGCGGTGTATGTACTGATGTACAGTTTGAGAAAATGTAGTTTCAAAATGGTTTACATATATTATTACAGGGAGCAAACGTTGCTGGGTACATTCGGAAGAACCAAACCAAATCATTGCTTCGTATATAAGCTCCCATCGGAGAAAGTAAAACGAAATTGGAGTGATGATGATGGGTCGATCGGCAGATCAATTCTATAGCTCATCTCATTGTCCACGTCCAAGCTACACCATGACTAGCGTGGGTTTCCATTCCAATAAAATGCAATTCTCAAATGTATCATCAACATCATCATCGTCAAGTCGTGATCGTCATCTTCATGAAAAAATATAAAAAGAGTAGCAGAAAAGAAAGTACTCATATTATTATTGCAGCACCAAAAGTGTAATAACTCAATCAATATCCCCACTACTCCTATACGGTCTCCATACTTTTTTATAAGACAAAAAAATAGAAAAAGGAAATCTTTGGAAATCCTGCTTGTACACTAAAAATTGTACATGTTATGCAGAGAGAGAAACAGAGAGAAGAAGCAGTCAATATAATGAGCAATTGCTAGCAGACCAACTGCAAGACGAGACCGAGAGAGAGGATGAGGAGGGGACGAACGAACTTTTTCATGTCAAATTTTTTAAATAAAAATATAATGCGATATGATATTGCATGTATATGGAATGTTATATAATGGGACTTTATACGTATACTGTGCTGATTAGATCGATACTGGTCTCCACCATCATCGCCACCACCACCACCATCATGATCATGATGGCTTTATACATTATTATGTTCACTTTGTTGGTCGGTCGGTTCGCTGTTCTTTTTTGAATGTTTCTCCTCGCTGATCATGTTCATCATCTATTCTTGTGATGTGGCTTCAAGTGCGGTGATGGCAGTGAGTGAGGATCGAGTAAAAGAAAAAAAAGTGCTCCGTTTTTTAACGAAACCAATATTATAGCTCAATACTCATACTTCACAATTTCATATATCACACAAGCATACATACATGTATGACACATGTGTTGTGTATAGTTCAGCTTTACATTTATACAAGATTATAGCCTCACAGAAAGATATTATGCCTGCCATCCTACACTCTCTTCTCTTCTTCTCTCTCTCCCTCAACTTTTTTATTAACCCCTCCAACCATTTTTGATTCTGGGAAATACCGTTTTTTCCACTCTTGTGGAAAAAGAGAGAGCGCTACTATTACAACTAGTAGCATGACAGACGACGACCAAAAGACCGAAATGTTCTTATATTATGCATAATATAAATAGTAAATGTCTGAAGACTGCTCCCGTTGTAGATTGAGAAGTCGAATCGCATATAATTTTTATGATGACTTTATACTTACTTTGCATTACTTACAGTAGTAGCAGTGAGCAGAAAGAACTTCAGAGAGAAAATGATAAGTAAACTTTGCATTATATTATGCATACATTCTATATAAGACGTTAAACATTTTACTCCACGTTCATGGATTCTACTGCAATATCGTCATGTTCTTCTCGTCACAGTCTATTATATTTTCGGTGAACGAGAGAGAGAGAAAGAAAGGCGAATATGTAGAGAGAGAGAGAGTACATACATATTATTTATTTTAAAAGTATAAAGTGGTAAGTAAAATTCCAATGAGGTAAGGCAATGTAGCACGTAGGCTACGCATGTGCCTCTATAATGTACATTCTTTCATCAAAAAAGACAAACTAAATATTTTCCCCTTTTTCATTCTCTTTGCATTTTATTTTCATTTCCTTTTCTCCTACCTTATTCCCTCTTCTTCCCAACCGTCTCAACTGACACATACATACTTCACGTAATAATAATGATAATAATGCACTTGAAGAGTACCAACTCCTGTGAGTACAGAGTAGGGACGTACGTGTGCATATATGCTTTCCTCTTTCTCTCTCCTTCTGGTTAGTCATCTTCGTTTTAAAAAAAAGAAGTAAAGTAAAAAGTCTCTGTATTTCCTTTGCACACTTGACTCGCAGCTAAAGCTCGTTACGTACAATCTTACTTTTTGCCTCTGTTGCTGCTGCTGCTGATGATGTGTGTGTGTATGTATGTGCTTGTCTTCAATTTTAACCAGGAAACTTGCGCACTTGCTTGCATCACAAAAATATTAGCAACAAGAGAGAAAAGAGCGAGAGAGTGAGATACAGCAGCAGTGCTTTAGCCTTTTGTTGTTCTCTCTCTCCCACTCGCTTCTTCTCTTTCAAGTAGAGTAAGTACTTTTTATTATGAGAAGGGAAAAAAGGTGCTACTATATGTATGTAGTGTTTTTCAACAACTTTTACTCTTATTTCAACCCTTTTCCTTCATCATCTTCTTATAACTACATACGTACATGTCGTATGGGTTCTCTCTCTCTCTGTGTGTATGCATAAGTAACAAGCATCTTTTTTCTCTCTCCGCCATCACTGCCTCCTGCAAGTGAAGTACATACTCTCTTTCTCTGTGTGTTGATGATGTACTTGTTAGTTACTCATACGTACAGAAAGTACAAAAGCCTTTCCTGCTTTCCGTTCGTTCTCTCTACTACTACTTGTCTCCCTAATCGATATTCGGCAAGCCCTTTCCTTCATTACTATTCCTATCATTATTATTGTCCTTTTTCACGGAAAAAAAGTTTATGGACTTTTCTCAACAATAATTCCATATCCACGGAAAAACGTGTTTTCAACCTCTATATATTTCCATTTTTATTTCCCGTTAATACGTCTATACTGTAATGATTGTTTGTGATGATGAGTGCCCTTACTTTTTTACATAATGCATCGTTACAACTAATGATGGCCCAACTCAAGCACTTTTTTTGCAATTTTTCAATCTGTGTGGCTGACTAAAAGTTTATGTGGCTCCTGACCATAAAGGAATATAATATATGTGCCTAGGAATAGAAAGTCGTAGGGTATAAAAAATGCATGCATCCCAAAGGTTTTTCTTTTCCCAACAGTCCCAAAAGAAATTCCCATGCACTATTGACCACCGCGGTTATTACCACAGGCGGATGACCAGTACTATTGACTGTGTGTAATAAAGTGCCTTTTACTTGGTAGAGAATACATACAAGTGCATATCCAACATTTATGTATATACACATCCCCTACCTAAATTCGAATGTGTATCTTTTAATTTAGGGGTGGCGGCGCAGCCGGGAAAAATGTTTTCGTTTGTGTCCTTTTTGCGAGTCTCCATAAAGTACACAGTCAACAGGTATAAAGAATGCCGATAAAGTAGCAAGTTTACATTTTGAACAACCAAAGATTAGACACTACCTTATATACTGTTGTGTGTTTATGATGTTGCAAAAATATTTTTTGCCAATTGGTTTGACCCAGTATAATTACATGATGAGATAAAAACTAATTTGAGTTGTTTATTGCATCAGCAAATAAATTAAGTTTGATAAGGAAAAAACGGCCAGTGTCTTTAGGAGAGGGGAAAATTGTATTCCATTCACGTTTTATCATTAACGACACTTTGAAAAGTGCTGAAGGCTCGTGCTGTCAACGCGCTAATCTTTTTTCTTACACATGAAGCTAAAGCACATGTATATGTACGTATACCGTACCGTTAAGACAATGCAAACAAAATAATGAATGTATATTACATTAAATGTAATGTAAATAGCAAAGAGCGACATGATTGTGTACTCTCTGTAGATGGAGGCTATGTATTTGCGACAAACAGAGAAAGAAAAAAAATTAAGGAGAAACCCAGTTGGACAACATCAATAAAGGCCATATAGATAAGGAATCACATTCATTGTTTCCACCTCAATCTCATTTTGAGTGACTTCTTTTGCTTGCGGTGGTATCACAGACAGAGAAGTGGTGGTACAGTTTGCACATTGCATACACCCATTGTGCATGTTACGTGTGTTGTTGGCTGCATTGAATAATGTACATACATAGGCATGCATGGGCGCAATGAAATATTGTAATGTACCTTGGAAGATTGCACCAACTTGACACATTCTCTGGCTACTTTTCTTGACTGGTAGTAGTATCTGGTAGTTGTGTGGCTGCTGTTTTGGCTGACTTATAGACTTGCTTTTTGAAACCTTGTGCTGATGCTCTGTTTAAAGTTATATGCTTAAGTATTCGTTGCTCCTCTCTCAGAATGATTGTTGTACGAGTTCAATGAAATTGAGACGATCTCTCAGCCAGCACATTTCTCATTCACCTTCCATTTTCTCTGACAAAAGGAAAAGGACTTAATACGTGTGCCGGGCGCGTAATAATAATAATGTTTTTGTGATGGACAAGGAAAATTAGCTAAAATGTTTCTCCTTCGTCTTCTTTTCTCAAAGTAAAATGATTATTGTGATGATGATATGAATTTAAGTATGCAGGTATAAGACTAGACCGGACCTCGGCAAGAAGACCTGTTGCGATAATGCGAACATTACTATTTACACCCTCCCATTTTACTAATTACTTATGTATACCTCTTGTGCAAATAAGATGGATGGATAATACACAACAAGACACCAGAACCACCACACGGTATCAGCGAAAAGAAGGGAAAAAATCCGTATACTTCAAAATATTTAATTTCATTCTTGATTCTCTGGACAAGTATAAGCAAGCAAAAAGGCCAAGCAATATCATCGTCTTAAAAGCTTTGACGATACAAGATACCAAATATCTTGAACCAAACAAGGCCTATGCTGATGTTTCCATTTTGTTATTCCACACTTGTGTTGTTGAAGCAACTTTCTTGCCTACTTCAAAATTAATCCTAGAGTTTATTACATCTGTCAATCCAGTCAGTCAACATTCAAAAATAAGAGACGTGATGGTTGTGCTGGTGGATGTTGTCTTGTGTACTACTCCTTCTCCTCTCCCTTTTTTGATTGGAATGTATGTATACATAATCATGAGTACACTTGCATAGCATCCACCTTGTTAATATTTCTTACAGACAGGTATTTTTAGAGACGAACACAATTAAAAAAATTTCGGTTACATAATAAGCAAACATGATTATAACAACACGCATGATTATGCTTATTAAAAATTCTCAACAGCAAATAAGGAGGAAAGTAAAGAACTACATGTACCTACCTACGTAAGCATGATAATATGTTATCTCTAAGGAAAATCATCACTGTTGAACTGAAGACGACGACAAACGACAACAAGGACTGATTTGACACAAAAAAAAAGTTTTGGACAATCCCGTCACAAGTCACACAACCTCGCTTCTTTTTTGGATCTTTCTCTGGTCTACAAACTTTTTTCTTCTCTGAGCGTTTAATTTGATGACGATGATAATAATGGTGATGAGGTTAAGGTAAGTTGGATTATATAATATAGTAATATTACTATGCAAAGAAAAGGTGCTCATCGTCTTCACTCTCATCATCATCGTGACATCACAACAGAGTACAACACAAAACCAAGCAACCTCAGGTTAACAAATGAGACTGGCCCATGAAGAAGCACATCATATCTGTTTGTGTGTGTCGTATGTAGATTTTTGTGCATCTTCGCTTCTTCTGTTGTTGGTGGTGCTGGCGTTTGTTGCTGTTTTGATGATGAGTGTTGACTTTTACGATAGGGAACAAGAAACGGATTATGTTTAGTGTTGTGTTATGAACATATATAAGCGAAGCATAATATGTACAATATACACTTATTATACTCATGGACGGAGAGTTTAGAAGATTTTTTATAGTTTGATTACAAAGTTCGGTCGGATTTATTTTTCTCCTTTTCGCTTCATGCATGCTTCATGTTCGTTCACGATGATGATTTCTCGTCAACTTGTCGTTCGTTCGTTTGTTGTTGGTTGGCTCGTTTAAGGTTTTTTTTGTCATTGTATTGCATCGTCCATGGTTCGTAACAGTTAGAGATCTAATCGAGCATTTTTTTAACGAAAGAAAAACCTAATACCACCCAGAGTTGACAATTACTAGTGACTGGCATTACAATGACTGTGATCGTAAACGACGAGTAGTAGAGAGGAAGAAAAGCTTTCTAATTAAAATTCTACTCAAAGAGAGGGATTTTGTGACATTATTCAATCTGACTCTGATAAGCTCATTACCAAGTCATACGAAAAGACAACAAGAAGGAAAAAATACAGGCTAAGATTTTTTTTATATATATTTTTTGAACAAACAGCAATTTAAGAGAGAGAATTGTGGCTGCACATTGAATATTGGTTATTTGGCTGGTGTACAATGAGCACATTGTGAATTTATTCAGGTATTATAATAAACGTGGTTATACCTAATCACATTGAAATTAATGATTTTAACATTTAAACAAGAATGCTAGTATAATCATTATCATGTTCCCTTTATTTTCAGACAATCCGATCATTTGGAAAAAAAGTATAAACTTTTCTCCCTTCACCTGTTTGCCTGGTGTACAAAAAATGTTGAAAACCAATTTAAGTGGAAAAAATTTCCTTATACATATATTTTTTAATCATTCCCATGATCATCCAACTACGAAAACTAACTATGGCGGTGATGAGAAACTTGGTGGATCAAAGAATATTGTAGTTTTATGAAGGAATGCATACACATCTTTGTAAAAGTTAGTCCGCGGTCCATTCCGCCATCATCATAAAATTTTTGAAAAGAATGAGTGCTAGTGGAAAAATCCACAGGATTTTTTTGCTCTATTGTTGTTGATATTATTACTTATTATTTTTATTAGTAATAATATATCCGTTCGGTTTTACAGCAAAAAAAAGAATGAGAGAATTTTTTCTTCTCTTCACGTAACTAATGTTGACCTTTTCTTATCTTTTGAGCAGGATTCACTTTTTTCTTCATATAAAGCCAAAGTCAACATACCACACGGCTAAGTAAAATACAAAAAGTATTATTATTTTTTCGTTCAAGAAGTTGGTCGTGGGACGATTTTTTCTTCCTTTTTTTATTATAGATTCCTTAGTTTTCTTCTTACAGTTCAAAGAAGATGAAAATCCTTCATAGGTATTCTTGTTTTCATTTTGTCGATGATGATGATGGTGATCACAGAGGCAAAAGAAAAAGTCATGGAGTTATAGTTTCCTCTTCAGCAGCTAAGCCCATCATAATCTTCAGAACAAGATGAAATGAAGAAGGAAGATCTTTTTTTTAATGTGTGCCTTTTTTTTCTTTTTAAGAATGACGACAACGCATCACGTCAGGCCAGACTGCTTGCCTCCTCACTTGTAATGACATTTGACCTTAAACATTCTTTCCTTTCTCTCACTCCATACGCTTTTCTTAAAAAATCAAACGAAATGGACCCTTCGGAAAAAAACATTCATTTCGTTTTTTGGTCATAATGTCTTTTTTTTTGCTGGAAAAGTCAATCTATTCATAAAAATTCATTCTGAAAGGCTCAGGTATGCATGACAAAAGTTGACTGTATTACGAAAATGTCTATTCTGAAATTTATACGCGCTATTCTTTTCCCTTCTTCTCACCTTCATCATTACCATTTTGGTTCCGTGGAAAAATATCTTTCTTCGTTCATCAACCAGCCAAAAAGCCATCATTATTTACCATTTTACTTCTTCTCTCGTTCATAAAGGTACATGCTTTTGTTGGTTATTATTATCGTACATTATTAATGTGTTCTATCGTTCTAAGACACGGCTAAGGAACTCACACAGATTTTTTTCTCATTTCTCTTTAGTACCAAAAGCAAACAATGGAGCCTGGGTAAAATGGTAAAGCCCCGCCGTGATGTGATGTCGTTATTTTGTGCCTTATCCCTTGGGTTTTGTTGTTCCACGTAAAATAATAACAATAAAAGCAAAGTAAGGAGAAATGACACCGTTTTTGTTCCTCATCAGCCCAACACAAAACTTACCTCAACAGATTCCTTCTAAGATTTCCAATATTCGTTTTCGCCTTGCCCTTCTGCTCTATACGTATTCATCTTGTTAAGCTTTTATTCTTGTTTCCACCACCATCAGCACAGGAGGAACTTTTGTTCTCAGGTTACCGTTTCTCTTGGTCCTCTCCTCTAAATATTCCTTGTTCTCTTGTGCATATAATCACGGCTACAACACCTGGAATAATTAACCAGAAAAAAGGTTCCTGTTCTCAATCGTTCACATACGTACGGGCACAATTACCTTTCTTGTACATTTTACACCCTCATGAATATACATAAGGCAGAAAAAGAAACAAGAATCGTACAATAAAAAGGTGAGGTGATGGTGGTGGAGGTGAGCTCACTAACTCTGAGAGAAGAGCTGAGGCAACAAACTGTACAGTTGAGTGGTATTCAGTTTTACACGTTCAAGGTTAATTCCTTTTAAGACACTCACGTAAAAATGCTAAGGCGCTTTTTATTATGGATGTATCGTTCATGCCGAGGAGTGCGTATTATTGCTCTCCACTCTACCTACACAATCTACCTACCAGACATTTAGGTTCCAGGATAATATTTTCCTTGCAAGTAAAAAGTCAAAACAAGCAATGGGTCATCATCATGAATATGCGTATGTGTTGCGTTACGTAATGGTAGAATGTTTTGTTGTTGATGTTTGGCCAGGCTTTTTACCTTTAACTTGTCCAGAAGAGCGAGTCTACATCGTGGTCCTTTTTGTTTGCTTCTGAAATCAGATTCCTTTCTTCAGATGATGATGGTAAACCAAAACTGGTCAGTGAACAGCAGGGATATGTGCTATGTAGGGATGACCTGAACCGGACAGAAGAGGAAATGGGATATTATCTATATCTACATATGTGTGTGTGCAGTACTCTTCTTGCCGCTGACCAAATGAAGAAGGAAGACAAGAAAAGAGTAACAAGCAAAGCCACAAAACAAAAATGAAATATATTTTACGTATTTTTTTCTGAATCAAGTCTTGTGTCTTGATGGTCGCCTCTAAATGTCAAGTCAAAGCTCGTAATCTAACGTAACACCTGAGAGAGGGGAGCGAGAGAACAAAAGTCAAAAGAAAAAAAAATGTTTCATTTAAACAAAATGTTCGAATAAAAAGGAAAAGCATTGCATAATAATTTATGCTTCATGCTCCTTATTTTATTATTTCACTTCAGAGAGAAGAACAACATGAGATGTGAATGCGTTTGTGTGTGTGAGAGAGAGAGAGAGAGGTATCTGCTATTTAGTATTAGTTTTCATAGCTTCTCTTTTTTCAACGTATTTTACGAGCGCACCGATGAATGAAGGCGCAACAACAAAGTTTTATTTGTTGATGTGCTGGTGGTGGTTTGGAGAAAATAAAGGACCGTTTTCTTTTTAGCAAAGTTAAGCTAAATGATGACCAGTCATCATCATGATCGTCATCAATTCGTTCATTATTATTATGATGATGATAGTGACTGCATCTCATTGTCTCATATATACATACATTTATTGTATCTTGACCGACCCGTAAGAGGATTTTTAGAGTCCACTTTATTTTTCATTTTCTTGACAATGGAAAGTTTCTATTTGACGTTTCCCTTCTTTCAACAGTGAACCGACTCACAAGCACACTACTAATTGCAGATGGCTTGTTATTGTTGCTGTTACACAAACAAAAGTCGTAATCGTAATATCATGAACATTTCATTGAATGAAACTAATAAAATAGAAAAACTTTAAGACTAGTGCAACAACAATAATAATAATAACAATGATAATACTCCGCTCCACTATACTTTGGGCTATTGTCAGTGTATATTATAAAGCAAGCAAAGTGCAACATGTTACTACGCACAGTTCGTTTGCCCTAAAAGCTTCACCGAAAAGAAATGAGGATGGGGTGAGATGCACCCAAAGAAAATGAGCCATACACACGTATATCCAAATGACAATAAACCACTTTGTTAAAATATTAAAATAAAATATATGTGTCTTTATTTATCTTTCTCCTCCGACATTTCGCTCTGTGCGACGGTGCACCATGCGAACAGTGCATAGCGCTATGCTACATTGCTGCAACCCATCTCGCTGAACAAAATATCGACCAAATAGCAAATTAGCATTATCTTGACAATAAACCGTTCTTGCTTAAAGTTGAACAGTTTTTTCTGCTGTATAATATGTTCTATGTTTATAGTAATGATGATGACAGTGGTACACCCACTCGTTATCTAATCTTTCCCTTGAATTCAAACATGAGTGCATATGTGCACTAAAGAATAGTTGGTAGTTGTACATCAGACAACTCACTATGCGTTCCACTACAAGAAGGCAAGTCATATTGCATAAGATACATACATAGACCAGGCAAGAGCAGCAGATTACTCGCTCGGCCGATGTTTAGCTGCGAGTGAGTAGAGTTTACGTTGTGATGGAGTGAATGAGTGAGTGACTGACTTGACATGACAAGTCAAACTGACAAACTCTCTCAAGGCTGGGCAAGGCAACAACGTGAAAAATCTCGCGGTTACATACTTTTTAGTGAGCTTATATTATACAAGAAAACGATACTTGATATATGTAGCTATAAAGTATTTTACATTGGTAAAGTTAGGCTGGACCTACAATACTGCAGCAAGTAAGCAATATCCATGTGCATCAGTGTTTTAAACCGGTGCTCGTTTGTGAGTACGCTTTTTACAGACTTTACACATTTTTGTTGTTGTCTGCTCAGAAAAATTATGAGTATTGTGACAACCTGGATATCATCACATTGCATTGTACATGAGTGAGAGTACCTTCTTGTTACACAGGTAATGCATTTAGCTGCAGTTATAAATTGTCCGTCAGTTGATAGGAGAGGATCCGTCTTTTAGTAAAGTATGGTAGCTTGAGAACGTGTAAAGTTGACTTTTAATCTGACTCGATTATTTGCATAAATTTTATACTGTTTCACTAATCATTGCGCAGCATTTTGCATGCCATCGCCATCAACAGCAAAGGTTACGTCTTTTAAAAAAAGGTTATAAAAATCGGTTGTATTTTCTCCCTTTGACTCTTGTTGGGCTGCTCCTCAAAATTGTCTTGTTCTTCGTCCTCCTCCTCATCATCATCAAACCAACTCGTTTTTTATTTCTTAAATAATAAAACTGTAATTAATAATTTTCATCAGAAGAGATCCTCTCTCGGTTGTCCCAACCCTAAATACTTTGTTTTAATACCCTATTCTTTCTTCTTCTTGATCGCCTGCCTGCCTGCATGATGCTTGCATAAATTATGCAGGGATTTTATTATTAAACGAACAATTCTTTTCATCAACCTCCTCCTTCTCTCCACTTCTTGAATGAAAGGAATTTTATTGCACATTTTGAATAATTTCCACTATAAGCTTTCATAATACAATAAACAATAATTATACTTTTTACTACTTACTCGCATTACGTCGTACTCGTACAGATGGACGAAGGTTTTTGTATAAAAAGCGAACCCCTACTAGCTCAACATGCTTTTCTCGTGTTAAACGTATCCGTGCGTTTGTGGAATGGAATGTATAAAAATCAAATAATGAAATACCGTCTCATCATCATCATCTTCACCGTCATTTGACCAAACCTTTCCTTCTTCGCTGCTGCTGTGCTGCTGATGATCATGATCATGTTTGATGATTGTAGTGTCATAAAATATCAACCGAGAAAAATAAAGGAGAGGAACGGAGCGAGAGAAAGAGAGAAGCTGCACTGCAAAATAATATTTTTACGAGGATGGCTCTGATTACTGACAGACAACAAGAAAAGTAAAATAAAAGAGTGAGTGGCCAATATTGACCACCACACTGCACTGGCTGAAGTCATTGTCTCACTTGACGCTTGGCAGAAGACACATCTACTTCTTGAGAGAGAGAGAGAGAGAGAGAGAGATTTTAAGAAACCACCTCATAAAACAAAGGCTGTCAAACTTGATTCTTTCGTGTTGCTTACGGCTCGGCTCACCATCGTCATCATCATCATCAACCATCCAACCAAGATGCCTATGTACTAACTTATGTTCGTACTTAATAATCGTCATTGTCGTCTCAAAGTCAAAAGAGAAAAATTGTAGTAAGAGGAATAAGAATCATGACTTGATGGGTACGGCCAAACAACAAACACAAACGTAACAAGCCCACATATTGCATTTATTACAATTTTAGGTAATCCTATCCACTGATTCATTTCATTTTAATGATCACCATCAACGTTCCAGTCGAATTACAATTTGAAAGATGAAAGGGCAGCAAGCAGCTAGGAGGACATACACACAGACAGAATATTACAATCTCGGCATAAAAAATATTATGTTGATTGTTGTAGATCGCTCACACAGGGTCTTGAGAGCAACACCGAATTTCTTTTATACTCTCTTAAACTTATTATTACACTAAAATATATAGATTATTTAATTCTGCTGACAATGAGTACATTCCTTTTTATCTTGACGAGTCACTAGCCATATCTACGCTTTTTTAATTCACAGCAGAAGAAGTCGAAAATGATTGAATTAAAAAGTAAGTAAGTATATGTAAGTGCCCAACCCATTTACAACTTGTCTTTTCAGTTTTTATTGTTGACAAAATAATAATAATATTATAATATATGCAGATCCTCAACTGTGTGTATTGAATGCATATGTGTTGGACCATGTACAATCTGCCGCTGCTTGCTTGCTTGTTTTCTTAGGCATAATATGATGATCTCTTCTGCATTACTTTTTATTTCTGGTTCGTTGGCGGATTAAAAATTACAACACGAGAAGGAAAATACATACAAACACTTAAAAAACTGTTGAGATTCTATTGTATTTTGCTCAGGAGAAGGAAAGAATATCATAATGACGTGTGTAGCTAAAAGTCTCGTAGATGAACTCTTTCAGTGTGATTCTTGAGTGAAATGCTTTGAATAGTTTTACAATGGTGAATGGTGTAACAAACAGCAGCAAAAGCCAACACCAAACAAGCAGCATGAGTATTACAGTTTTTGGCATTTGGGTTTGATGATGATACTGACTTGGTATGCTATTCATAAAAAAACTGGAAAGTACGAAACGTAGCAGTGAAGTAAGCGTTGTTGTAGTAACGTAATGTGCGTCGCTATTACTACTACTGCTGCTGCTACACAGAAGCGTAGTAAAAAGCGAACCACTGCTTTCTCCTCAAAAAGCGTCGCGTTGCTTGCTTGCCATGCAAACGAGCGCACCGAATACACCGACCAAAATGCATAGCAAAAAGATGATAGTCCGGCACCCTGCGATGATCAGTGCCACAAGAGTGATCAGAGGAAAAAACTCATTCTCTCCCGTTTCTTTTTCGCCCCTACAGATCTCGCTCCATTCATCTCCCTTTCCAGCAAAGTAACTATCTCTACATGAACGAACGACGCACCACCACTCCACGCCATGCCACGCACGGTATCTAGTAACTCCGTAAGCCTCACTCGCTCGCTTTTGTTTCTCACTCTGGAATTTTACTACGCGTAAGGCAGAGAAGTTCCTCCTACGCAAAGTTTTTAATCCTTTATTCACTGCACAAATAAATCCACCCATACCTGTTTTTGCTGTTGTTAATTTTACTGTGCCTGCATTTATTTTAAAAAAAGACAAATTGAAGCCCCCTCTTTTCTCTACTCCCCTCTCTACGATTTTTTATAATAAGTTGTAATAATACAATACAACTTATGTAGTCAGCTTGTACGCTTGTTTGCATCTGTCTATTTCAGATGATGCATTTATTCTTTTCATACGTGATCGAGGAACTAAAAAAACTTATTGAAGATATTTGTAGCTGTGTGGAAAAAGATCAGGACCAGATTGTGCTTGCTTTGCTCTCGTCTTCAAAACTCGCGTCATCTTCAGAGACGGAAGGAATATTATTATATATTGTGGAGTTGAAGAATCAAAAGTTCTTCCATTAAAATTCGAAAAATATATAACATGATATGATCCAATCCAGAGACTAGGTTAATATTCTACAAGGATACCAAACACAAAAAAATATCACGAGAGCGATAGAAAGATCCAACGCTTCTCATCTCGTTTCTTCTTATTCGATCCACTTTTGCTTACATTTCTCCTTTTTTGACTGATCCCTGAGCTTTTCATATTTTTTCTCCTTTATCTTGATGTGACGAAGAAGACTACTTTGTATTATTTTTTCCGAGAACGCACATGTGTATTTTAAGTGGCAAAAGTAGACATCATGTTTGCGCTTCTGTATATATATATGTGTGTGTTTGTATATTTATTTCTAGTTTCCACATATAATATTTTTCTCATGATGAGCATACAAAGCACGACATCTCTGATGATATTATTCCGAAAAATGATTGCTCTGCTCGTTCAGTGCTCACTGCTCACCCACGGCTACCACTCGTCATCTTCATGATCATTTCTGATATTCGTCATAATCATCATATTCCAATATTCCAAGTCTGATATGATATGCATGTATGCACGCATTTCTTCAACTTTTATATTCCATGCATAATTCCATGTGCACAACACACGTCAATATCAGCATAATGCTTTTTTTGCTTTTCCTTCGTACATCGTCTTACTCTCAGGCCCTTCTCACATGTCAGAAAAGCAGAGTAGATATATGAACACATGCATGATGAATCATGAGTGGGATTGGATATGGAAACGGAAAAAAAGTACAAATCAAATCAAATGCAACTCACACTTTTGTATAGGTCCGTTGTGAGAAACTACTTTGGTGACATGCATGCTGGCAGTGACAGGAGAGACGAATAAATTTAACAGAAATAGAGGTATATTTAAAACACCAAATCAAGTAGTAAGTTTGTCTCTTAGTTTAAAGTTGAAGAAACTTAATTATTTTTACGGAGAAAGTAAAAGCTACAGTACACGATCTGTCCAATGGAAATACTGTAATATACGTTAGTAACAAACAGTTTAAAGTGCGATATACATAAGCTAAAACTGTGGATGAAAACGCATTACATGCCCAAAGATATTGATATTTTACAAGTGAACGTCAACTGCTAGACAGTTGTATCCAATCATGCAATTGCACCAAGTTGCTCTGCCACACAACTATTGACTACGGCGAGTTTTCTTTTCGGCTCCGCAGACCAATCGATTGGCTCCAGACGAGCAAATCAACTAACAAATCTAGTTTAATTCAGATGCCAAATTCTGTCGAATTAGAAATAATGAGGTGATGCTACTATTACAACTGTAACCGTATTTTCATTCATTCATCAATTCCATAAATGCCTTTTTTTGTCGTACCGAGTCATGTTTGATATTAATATGTGCATATCTGCAATATTTGCAAATTGCAATTATGGTAGTAACATTGACTTATTCTGAAAATCATTAAACGTCAATGCCCACTAGAAAACACTTGTGCGTATATATATTCTATATCACTTGGTGTAAACATGGCTTATGTAATATTCACCGCAAGAAAATATTTCTACTAAATAAAACGGGAAGAGTACAATAAACTTTCGTGCATTACCGGAATCATTTATCGAGTATATCCTCTTAAAACATAAACGTAAACCAAATACTACAGCGCCAGCGTCCACTACGTATTTATATCCAACGAATGATAATCCCGAGGATTTCTTTTCTCATGAAAACATTTCCTGATATATGTTTGCATATTAATGGGTCCATCGTACTCCACCACACCAACAACAATAAAAACGTAAAAAAAATCATTTTCTTTTCACCATCATTCTCTACTCATCGTCAATAAAAAAGTGTTGTTTGAGAAGAAGAATGTGAATGAACATATTTATTATTACTGTGGTTAGTACACGGTGCAATTACTACATATTTCCGAAAATGAAATTCCGTTGTAAAACCAAATTTTAAAACATGTTATTAAGCCGAGTATTATTACTAATACTCTTTACTCCCCATTACGACAAGGCATGGATTCAAATTCAAAAACAGTCTCTCTCCCAATTTAATCTCATTAAGGTACAAGATCTACTCATCACCATCATCATCATTATTATTATGATCATCATCCTGCTCTTTTCTTGTAATAGCATTTGTAAACCACTCGCGATCCAATTATTTCCAATGATTTGCAAAGAAAAAAAAACAGATCTCTGCATACTATCCCATGTAGAATGCTACACAGTGTGTGAAAAAATGCTCAAAAATCTTGCCTTTGTGTGCATTACTTGTTTTTATCGTGTAATGATCACTTTCTTGAACAATATTACTTGTTGAAAATAGGAAGGAAGAACGAATAGGTAATAATAATAATGGTACACACAGTACGCACATACTTGTGTAGTGCATGTAAATAGCCATCGTGTTCTCCACTCGAGAAGAAGAAGTACGTGTACTTTTTCTACACATACATACATGTCCATTAATGACTCCTAAATACTCTTCATGAAGAAGAAAAAGACGATAATGATTGAACAAGACGAGAATGAGCATGATTTCTTCGATAGATCGTTTTAAAAATGGCTCGACATGAGGGCATACTTCTTGGTCCTCGCATACCAGTCAGTCTCGAACCCACTTTAAAGAGCATATAAAGTCTGGTCTGATTTTCCATTTTAGGTAGGAACTTGAAATATAAATATGTATCATATCATCATCATCTCTCTTCCTTGAACATTTTTGCTTGTAGTGTAATGTATTTGTATTTGTGTACATGCTACATATCAATCCCTTGTCATCACACACATCCCAAGTTCGTATATATTTAACCATTATACATGCATTTTTTAGTTCGGCGTGTGTTCATCATGCAGGAATCAGTGAGAGAGAGAGAGAGGGAGAAAGAAGAAGAAAAATAGATGATAATGACAACAACGATGAGACGGGGTTATATTATATTTTTCGGACTAAAGTAAGTGCATTGCATGTTTTAATATAGCACGCATATAATATGCATGCAAGAGCAAAAAGGTAACAATGACGAGAGAAGATGATGAGGATGAGTTGAAAAAGGGAGACTTATGTCTTGATACTTGATGTTGATAATGATAACGATGAGGAGACATGCTGCAGTGCAGCAGAGAGACCCGAGCTTGCTCTCCACAGGAGACAAAAGACTGGCATTTTTTCAGAGATTAGGCAAGGAAGAAGCTACAGAAAAACACGCTAGCTTCAGCATCATCATCAGCAGCAAACTCAGAAAGTCATCTTGTACTTTACGAATAAAGCTCGTGATGATGATGAGACTGATGCTGATCATCATCGTCATCAAGCTTTTGATATTATTATAATGTGAAGCACTAGCACATTATATTTTTTTGGGTGAGTTCAAGATCTCTGATGCTTGATCATCATAACATATAGCGTACTTGATCCATCTATCTGTTATGTTGTTGTGTGTATTAAAATGTTTTATGGCAAGTATAATTATTTTGGAGCAATGATAGAGTCACGTCGCTCGCTAATTACTACTGAACGCAAATTACTCTTCTCGGAGGGGGAATACATTAATCATGTGAGCACACAACAACAACAGCTACAACAGCAAGAAAGAGCGCAAGTTCATGCAAATAAAAAAGGCTACGAAGAAGAAGATGATGATGATACGATGATGACTGCTGCTCCTGCTGCTGGTATCTTTAGTCTCTGTGATATTACAGGATGATATAAGAGATACCCAAATTTATTATTATTATAACCTGTGTAGAACTGTATGGCGAATGTATCGGTTTTTTTTCTTGATTCATTACCAAACGAAAGATTACTAGCT
This sequence comes from Sinella curviseta, assembly GCA_004115045.4. Classification (NCBI taxonomy): domain Eukaryota; kingdom Metazoa; phylum Arthropoda; class Collembola; order Entomobryomorpha; family Entomobryidae; genus Sinella; species Sinella curviseta. The sequence goes on from CM023201.3 coordinate 51,730,263, forward strand.
TAACAGGCAAGAAATCAAAATCGTCACGACTTTTTATTTTATTTTTTTACATCGTCTTTTTCTTCTCCTTCTTGCCCTATGATTATTAGTTACTCGCTTGTCTTGCCTCTTGCTGTAAGGTTTTATACTCATCACTATATAGTCAAACGTTTCACTATAGAAAAATAATATGATTTTTTGGTATCTTTGTTCGTGGCTTGCTGTATTTTATTGTATCGACATAATATTATACCTCATATTTTAGCAGGCGATGATGATGACGATGAAGATCGAATTTATCTATGCACTAATACATGCATAAAAATACAAAACTATTTGCCAGACAACTCATTACAATTTGTAAACTATATTGCTGTGGACGGCAAAGGGCAATACCTACGCTACACCGAAAAAGATGTGATGTTCAACAAAGCACCACCGCGAGCTGCAGTTCAAGTTATACCTAGATGAGAATGCACACTGTGGGTACTGGATGCGTACGCTGCTGCGGAGGGGAGCGAGGAAGCATCTAGTGGAGCATCCGTGAACAATACCGGTCTAGAAGGAGACAAGGAGCGATGCTAATCCTCTCTTGGTCTCGGCTTTCCTCCGCTTGCTCAACTTGCCTGAGCGAGCTGTTGTGTAGTTCTCTCGTTAACTGATTTAATTTAACTTTTTCTCCTTTCCAAAATTACTAAACGTTTTGTTTTACAAAACAGTGAAGAATTCATTTTCCCTTTGTGAATTTTCTTTCCTTTTTTGATGGCGGTGGTAGTGGTCATTCTCATTCCATTTGCTCCTCGTTCCATCCATTTGTTCGTTCTCTGTCTGATTATCTCTCTCTCTCCCTCTCTCTACTTTGTCTTCCTGTGTTTTCTTCTTTTTTGCAGATTAAATTTAACTACCACCAGTACTACCACAATAGGAGCAACAACAACAGGAACTAATCACACTCAAGAGAGATTCACAAGTACATGCTTACTAGTCTGCTAAATCTACAATAATGCACAATTATGGTGTTCTTCTCTCCCCGTTTTTATGCAATCAAGTTAGGATTTTCGACCAGTCGGTCTCTCTGTTGTTTTTTTGGCCTGGTGGCCAAAGTATTTTTCCCATTTTCCCCTCCATCTGTGCTGCTCCTTGACTTATTTCACTCTTTTAATGATTCCAGCATTTGATTCCCTCTGTAACAAGTGCAGCACGGTGCCAGGTCATCAACAGAAGAGTAAAGAGTAGAGCCGCGAAGCTTGTTATAGCAAGCAACCAGCAGCAGTCCACTTTGATTTCTCCGTACTCATCGTTTAGTAGATAGTTTGGAAACGGGAATTGTTTCTTATTCTCTAGAAATCTGATTAGTCAACTTCCCATTACTCTGATCAGAAAGCAAAGAGCCCAACAAAAGCATACACACACACATGTTTTGTATCATCATCATCATTAAATTAGAGAGCTAAAAACCGAAACATACATACCGCTACAGCAAGCATAATGAAAGAAAAGCCAAGAGAGCAGGCAGGCAACTGTCCAACAGTGTACCAGAGTAACGGACACAATATTTGCTGAAACATGGCATTTATCTGGTTTCATTTGATTTCTTTCAATTTTTTTCTTCTTGTTAACCAGCCAAAAGCTTTGGGATACTAATAACTATGCAACGTCAACTTTTCCAATGTGATTTATACTGCAAGTGCTACAGTGTGCGCAGCGCAAATGATTTATTTTGAGAAGAGAACAAAAAAGTGACAAATCATTATTCCCAGCTAATAGTCTGGCGATAACATGGTTGGTAGATGTCAATGCACTCGCTCTCTCCCTCTCTCGCTTTAATCTAAATTACTTTATAATTCAGCCTACCAACAATGCAAATTTTTCAGCAGTAACAATAGCCCAGAAACGTGACACATGTTTCTATTGTTTGCTTTGTTGTGCGATGCGCATTCTTGTACTACTGTACTTGTAACTCTACATGTACAACACATCTCTATTTAGTGTATAGGTAGTTTTGTACTGTCGTTAATTGAATTGCTAATGTGGCACTGTTAATTTACAACTAGTACCTAGAAAACTGCTTCTGTTCATCTGTCAAAATTAAATTCGTTATAATGGTCTGTTTGCTACTTTGTCGCTTTCCTTCCTTCCTTATCCTCTTCATCATCTATTATAATTATTTTTAGTTTTCCTCGTTTTTCCACGATCTTGTCGATCCACATCAGCGACTTACACAACGACATCAGTCATCGTCATCATAATAATAATGATCTGCTGCACTCGTGTGTGGGGTATGCGTATTTAGATGTATACATGTACAAATTATAATGACAATTGTGATAGTAATAATACAAATAATAATGAGAGGAAAAAATGATTATTTCACTGAAACATGAAAAAATGGTGATGGAGACAGACAGACACACGTACATGTCGGATTATACGCATACATATATTATGTGTAGGTTGGAGTGTCTTTCAAACTATGTATGTGGTGTAATTATAGCCATTATTATTGTGGTTTCCTTTTTACCAACATCTGGACTTTTCGGCAGCAGAGAATAAAGAGACACAAAATAATAATCATAATAGCAATCAATGTGAGACTTATTGTATGAATATGTAATATTGCAATGCACCACCATCGTACATGCATAATATGTGGCAAGTAAGATGAAGATGCAGAGAGAGAGAGGGAGCAATGAATGAGGGAGAGGGGGCTTCATAAAAGACAAAAAAAACGAACAGTTTGTCTTTGAAATCATGAGCAATTACTTTTGTGTGCTTGCTTAAACTTGAGAGATGATGACGATGTTACGGTAGCTCTCGGAAGAAATAATGAGACGAGAAGGAGGATAATGCAACTCGGTAAAATAAGCTTCACCTGAACAACTAAATATGTATTCTGATTGTAAAAAGATGTAATTTTTCTTTCCTTAAACCGTCTAATATATGCTACTGAATCATTATAATTTTCACTAAACAGGTCATACGCTTTAATACTTCGACTTACATGTTTGCTCAGTGAATTCACTGGTTTCTCATTTTTGTGATAGCAATAATGAGTTTGAGAGTAAGAAGACGCGGAAGGAACAATGAAGATGATGATAATGCACCTGTGGCTTTTTATCTTAAAATTTTGTTAAATTCGGGAAAACAAGGAATGCTCAAAAGAAACGATTTTTTACGGAATAAAACGACCGACACAAAACAGAACTATAATCACAGCAGCGCAGTGATGATGAGGAGCTACCTGAATTACGACAGTTTTAGGGGGAAAATTGCTGACTGATTTTTATTGTCTTTATCGGCAACGATCATTACTCATTGCCACAAATAATGATGATCATGTTCACCGTAAAACAATCACAAAGCAAACAACACACAGTGACAAAAATCATTTTCCCATGTAATATTTCATATATTTTTTCTGTAATGCATGTTAAGACAATAAAAATGATGAGCGCAAACCTAAAAACGCTCTACCTACCCTTCTGTTCCTGAAGGAATTCAAAAAAGTTATTAGCTTCGTTAATTCTCAAGAAACCGCAACAATCCCATTATTTGTACAAAATTTTCAACAGATGAATTCGGCAGATGCTCCTTCGTATTTCTTAATTTCGAGGAAAAATCATCATCTGCACTAAATAATCTGGACGAAGAAGAGACGATGTAGAAGAGGCGAGGCAAGGTATACCTCAGAAAATTGACGAAGAAGGAGGCGACTACCAATACGACGATTATTTATTATTGCTTTTTTTTGTGCGAGTTCTTGTGCTGCTTCTGCGCAAAGACAAAAACCTATTATGGCTGATATGGAGTTGGTAGAAGTAGTACGTGCATGAATTTCGTCTTTTTCCTTTTGCCTGATTATTATTGCCATTCGCTATTATCATCATCATCATCGCACTGCAATTGCCATTAAGAATGGCTGATTATTATTTTAGAATCATCATCTTCCGTCGTCGTCGATAGTTGCTGTCGATAAATCCTCCTTCATCCAAAAAAGCAATAATGATTGATAATATGGCAGGATTATAGGCATAGGCACAGAGGCAAGAGAACATTCCTCCCAAAGGAAGAGCAAAGAAGTCTCAGCAGTCTTGTCGGTTTTTTGATCATCATTGAAGAACAATGGGAATTAAACATGCATAAAAATCATGATTTTCGATTGAGAGACTTTTATAAAAACAAAAATGAAAACTACAAAAAAATCTTTCATACTTCTTATCATCATCGCAATGGATTTTGTGGGGACGACACTACTCACAGTCAGACAGACAGACGGACGAGAGTACCAACTTTGTATAATATTGAGAACTGCTCAAGGAGTGTGTAATAATAAGCAGGATGAATGAGCATTTTTTCTTCATCTTCGTGCACAGTACACCATCATTTGTTTTTTTCTTCGAGTGAGAGAGAGATGAAACTTGGTTAATGATGGATAACTATGTTGACTTGTTCCTTACCACCATGCTACGCCTGTGTGTACTGTACTGCACTGCTGCACTTTTGTAAAACAATGTATTATTACCAGAGAAGAAGGGCATTTTAGTAGAAATACATATAAATATCAGCACATACTATATCATACGTTTATTTTCAGAGAAGGTGGGAGAAAACATCCTTGCTTGCTCATCGTCGTCTTTCTTCAGAACGACGATGATGATGTCTTGCATTTTTGATACTACTTAAATGGCGACTGACGACTGTCATTCCCAATGCTTGTGGGAGCCAGCGTGGATGGATAGATGAGTTGTGTGGTGGTGGTGGTGTGTGTGTGTGGAAATTAGACAACAATGATAACACGAATTGGTGTGCCGTGGTCTACTGCATTTTACGTACAGTAAAAAAAAGTGAGCATCGCAGTCAAGTTAAGTCTGAGGCAGCCCCTGTTATTAAGACAGGAACCAAACCACAACAACAACAGTCATGTCTACACGGCTTACTAGGCGTTGATATATCCCTCAGCTTATGTAATATGACAGAAAAGCTTCTCTTAACGTTTTTCCCTTTCTTTCGTTGATTATTTTCATGCATGGTAAAACATCACATTCCCATCATAATAATCACCATCATCATCAGCAAGATCATCGTCGTCATTATCATCAAAACCTTTCCCATCTTCATCATATCATTGTTTCGTTGCTTTTATTTTGGGGATAAAAAATAGAATCTAATGGTGTGATGAAGAAGAATAAAGTTATATAAAAGCAGACTGGAAAATTTTACTGATTTTTTTTTCTCTTCGACTTTTTTTCCGTTCTGTTTATCCTTTTCTCTTCATTTAACCACGCATTAATTTCTTGACTTGTGCAAACAGCATATTGCGTAAGTCTACATCGTCTCGCTTCTGCTAGTTCATAATTTTTTACCCTTTCCCTTGCTCATTCCCCTAAACTTTGAGGTACATTATGCACATAAAAATCTACAAGAATCACTTTTCGTAAACGTTTTGAAACTCAAGGGGCGTATCATCAACTCGCCATAAAGAAGCTATCATCAGGAGCAGAATCAGAATAATTTGAGAAGCAAGACAAATGAGAATTTGTAAGCAAATATTATAGGTATTCAACATTTCTGATATTATATTCTTTCCATATATTCGAACTCTATGTAAAAGCCATGTAAAGTCCAAATAAAGAGAAAATACATAATATGTATAGATAATATAAAGAACAAGATAAAATCAAATATCTACACACTAGTACTCATCGTGACATCATTGATTTTAGCCATGACCGTTTGTCAACGTAATTATGTTACAAATAGATGTTTACAAAACTGTTCATTGCATCGATTGTTTGTTAAATTGCTATACAAGAGCAGCGAGCCATTACTTCATATTTATTCCGCTCTATGGTGTATCGGAAAACAAAAACCATAGTTTGATTGTAGAATGCTAGAGAAAGTATGCTGTTTGCAGAGAACCTACTTGAATCTTCCTAGTATTTAATAATTTTTGAATACACAATAAAAACATCAAAGTGCAAAACTAGTACCTATTTTGTTTTTAGATAAAATTCAATGAGAGGATAATCTTGACTCTCGTCGAAGGCATACATATGTTTTTTATTGAATACTTTCTTCTTCATTTTTAGACACGTCAACATTAGCATTACTCAATTCAAGCATTTCTCTCACATAACATAAGATACGAGCATAAGGTAAAGTATAATAATTCCAAAGCAGGCAGGGGGCATATCCATAAAGGGGAGAGCAATTAAGAAACCGGTCATCCATATGCATGAAAAATCAACGTAATATATATTCCCCACATTTTGCGCATATTTTTTTTCTTTCCTTCCACTCCACAGTAATCATTACCAGGTCCAGTACTAACAGCATCCTGATCACCATCATCAAATCTCAAAACAGACAGACACCTTAATAAATTCCAAAATATTCTCCCAACGAGTTGCTGAATGAATACTGTTGGAGCAAGCCAGCTAAATACGGTGCATATATTGTAATGTCATTACTGCATCAAAAACCTGCTGAATGTTTTCTCTTGTAACATGAGCGTATCAGCCACATACCAATACGCCACCAGTCACCTCAATAAACACTTTTAAAGACTGAACCGAACTTATGCGATCACCATAATAATAATATTACAACGCTGCAAGGCGAAATATTTCCTATTTTACACTCATCTGATTTTAAAACTGGTAAAGTACGAAAATAAGACTACCTGCCGTGTTCTCCTGGCTTGTTGGATTATTTTATTTCTTTTCCCTCCTGTCTAAACATACGAGTACGAAACAAGGAATGATAATGATGGTGCACCACTTGCTGCACTGCGAGAAACAAACTGCTCCTGGGTGCAATATTATATTTCTCCCTTCTTCTTTTTCCGTAACAAGGTTTCTTCTTCGTCTCCTCCGATCACTTTACTCACTCAACTCAAGTCACTGTTCATGAACTTTAGTTAGGCAGTGGTGCACAAAGTAAAACCTCAGCCAAGCAGTGACATCCAAAAAGTTTCTTCCACCTGTAGTGTTCCCTGGAAGAAGAAAAAAAGAGAAACACATAAATATTCATGACCTTTTCTCTCGTATTTTTTGTATGTGCCTTTAAAAATCAAAGCGTGTTTGAAAAATATTTAGTTCGTTTGCAACACAGTGATGATGAACGTTACTCTCAACCAGCGCTCATTGTAGGACGCTTTCTGGGAATATGAAACCTGTGGATACGTATATACGCTCCCTCGTGTTCACTCATTTGCTGAAGCATGAAAATTCAGAGAATATATGTAGTTTGAGAGTAACAAAAGGGGTAACTAGATTTTTTGTTGATGATAAATAAATAAAACGAGAATTAATTAAGTTCTTATTTCAGATGTCAAAATCACTTTTCTTATAATAATTCTGTTGTGTACATGAACTTGTTTTTTTGTGTACTTCCCCATACTTTACTTTGCTTCGTGTCCCTTTCTACCCTTTTGTTGTTGTTGTAATTGTAATCTCTGGTTGGCAAGTGCGAGTGCCATCAATTGCCATTTGAAAAGGCTGACTCACTTTTTCAGCTTTCCGAAGAAGTCAACCAGCCCTGATTGGTTTACAGTATGTACACTTTATGTTATGCATACATATAAACAAAACTTCAGCAGCAACAGAGAGGAATGCGGTTTCAGAGAGCATATTTTTATTACTAGAAATTATTAATAAAATATGTAGGCTTGTTTGATATTTATTTTATTATTTCTGATTCTGATGATTATGGTGATCATGATGATGATTCAAGATGTGAGCTTGAGTATCCGTTTATTTTATAGTTTACAACTGCCCGTAATGTAACGAGTAAAGACAGTCAGCATCTGTTTGACTGACAAGAAATGGTCAAAATTTACATATTTTTCTTTGTGTGGTTTCGTCGTTTTTCTTTGGTGTTCACTCTGATTGTTCATATATGAGTCGCATGAGTTTGTGTGTTTTGTTCTGAGAACTCCTGTAAGTATTATTATTACGGACACTTTTTATATCCTTTTTCATCTTCTCTCTCTCTCCATCTATTTATCTATGTATAATCTTTCCTCGAGTCTGCATTCATTTTTACCTAAGAACTATAAAAATACCGATTGAACAACTATACACTACACATACATGATGATGAAGCAGCAGCAGCAAAAGTAGAAGAATGAGAAATGATTTGATTTATTCCTCTATTAATTCTTTTGCCAACAGTAAGAATTCATGGAATGTTTCAAGGAGAAAAAATCTCGATTTCTATCTTGCGCTGGAGCAACGTCAAGCCAAGCGTCAAACTTGTATGCTTGCATAACAAGCAATGTGTGTGTCTCTGCCAGTATAATCTCACTATAAAAACACAATATTGTTATATCGATAACACTAGAACCTATACTTACTTAGACAGGTATATATATACCAATAACAATTATAATTCATTTATCCTTACTTAACCAGCAGCATTGGGGATCCAAAAAATCCCAAATAATCATCATCATTTTGATTCTTCTGGAGAGCTTTTCAAATTCATTTGGAATTTTTCTTTTCGTATAAGTGATTAGCATATATAGCTATGTATTTTATATTGTATATGCATACCTCCTACTCTTGACAGCAAGTATGCATGATATTGATATAATGACAGTCTGAGTCTACACAACGGAGCATGGCATTTTTTCCAGAAATGATTATTGGATTGGATCAGTATGGTGTAAACTATTTAATATGGATGCCCATCGTTCATTCCTTTTCACTTGACCGTGTGCGTATCCATGAATTCATCGATCCATCCGTCTATCCAGCGTAGATTTTTATGAATGAGTTGAGGTGGAGGTGATTGTTACCGAGAAGAGCACCAACAGTGTGAGTCTAAACCCAGCTATAAGCTGAAGATGGGCATGCAAACAAAAGTATTTTTAAATGTAAACTTATGCCTTGTTTGAGGCATGAGATATTACTATTATGCAGACGAGAAGAACAGTGCCATGCCATACCACAAAAGAAAGGAGGTTAGGTCTTGTAAAGTGGCGAGAGAGAAAAAAAATCATTATTAATAATAATACGCTAAGGAAATTATTAGTAAAAAAGGGAACCTTCTTTCTTCTTCACATTCTCTCTCTCCTCTTCCAAAAGGTGATAAAGTATTTGAAAAGGATCATCTACGTCAAGAGTTTAGGAATGAGAGTTGCATAAATTATCATTCCAAGTTTTGTGTGGCATTATGTGACAGGAGCTAAAGGAAGGGCTGACTGGAGAAAATGCTAACTAACTACATTATAAAGTGTGGTGGTACACATGTTTAAAGCATCTAACCAAATTACTTTGCGTACTGTTTGAACACGGTCTCTTTCCTGGTAGTGCGCGACATGGACGAAGAGGAGAATAAAAATGGTCCATAAATGAGCAGCCTATATAGAAATTTACAACCTGTATATAAAAACGAGCAAGGTAAAGACGAGATAGAGGGAGAGAGCTGGAGCTTTCTTGAGAGATGAGTAGTAGAAAAAACACTGGTTCAGGTGTTCTAAAGAGGCCTTAACCAATTCGGTCAAGTGTCAGCTAAAAACTGCAGGGGGTTTCAGCCTCAAAGATTACATTATTCAAGTGAGAAACACTCATTAAACTCTGCCACGACGAACAAGTAAAACGTAAGTGAATGAGCAACAAGCATGAACATGCACTCACTCACAAACAAACTGTATCTAGACTGCTCGTCTTATTATCAAAATCTTTGGTACGTACGGTATGCATGTAGTAAAGCGCGTATCTTTCAGGATCATCTCATCTTGTTTTTTGAGCCTGGTTCTGCTGGACTCATTTGGCCTTTTGATCATTATCCTGGTTCCAGAGCAGAAGAGCAGAACATCACGACGACAATAATATAAGGAGTAATATGAAAAGAGCCAAGGCCAGCAACAAAAGAACAAAGCAATGTACAAAATAGTGGATAGATGGATAGATAAACGTGTACATAAATGCCATTAGGATATGCGCCTAAATCTTTTAAATGAACGTCAATTGAATCACACCGGGATCCGGGTTTGATAATCAGCAGCAAGACACTAAAATATAGATTTTTACTTAACAATACAGAGGATGGGAGAGCGAGACCATTTTTTATGGTAAATATGTATCGATCGGTGGTTGATAATACGGGTGAAGAGTCAAGTGTGATGATGACGATGGTGTATTGATCAGAGATCAGGAAAATGTTAATTTTTAGTTGGTGGCTTTATAACAGGTAATATAAAATGGAATGAATTTTCATGCCGAGAGAAGTAATGATCTTCAAATGTATTTACATGTGAGTGGCAATGTTGATGGCTAATGATTTTCTTTTAAAAAATTTCAAAAATAAAAACTCGCTTTTTATACTCAATATTGTTACAAAGCCGACTGACTGAGAAAAGCGCAAGCATTTAAAAACTTTTATCATCATAAATATGCTTTTCCTGTGACGTGGGAAAAATTGGCAATTTACTTTTAAAGAAAAAACTAATTTCTAATAAATTAGATCCGTAATGAGATTTATTTGGCAGAGTACAGAGAAATGAAAGCTTTTAGAGAACCGGAGAGTACGCTGCGGCGGCGAAAAGTTTAACGATATTTTTTTCGAATAATTGCTTCGGATATCCTGCTTTAAATGAAGCCAAATGAAACTATACCGATATATTCTTTCTCGTTACATGGTATTAACATGATCTGTTCATTTCACGCAGAACCCAGGAATTTTATTATCAGGTATTATTAGATTGTGCATGTCATTGGTTAAGAATTGTCGGGGATAATTACGCAATGTACATGCATTGCTAAAAAATTATGCAAAAGTGACAAATTCCGAAAACATTTTCGTACAGCGCAGTTAAACAACGAGTTGTTACCAAAAAATGTTGCAAGTAATAGTCAACATCTCGAAATTTTTCACCGACTGAGCTAATCATAAACATTGCGTCATGGTCAGATTGATATGGATTGTGTTACTTCTACCACCACTTCCAAGTCCTACAATTTGCATAACAAAATGCAAAACAAACTTTTAAGCCACACGGTGACCAACATAATTTCTTGTGATAATTTGCAAATTATGCGAATTTGATTTTTAAAACAAATTACAGTAAGGGAACAGAGCACGAATATGAAAAACGAACGGTAGTGTAGCAGCTGCATCATTTTACGAACATGAATTGATTTTTATTTATGTCCAGTACATTTATATGCGATGTAGTTCCGCGAAGTGTTTATTTGCCAAAATTCTCTAGTGGAAAAAAATGATTCGATACAAAGTAAATAAACGTTCAATAGGAATGCATAATGATGCTTTCCTAGTATTTACGATGAAATAATATTATATAAACGATTAATATAAATTATTTATTATTAAATGAATGGTAAGTGGAATAAATATCGATAATAAATTATGGGATGACAAATTACAATAAAATTACATTGTATTACATTACTTATTTTGAATTCTTTAATAACCTCTATAGCTCGACCAATCCTTCTTTCTCCTCAACATTTCGTAACTTATTTTTACTGAGCAGTTGTACTAATCCGCTTATTCAACTTTGATTTTTTTTAAATAGTTGAAAAAGACAATATCATAAATTGGCAACACAATAATAGAGTTTAGCAGAAACACAGCGGGATATCACCAAAAAAATCCTTTAAAACGTAACCAATACTTTTCTTTTTTGTGTTAAATGATGCTCTTTCCCTCAAGGAAAGAAAAGTCACGGGGCACAAGTCTGGTAGAAAAGTGAATCATGGAGAATATATATATTTGAATTCACCACTACTACTACATAATTAACTTGATGTGAAAAATGTGGTTTTTTAGATATCCACTTCTAAGTCAGGTACATACATGCAAGCACATCAATTTTTAGTCAAGTTTTACGAATTTTTCAAACAAAGAAGTATTGATGAGATGATGAGCCATCATCATCAATACCAGCGTGTTCTTTTTTTCTGGGTTGGGAAACCCATTAGAATTTTTTTATTCTTCTACATACGCAGCATCCTTCTATATCCGTGTCCATATGTATGTCTGTCTGATTACTATTACAGAAAAATATTAAAAATTAAGAAGAAAAGGCTTGAACCCCTGAACTGAACTCGAGAGAGCAGTCCAATAAGCCAGTATTCTCATAAATATGCCGCATGTATTCTTATTGGCACGGCATGGTGCAAAAAGTGCCAAAGTCATTGTCTACCTGTGATCTTGCTCAGCAATCATACATGCATACCTACTTGCGTACATTTGTTTGCTATACATGTTGCCTTACATTGCATAACATTACCTGCCATTCTTTAAAGCAAACTCATAATATAGTTTCAAGCCTATCGATACTAATTAGACGTAAGAAAAAAATAAAAATCCAGCATTGCTTATAATAATCTTGTGGATAACCGATCCACACACCCGTGCCATGATTTCTTGTTTGCTTCAAATGTTTTCGGCGGCACTTTTTCTTATGTCTTCTCTGTCTGCCACGGAATTACTTTAGTTTATATACGGCACGACACACGAGGAATAAACAGGATATCAGACACATTACAACATGAAGAGTGAGATGAGCACACTTGTAAAATAGCCAATTTACAAGTGTGCGGATGAGGGCTATGATGATCAGTATCATTAATAAAAAATATATTTTTTGTTTGCATTTAGAAAGCACAGCGCTGTTTTTTTTTGAGGATGCCTACTGCTGCTGCTGATGCGCATGTCTACCAGTTTGGCATGCGATAATGGCAGGCAAAATTATTCTCCTTCTTGTAATCATACAAAATCGCTTGGGTGTCTGTGTTTCACTCAGATTTCAGCAAGATTTAAAGTTTTGCCTTGGTTTTAAAATCATTTAAAAAATCGCTCCATTGTAGACTGTGCAGTTTTCAGTGTTATCTTACTCTCATGATCATCGTCGTCGTCGTCATTGCATCGTGAGGAGCAGGTAAATATTGTGTGCAAGTTCATCTCAAAGAACTCATCTCATTTTCAAACATGGACCTTGCGAAATGATTTCTCGTCTTTTGCAGCGCTTGTGACTAAATACTTGTTCAAAAAATGATAATAATCGATTATGATGATGATGTGGTACATGAAAATTTTTCCTTCTTTCTTCTTCAGGTGTCCGGTTGGTTGGACTTTTCTGTTCTGGTAATAAAATAAAGGATGACTTGTTAGAGTGTCAAACTGATTAGCATATTTCAGTCAAAGTGTGACGGCAGGCGTTGTTTGCAAGCATGCACACACGAATCCAAGATAACGACAACGATCCGATGTCCGACGACCCAAGAAAGATGATGATAATGATAACGCATCATCATCATATCATGGCATCATCATCGGGAAGCTCAAAACACACGGACGAGTATAATAATGTGTGATGCAGTTTGGCAAAAATAAGAAAGGGTCAATAACAGGGCCATTAAATTTATACAGCAGATTATACACGTAAATTTATAAATATATATGATATTATTCTACAATTTGAACAAGAGAAAATACGAATAAATATTATACGGATTGTGTGAAATGAAAACCGCGAGAGGAGGAGATAATTTTCCTTCAAGAAAATTCCTTTGAAGATGATTGGTTTCAAATGATCATCATCTTTCTCATCATCAGCCAAAAAGCCACCATCCTCTCTTCTTTCTCAGGTTTCATCGGCTTGCTGACTTGTGGACTTATGCAATCATATAATCACGATACCAGCGATCATCATCAACAAGGATCATTTAATAAATACCAGCATGGTGCTAATTTTGACAATGAAATTAACCCTGAGAAGGATAATAGGCAGGTGTATATAGTAGTATCATCCTCAACAGCATTCATAATCATCGCGCTACATCATCGGCATCTCAAAGAGGTGTAAGTTAATAAGGAAAATAAAGAATCCTCATCGCTGCTGCCTTATATATTTGTCTACGTTCCCCACACTCAATGCACAAATGAAATAAGTACAGATTAATTTTTTAGAGTAGATTTGTATTATTACCAAAAATTAAATTACAATAAAATACATTTTTATTTCTATAAAGAAACTAAGCTCGTTTCATCTCATTTAATCAAGTGTCGTATCAGATTTGGTATCTAAAAGTGCACCGCACATAAATATCATCATCATCCCATTCAACTCCTCCAGCTTCTTTATGGCTCTATAGAGATGCTCATCGCGGCTTCGCTGCTTCTGCTGTACAAGGTATGGTGATGATGAAATTTATTTAGGTGACGGGCATTGTGCCCTCAATCTAAATGATTATTATTCATTAATTGTGCCACAGCATATATCTAGCAAATAATACATGTCTTTTTGGTTGCGTTGATGCCTTCCTCCACAGAAAATTACGACACACGACTTTTTAAAAAAACAAGATTATTCGCGTAGCGTGGCACTGTACAGCAAGCCACGAGAGAAGATGCTCTTCGAATTTAACGGAGGTGTTGAAATAAAGGCACGAAAAGGGGAGACGTGAAAACGGAGAATTGAGAGAGAAGAGAAACAAAACCGCTCACACTTCTTCACTTGATTCCTACTACCGATATCATGATGGGATGATGATGATGATATGATGACGCCTTTGGCAAGTTATTAACCAATACATGTAACTGTATAATATAATGTATTTAGCATGTAGGTTTACAATTTTATATGCCTAAGTACATCGTAATTCTTGCATTTTTCTTCTCCAGCTGATATGATTATTATTATTACAGGGGATTTTAATTGGATGAATGGATGGACATTACATGTATTACATACACTACCATATATTGATGGTCATGCCGTGGGATGCGTAAACTTTTCTATTTTATTACGAAAAAATTGTAAGAAGAAACGAAGGAAAATGTTGAATGTTAATGACTAAATAAGCGTGAGGAAGAGCAGCGTTGGAGATAGAGACGAGCGAGTGTGAACGAACCCTTTGGTTTATTTCTCGAAGGAATGGTCTACTCACCGCCTTGCTTAATTTTTTCCTCAGAGATTTTCCCTTTTTTCTCACCAAAGCTGCAACACAAGATCAGCTATACTATAGACCATTTTAAAGCAGGTGTTGTAATCTACGTTCTCTTGGAGCTGTTATTATCATCATTATTACGCATGCATATTAAATTATTATTAGGAGAGCACATTGGAGGAATATTGAAATACGAAGAAGATATGTCGGCCAGGCAGAGTCAGGATAAGAAAAATATGAAGGAAGGAAAAAGAAAGATGATCCATGAGAGAGAAGAAAAAACTGATGATTCCGAAATGACGACGACGGACGGGGCTGACGATAATGATGATGAGGAAGGAGTGTGAACCTAGTTTATCCGAGTGTTTGTACAAAAACAACCGTCGTTGTCGGACTGAACTGTTCAACAAGACGTCTTGTTATAGAAAAGTCCCTTGTGGATATGGTCTCATTTTGTATTTAAAGAAGTTATAAAAATCGTGTATTTTCTCTTTGCGTAGGGAAATATATTATCAGCGAGTACACATATGTTTTTCCTTGATAGCACCACCGTTGCTGTTTTACCGCTGACTGACGATGATCTTGGCAAGGCGATATGTTTTATTGTGTAAGAATAAGAAGTACAAAGATGAGGCGTGTTTCTCTCATCTGCTTATTATCTCGTCAGAAAAAGCAGAGAGAGAGAGAGAGAGAGAGAGAGAGGATGAGGAGCAGAGGAGGCAGGCGAAAAGGATGTTTTATAGAAAAAAATGAAGCCGGGAGAAGAAGTAGAGAAAAGTTAATCACATTTTACGAAACACATGGAGTATGTAATTAGCACTTGCTAGATTTTCTCTCTTGTATTTGTGTCTGACACACCTCTTTGTAAATCCCCTTATCGCATAATTAGAGAGGCGCAAATTTTCCTTCGCTGAGCAGCATGCTCGGTCATGATTTAATATAGGCATGCAATAAATAAGTTCAATATATTAGATAGCTTGGCACATAATATTGTTTATTGATGGGTGGATGTTGATGATAGCTTATAGCAGAATTTAATTTAGCTTTTTATTTATATACCAAGAGCAGGATATCATTCTTAATGTTTCCTCATCTTCCCCGTTTTAATAAGAAATTATTTTTAGAAATAATTCGTGCAATTAAAACAACGCAGGTTTATTCACATTTTTTGATGACCGGACAAAACCTTTAGTTATCTTATGTAAAGGCATGTTGTTCATGTACTCATAGTACGATTAAAATCGATTGCATTAGAATTATTTCTGCTTTATATTTGCATATAAATATACATAAGCAGGTACATAGTATGAACTATTGTGCATAGCTAAATAATCAATAGAGCTGTTTCATGAAACACCTTTTTAGTTGATTTTATTATATCACATTTTCTGCTCTTTCCTTGCGTTTTTGCTTGATTCATTTTCACACGCTGAACTTGCACCTTGACTCATTTTACTTGAGCATCACTCGTGTTGCTGTACACATGCAAGGTCCCTGGCTTTTTGTGTGCAGCAAAGCAAGCAAACATCACAGAAGTATATATTCATAGTTGATGATGAAATGAATTGTGTTGGTGTAGTTGGCAGCTTATTCACGCTTTACTAACATATCCCGAGTATCAAATATCTAGAACCTACGTTTATGCCAGAATATTTAGATACAGGATTTGTATCAGCTTTTCATAGATGCGTGTAAAATATTAAATCACTCCCAATATATTCAGCGTTTTTACACGATCACGATCCAAATAATAAAAATGTATCGACTTGAGATCCGACTTGTTTTTCTGCATAAAAGTGCATATTTGCTTTATACTTGAGAATATACTTGTACATGCCCTATAAGTTAATCACACTGCCAACTTCTTCCGTACTATAGAATGTTCTAAATGTAGGTATACAAAAAATGATATTCGATCAGCAATGTTGTTGATTGCAATCGTCCTCCCCCGTTCTTTCTTTCCTTCGTTCGGGTTGTGCCCCGTTCATTCACTCCACACTTACTTTTAAAATGTTTTTATTATTCATGTCAATGGCATACGATTTTTAAAATATATAATATATTTATACAATAATTTTGAGTTGGTCGACTAGTAAGGCTCAGATTAGTAGTTAGTGGTGAGTCGTAGGGAGGCATGAAAAGAAGGGAATAAGTAAAGCAAAAAAATCAATCACAAACTGCCGTTGATGATTATGACGATGACGACAACGAACCAAGGGTGCAATATACTCCGCTTTGATATAAATTTACTTCATTTTTTCGGGTTTTCCTTAATATGTATCGCCTTTGATGCAGCAGGGTATTTAGTAAATCATGCCCGACAGTCAATGTCCATTATTTATAAAGGAAAAATGGAAATGACGCTATTAACGATGTTGGCGCAGTATAAAAGTATGTGTATATAGTGAGTAGGTAACTTTTATAATACCACACATTATACCCGAGTACGATTTAATTTTTTGTGTAAAAGTTAAGGAAAAAATGTGAGTGAAAGAACAGAGCTTAACATGCAATCATGCAACGAACAGGCAATCCTATACTTTTACAGTATATTTTTTCACGAAAAATTGTCACTCCAGCATACTCATCCTATATATCATTGTTAATTAAATACACATACATGAAAACCATATGGTCGATTTTTTTCCTCATTCCTGGAACTTAACCAAACTCATCACACTTTCTAATAATAACTGCATAGCGTCGTACGTCGTGATGGTGGTGATGGCTCTGGCACCGCCACACCACACCGCATCGTGAATAGAGCAACTTTTTAAGGGAAATGAAGGAAAAATATCATACGTAAGCATGCATGTACCTTTTTTACACGATATCATTTCAGTGATGATGTTGATAACGATGATGACGAGGTGATGGTGTGTTTTTTTTCTGCCGTACTCATTCACGGTACATTCATTACAAAACCAACTTGGTATAGAATGCTCTCATTATAGCTGGTTTGTTCTCTTGTGTAAGAAAAGCGAGCAGTATAAAATGTGTTTTTTGGGGGAATTTTTAATTCCTACATCCTTGTAATAAATGTGGTATAAAAGTATACAGCGTAATATATCCCGTTATATCGTCAAAATCATCATCATCATCAATTGCGTTGATGCGGAGGAGAAATGAACCCAATGTTGCGCAACATCAGTAGAGTACAACCCAAATCATTACCACGAAAAATATGTGATGATTATGATTACCAAGTGGGAGCTTTAACAGTAAAAACGCAAAACTTTTGCTGTGTAGCTACTTTTGCTTTAATGGTTTTGTATAATCCAAATCCGATCCACTATATTTTTATTTCGGCAATACATATACACACCACCAACAGCAGTAAAAAAAGTAGCTTAGTTGTGAATTTTATTTTCGATACTTTCTTGTTTTAAGTGAGCATAATGTGATTTTGCGTGCTTGCTCATTAAAGCCATGCAAAATAGTCCTTAGCTTTTTTTGGGCTGGTGCATGCACAGCAGCAGCAAACATAAAAAAACCTACGCAAAAGTAATAAGCACTTGAGCCAAATAACGTCATCAAACTTTTTTTTCTGCTTAAGCAAACGCAGTTGGGCTGATTGGATTTGGAAATTAAGAGGTTGTTTTTTTAGGTAAAAAAAAGTTTTTTTTCTCTCTAGCTGCTGCGTCACAGAGTATCATACTTTTTCTCCCCAGAAAAAGTTCAAATTAAATAATAACGCTTATTTAACGACTCAACTCAACTCTCATCAAATTCATAATTGAAACTGAACGTAGTTATGAACCCTAGAGAAATTATCCCTATAATAGCCTCTGAAATATCCAGTGCTGTAGAAAGACAGAGAAAATGGAAAGGAAGTGAACGACAGAATGAGAGACAGTGGCAGACATTAATGCTCATTTGCCGACGGAGAGAAAGAAAAATAATGTCATTTCCCTTCCTGCACATTTTTCCCGATGCAGCTTGTAGCCCAAATTAACTTCATTATGAATCTCATTCGTATTCCTTTATTGTTTTTCTTAAGTTTTCTATTCTTTTTTTGGTTGGCTTGTCTCTTTAAGCTCATTAAGCAACTCCAATGAGTGAGCACACGAAGGTGATGCAATGCTTAATAATGCCAATGCTACAGAAATTCTTAAATGATTTAAGTTGAAACATTAAGACAGCCAGGTATCTCTAGTTAGCAGAAAATGAGAGCTATTATCGTGATCATTACAAACTGAATGATTACAAGTTGGAGCTTTGCTTCATTTGCGTGTTTTGAGCAATTTTTTAGGAGAAATAAGGGCAATTTCACCCCGGAAAAGCTGTGGGAGCGGCGACCTGTAATGCAGTTAATGACGAATATTATATTTTTACGGATTTGTAATTGCTTTTTCTTGACTTGATTGTTTGACTGGCTTTCGTCTATGTTCGTGTGCTCGGAAAACGTAAGGACAAATAAGTTTTTTGCTTTTATATATCGTTTGTCTGCTTAAAGCCCAAAAAATGAAGTTTACAGATAGCAGTATATTTTATGTGTAAATGATGGTAAAAAGATTTTTCATCCTTAAGCAGAAGAAAATAATAGATAGTACTAGTAGTAATATATATATTAATAAACGATAAAAAATTCATAATTTTTTAAGGATTCATCATAGTATATTTTGCAATTGCGACTGTTGCTATAAGTTTACTTACAATCCATGAAGCTGTCAGATTGATTAACTTTTTCTTTGTTTCAATCAAACTGCGACAGATTAATCATTACTATTCGGATAATTTTGTCCTCTAATAATAATGCCCTCATGTGATGCCCACTTTCCCAACACTACAATCTCATGAATACACGAGAAAACGCGTGCCAAATAAGGACATAAACCCATTTTTCTTTGCAGTTGCTGATAGACAGGCAATGATAAGATGACACGAAATAAAATGAGCAACAAAAACTCGTAAATGAGTATATTCCATAGAAAGTCACGTACGTACGTAATAATAATATTGCTTCACTTACATCAATATATAACTCCACAGATACAGTGACATGACGCGAGGGTAGTAGTCACTGCCACGCAATTAACCTACCTGAGTCATCAGCTAACAATACGAAAACTGGACACGTTACACGTAAATTGTAGGCATGCAAAAAATACAATGCCAGGGAGTTTCTGAGCTTACTTGGCATACTTGTACTTTCATTAATAGTACTCATCTACAAGAAGCGTATTAACAATTACAATAAAAGTGCAACTAAAATACTTGCCCTGCAATGATTAATGGAATTAGTACGAAAAAGGTCACAGCATAAGAATCGTCGAGTCGAGGTAAATTATTATTTTCCATAAAGAAATAAATACTGCGGTGTGGTGACACCCTTACAAAGACGAAAAAGCATAAAAAATCTCCGAAGCTTATTTCCTTTATTCCATGCACTTTTATACTACATACTTATTATTACTACTTGTTCTCTCCTCTCTAATATGCTCTGAGATATGTATGGCCACTGCTACTGGTAAGCAAAGAAACAGTTAGTGTGTACAACTAATCCTATTAGCTGTGATGACTCGTCGTAACTCCTGAAAATCCGATGCAACATCGACAGAGAGAGAGAGAGAGACGTGCTCTAATCGAATTTCATTATCTTAGCAAGAAACAAACAGAAAAACAAGAACAACCACCATCACATCAGCGGGCACTTTTATGAGTGGGAACACGGCGGAAGAACAAGAGTAACAAAGATCCATGCACTAGCTTGCTTGCTTTGGGTGCCATGACCCGTACAAAAATGTGTGTTTACACATCAGCCTGTATTGCCTTCTTTCTCTCTGCTGCTTATTTTCCTGTGCGTATATTTACTGCTCAACTAGAAAGTATTAAGGCAACAACCGTCATTGGGAAAGACAGAGAGGATGTATGACAAGGCCGAAAAACAAGACAAAAGCGAAGGAGAAGAAAGAGGCAGCAGCTTTGGTGTGTGTCGACAGCAACACACCACCAACCAACAAGGAAATTTTTCCTGTGAAGAATCAGCTTTTCGGTTTTATCTCCTTCATATATCACTCCTCCTCGCCTGGCGTTTTCCTTTCTCTCGGATAGCATGTTTTGCTTAGAATACCTATGGACTACGGTCATGCATGTAGATATGCACATATACAGGCCGTAATGTATTTATTTATTACTATGTACAATTTTGGAAGAAGCGGCAGTTCTGGTGGCGGTGTGTAAGGGTTCTCTTTTCCCTAATTTTTGCGGCATCTCCTTTCCCAAAGCACACTCAACTTCTAGGAAGAAAATGACCAAACGCCACCATCACCTCCGCCGCCACTGCACTCTTACCACACACATGTAAAAAAAGCTGCTTTATTTCTCCTGCTGATATAGTAGTCACGGCATATTAAAGGGTGGCCGGTTAATTGGGACACAAATTTTGACCTCACATTACTTCCAGCGGTACTACAATGCGAGTGCGGTTCATAGACCATAGATACTCCAATCGATCCTCTTTCGATAGGTGGGTGAGTCATTGCTCTACGGTAAACCTTTTCGAAATGGTGGCGACAAATGCAGGCACTGTATATGCCAGCCAAATCAACAAACTTTTTCTGTGATTTTCGAAGGACACGTTATCAGTAAATTGAAAACCATATTGTTCCCACGGAATATTATTCTAGCTCCTCTCATTGATTTTGCAAAAGAATAAACGGGGGCAAATAATAGGCTAACACATTGACCATGCAGGAAACGGTAGTCGTGGTGTTATCTTGGTTCTGTCAACAATATTTCGACAAGACCGAAATCACAAGTTTTTGAGGATTTTTTAGTTTTTTTCTATTGGCATGTACACTCTAGTTATTTATATTACCTCTATGGACAAATGTCAAGAGGTTGATAATCTGACATTTCAAGGTTGCGTAGGGTAACATTTTGTTCACAATGCAGTACAAGTGACATACGCATTAAAATTGGCATTTGCAAACCTGTGGCAGATAGAGCATTTGATTCTGATTCTTTTACGCCTAATCTCACCACATATCGTTAACTGTAACGCTATTATAAAAAGGTCCAATAATTGTCAAGGTTTTGAGATTTTGGATTGGGCACCAAAAATGGATTACCAAAACGTTGACGCCATTCGAACTGATTAATAGAAACTCTAAAGTTGACAATATATTCTGGGATTACGCCTAAGATAATCAGAATCGAATGCTCTATCTCCCACGTATTGGCAATAATAAATGGTACGATGTACTGAACGTGTACTGTCACTGGAATACAATCTTATATTGCACACATTTAAATGCGAGATTTGCAACCACTTGACATTTCTCGCCGTCATTTCTAAAGGGTTTATCGTAGAGCGATGATTCACCCACCGATTGAAAGAGCATTTATTAGTGTATCGATGGGCGAAATACTGAATGCATATTATAATGCCGCTGGATGCTATGCTAAGTAAAAATTTGTGTCCCAATTAACCGGCCACCCCTTATGTGTGTCGAAACTAGTCCTTTTCGGTAATACATTTTACCTCCTTTTCCCTCTCCGTTCTGCTTACTTACTTATTACATGTTACTTACACTTAAGTAATTATCCTAAAATCGCTTGATGTAATAGTACAAAACAAGGAGGAAAGAGAGAGAGAGAGAAGGAAAAAGAAAACCGGTTTTTCTTCTCCTTGCGCATTAGTTATTAGTGCTTTGTGGATGAGGGCGTAATGAGTCCTTTGCATGTCTTGCAGTACTTCCGCTCTCTCTCTCTCGTTCTTTTTTCTACTTCTTCTTATGACTACACAAGTTAAGCAAGAATGAAGGAAAAAAGAAATCAAAAGGACGACCGCTTTTTCCAAACCTAATATACAAGCACCGACATAATTTTCTTACATAGTATTATATCCACATTTTTTCTCTTATTTTACTTCTCGGTTATGCTGCTTGTTGTACGTACGTGCCACTCGTCTCCACATGGGGGAATCATTAAAAGCATTCCTAATTATCAGATACATGCTTTCTCCTTTCTTTCACTTTTTTTTGTTCGCTCTTCTTCTCTCCTTGTGTTTTCACAATTTGTTACCGCTGCTGCTTGTTGTGTGACTCTAAGCTGTTAATGTGACCTGAACTCATGCTGATGATGACGATGATGGTGCTCCTGCCTGACAAAGTACCGCTAATGTTATGTCTTTTCTTGTTGTGTAATAATAATAATAAGGAAAAGGTGAAAAAGAAAAAAAAGGCTATTAGCTTATATTTTCTGTACAGTCATTGGACACTCAAGCAGCTTGGATGAACGAAACCAGAACAACGACGAACACACAAACATAGCAAACAGCAATCAAACCGACATCCCACACACACACACACACATACAACAACAAGCAAACAAACCACTTGAACAGAGAACAAGACAAGACTTTTTTTCTCTAACTATTTGGGTAATACATACAAAAATCCGGAGACACGAACCAAGCAAAATTAGGATGAAAGAGAGTAGCAGCAGTGTAAATGAATGAGTGTGTGTGCTTTCTTGCCGGGAATAAAAAAAGTAAAAGTTTTGTAAGAGAAAAAATATACGGGTTTGTTGGCGGCAGCAGCTTGTATATTGTGGTTGTGTGTATGCATGCTTTTCTTTTAAGTCCAGCAGTAGTACCACCACCATGCTGAAGCCCAATTAACTTTTTTCTCCGTGGGTTTGCTCATTTCACTGAAGAATATATAATATTAGTCCACGAGTGGAAGAATAGAGAGAGAGAAAAAAAGAGAAGTAGGTTCCATTTTGTTAGTTAGACAAAAAACAGCAGGGCTTCTCAATTAGTTAGTCGACGGGCCTGACCAAGAAAAAATCAAGCCTTTTTTAGTCTCGTTGTTGTTTTGCTTCCATTTCTCCACTTGACTGTGCAAGCCTCCCTTTTATCTAACTTACTTTTGCTCGTCTGTATATACTTATGCATGTGGTAGTGTATATAAATATTATATTGAAGTTTTGCATGCGAGCAGCAGGTTTGAGAACAACGACGGTAGCAGCAGTGTGAATTATAGGCAAACCATGAATTATACATTTGGCCATTAGATGATTACATCTTCTCTAATAACTAGGCCCAAGGTCCATGTGGCCAATCAGAGATGTAGAGGAGGAGTAGATGTGTAGTAGAAAGGGCAAATGTATACATACATTAAAATTATATGCACAAGAAGGCAGACACTGTGCCATAGTGTCTACATCATAGCAGCATTAATAGCTAACTGTGCTCCTTAGAAAAAAAAAATTATTTTTAGGCTAAACTTAGAAAATTAACTTCTATCACACCACCAGTAAAAGCACAACTGGCACTCCACCTCTTTCTCTTTTGCTGTAGTAATCATGTACATACTTATTAGTATAGAGCAAGAAGATGAGCCTCTTCATTCTGCTGTATTTGCAGAAAACTTGCAAATAATGGAAAGTGTTGGAAGAAGATAGAGAGAAAATGTTAAATGAGTTGAATAGGTAGTTTTTAGTTTTTGGTGTGGTTCGTACGTAGTACGTGCAGCAACGAACGTAAGAAGACCTCCTGTTTTAATGGGAAGAGCCCACCTTCTCACTTCCTCTTTGCTTATTAGTCAATGTAGCTTCTCGTTAACTTTTTACCAGCTCTCGTGTGCTCCCTCTTTTCTAAATACAAACTACACATTATACATGCTGCCACATATGTATACCACACGGTGGAGGAGAACAGCGTCAAGAAGTCGAAGTCGAGTGAGTGGAGTAGCACTTATTGTTAGTTGATTTTTCTTGTCTTTCGAATCTACGCTGCTACGTGAATCTGATCAAGATAGCGAGTAAGATTAGCAAAGCTGATGATGATGATCGTAGGTATTGCGTACAAGATACCAAGTTCCATACATTTTTATGCAAAGCGGGAAGAATAATAGTCAGATTAACGAAAGTTACAGGAGAACCTGAGCAAAAAGGCAGAGGGAATAACCAAGAGAAAGAAGTAGGTACACACTATCTAGTGGCAGAGTAGAGACGAGAGAGAGAGCAAGTCTGAAAGGATAGGAGGATACCATCATCAACCGTATCTTCATCATCATTATCATCATCATCATGATCATCATGCGAAACCTAGGATTCCAATTAGCAAGCACGCGTATTATCTCTGCTACTCTCGCTCCAGCTTTTTTTGTACCCTTCTTTCTCTGTCTCTCTTTTATTTTCTCGCAGTTATGCTGCTGCTGCTGTGTGCTCTCTGTGGCTGGATAAAAATTTATACTTGAACTAATCCTTGTGTAACTTTACTTGATTCTCCTCTGCTTCTGGTCTTCTTGATGAGAATGATGCTGGTTCTTCTGGTTCTAATTCGGGTTTGCTATTAAGCTCATCTGCTCACGGTCTTGATGATCATGACGATGGTGTTCTTCTTTTTCTCTTAATTTTTTTACATACTTACTTCACTTTACTACACAGTGGTTTTTTTTCTAGCCAGATTATACAACTTAGTAGCTTTCTGCTCATTTCACGTCTCCTGGGAGCATGGGATCTGTAGTAGCAAGCACACCCGACTCCCGTTTTTTTTCAACCCAACTTACTATTTTTCTTCCTTTTGTACACTACACTGAGCACAGTAAAAATATGGGCCACAAGCGTTAATTTCCTTCCAGCCATATTGAATTACCAAGTGGTAAATCTGATGAGAAAAAAACTCTCTCTGCTTTACTTTTTTTTACTCTTCTCATTTTCTCTTTTCTAAGCCCTTCTCTGAATTGAGTAACTAAGCACGGACTAAAAAAAACTTAAGAAAAAAAATTAGATGATGAAGAAAAAAAACTGAGAATACATTAAAGCATTACTTTCTAAGAGTGTGCTTGCGTTTGCATGTTATCCCACTCATTTACCGAAAGAACCGACGACCGTCGTACCGTGTGCCCTTTCACGTTGTTTTTTCTCTCCCCGCATTCGTTTTCAGATGGTGTATTATCATAATATGCAAAGATGGGTTACAGTATATCTTTATAACTAAGAATGTAGGCAAAAGTGTGTATATTCCTTTTTCTTATAAGCGTTTATTTCATTAACGTGTACACCAGTCACCGTTGTCGTTGTTTCGTTCCGTAAAATCTGTGGAGACGAGCGACAAAAAAATGTAAGAACATTTGCTGCTGTAAACGTGGCACGAGTATCGGATATCTAATTCATCCGTCTTTTTTAAAAAGAAGTACTGATGATAATAATGAGCAAGTCTGTTGTAGCGTTTTATTAAATGAGTAGGGTCGAAAGGGGAATTATTATGCATGCATACAAAAAAATTAATATGAGCCTCTACAATAGCTTGTTTGCTTGCTTGTATAATGAA
Organism: Sinella curviseta; assembly: GCA_004115045.4. Classification (NCBI taxonomy): domain Eukaryota; kingdom Metazoa; phylum Arthropoda; class Collembola; order Entomobryomorpha; family Entomobryidae; genus Sinella; species Sinella curviseta. The sequence goes on from CM023201.3 coordinate 51,756,447, forward strand.
TAAAGAATATAATGATTTCATTTATGAAAAATACCAAATGCTATTCTTATACAATGAACAAACTTATTATCGCCGTAATCGTCGCAACGCATTAAGAAAAGAGATGAAAAAAAGACAGAACAAAAAAATTAAGAGGAGGAATAGGCGGTATGCACTCATATCACCTAGCTGCATGAATAGAATTCAAGATGATGTACACACGACGACGCGGATTTCATTTTATCATTATAATTTTATGGAAGAAAGCGGTATTCTCTGCATCCCTTCCTTTTTTCCTATTTTACCCGAGTAGTTAGTGCACGCAGATGAGCAGTTGTTGAAGCAATTAAAATGTGGTGTTACGGCCATCTGCCATTTAAGAAAAACACCGACAGATTATATCCTTTAAGAGTTCCGCGTCTTTTTCTGCTATTATTATCGTCTCGCGAGCTATTTATTTATTACATGTGATGTGATTAGGTGATGCGACAAGAATGTCTGTAGCTACACCATTGTATATATAGTTATTATATAAACAGAGAAATTGAGTCTAGCCACGACGGTAAGTAATCCAAAATTGAATGTGTCTTTGTGCACTTGAATGTGTAAAGTGTGGATGTATCTGAATGTGAAGGAAATGAATGAGTGGGTATATATGCTTTATGGTGTGTGGTGTTAGCCTCGTCGTTTGTTGTGTCGTTTTGCTCATTCCCGTTGGCACCCAGCCCGCCAGTAACACAATACCCGGGACATTAAATCTTCTTAAAGGGGAACTAATACTCCGTGATGATGTTGATGTAGTTTCTACATTTTTTTAGAACAACTCACCAGCATCTTTTCGTAGGTAGAAAACGATGAAGCGTTCGTATGAATATTTGGTGATCAAAATGGTTATACAGATACGACTCTCTACATGTTCGTATATAATCACTTGCAATTTTGAATAAATTGATTAATGCTATAATTCCGAAAATGTGATATTGGATATATAATGTATATAAATTTGTCTGTAAAATGTGATTGCAATTAGGTAAAGGTGGTCAAAACTAATTGGAAGAAGGAAGAACCCCGTTTGAAGGGTATGAGATGCGTAGCGTATCGCAGGAGCAGATGCCTGCGCATCCTTGTCTTCCCTCCTCGTTCTCCTCTCTAATCTCCCAGCTTTCTACGGACATTGGAAAACAAGCTGGGAATTAGGGAATTTATTCAATTAACTCGGGAAGAAGTGGAATAAGACAAAAGACGAAAAAAGTGCCCCAAAATGGAGAGAAAGCTCAGATAGGAAATGCTCAGCATTTATCCATCAGGTCATATATCGGTGTATACTCTCGTGTGTCCAACGAGTAAAGATATAGGTAGGTATGTAGGTATTCGTAATACATGTACATTTAAGGAAGTAGACCTTACCATCCTGCTATGCTGTTATCTATCACTAACTTGAACATGTTTATAGCAGATATATACCGATATTAAATCCCAAAGAATTTATTTTTTTCCTGAACTGCTTTCTTCTATGTTTTCTTTCCCTATCCACTTTTCTATTATAGCATTCAATCCAACACTTGTTCACTTCATGTTTTTGTGGTGGCCATTTCTCTTGTTTCCTTTTTGTCTATACCTAACAAGAACTACCGAGAGCTTAATAAACACAACAGAGTTTGTATGCGAAACAATCTATGCCTCGCATCTTTTTTTATTCACTCCCTAGATTCTTGGCTCTAAGCTGAACCAAACCAAAAAAAAGATTTGTTTTTAATCGCAAAACGATCGAGTTGTAATGAAGTAACGAGGATTTTATGGGATTTTCTCTGAATTTCTATTTTCATAGAATAGGAAAACTTTCTTGCATATTGTATATAAATTATCCATTGTAAGAAATATAATTGTCTTATTAAATTCTTGTTTTCATAACATGAGGTCCAACTGAAAAAATAAATAATGATCTTATATATTTTTGTCATTAACTTACAAACACCATTTATAATTTTAATTGCAAGCATTTATGCACACTCATTTTAAGGATGAGATCAGAACTAATAAAGCAATTGATAACAAAAACTGCTGCCGTGTGTCACACGTACAGAGAACTGGAAATTGTTGCTCAGATTAATATCTGCGTTCAAGGACAATTTTTTTTACTATGAACTCTATATGCGTTTCTCTATCCATCTGCACTTTTCAACATTTCCCAACGTGACTACTCTATGAAGGAACATTCATTTGGAAAAATAGGAATTAAGAGGGCTGAACCCAGCAGCATCAGTCAGCAGTGTTGTTGAGATGAAGTGTTTCATTATTGTCTACCGCTGCGACTCGTACGTCCTCATATTTCTTGTTGATTCAGCATTTTTAGTGAACGCACAGTCAGTACAAGTTTCTCATATATTTTATTATCGATGAAGAGATTGAGTGAATGATGATGCTGGCAAGAAAAGACGAGACACATTTTTCACTGACTGTGCAGGGCCTATCCTAACATGCATTACGTCAGTACAGGAGCATTTGGTCGGTGATATATCGTTGTATGTAGATTTGAATGGGTGGATGAATCAACCCAAGAGTTTGCATTGTCTTTTGTATTTTTTCCTCATAGTTTTTCAGTTGTCACTAATCCTAGTTATATCCATATTGTCCCCCAAATTAATAGTGAAAGAGGGGAATTCAATATATTTAAATATGGTAATATAAAAAAATGCAATTTGTAAAATAAAAAAGACGGGAAAAGAAGAGAGAGATATGCATTGATTCGGAACATTTTTTTCAGGGTTACTATTTTTTTCAATCTGCTTGCGTTGTAGGTATGCCTGTGTCTCCCCCTTTTTATACGGTGGATTGTTTCTCATTGAATGAGTTGCCTTAATTTTTTTTTCTAAAAAACCAGCATAACAATAGGGAAAACAAATAAAAACGAAGAAAAATATAACTCATATAAGTACCTTATAAATGTCATATATGCATATATTTGATATACCGTTTTGTGTATTAGGTACAGAGTAATATCTATAATTTCTGCCAATATACCAAACCTGCCACATCATACCAAAGAGTATCGTTTATGGTATGCATCTCAATCTAAACAATTCAGTACAAATGGTAACCAAATTTATCTTTCCCTTAGATTACTCATTCATTGACTTTAGTGGCATCGGAACGGAACTTACATGAGAACACTTGGTAAAAGACACAATATTTGAATGAAGATGTATATTGCAGTTGATAATCAAACTTTGTTCAATTTACTTCCGATATGAATTTTGCAAATATGCAAAACATATTCACGTAATTGTTAGTCGTAGAAAAAAGGGAACATGAGAATTTCTATAAAAATATTTCAATCATCTAACAAAAATTCATACCTAAGTACAATGACGACGTGGTGAGATTGGTTATCGAAGCTTAAACAACGAAATCGGAACATTTTCCTTCCTAATCCTCTCTAGCGCCAGCCAATATGAATGTCCCATCATGATCCTTAGTTGCTCTTAATCTTCTTCACCTCCATTTCTTCCATTAAAATAGGCAATCATTTCAAAATCTAACGTTATGGGATTGCTACTTTTAATGACCAATTTTACCAAATGGTGTTATAGGCTAAAAATATCCCTTTTGCTTTCGCATCCATAAATGCCTTGCTTTATGCGCGTCGTCTCTCTTTTTCTTATCTATCCATCTTTTTTCTTAGGAACCAAATCTTTTAAAAATAAGTCATTTGGCTTGATATTTAAAAGGTTTTCGCTTAAAGTATTCTTCCTTATTATTTCTGTCTCTTTTCAAGTAGAAAAATGTTGTTAAGTGAGTACAGATTTACACACCGTTGCGTTCAATTTTTTTATCCTTCACAAATTACTCACTCACTCGCACACATAACATTTTTAATAGCACACCCGCACATATAAAGTCAATTGATGATGAAGATTAAGTAGGAAAAAGCGATTCTCGGTGTTGCATGCACAGGACAGAGCTTTTATGAGAAATAAAGTGTAGCCAACTGTCGTCGTATGAGAATCATTATCCCACTAAAAAACTGATCAGCAGCAGGAGCAGCAGAAAAACATCTTTATTTTAAAGATGATGACGATAATATGGCTGTTTGCATTGATGCGAGAAAATGCCATTTTCGAGTACTCCCATCACATCACAAGAAGTTATTGGAGCTGCTGCATAAGCAGAACATGAAGTGGTGGTGGCAGTTAAAAAGGAAGTTGTTACCAGCTAAAATTAATGCTGATTATTATTATTATTATTAGTTGTGAAACGTTGGTATGCAAATAGTTAAAAAAATATATAGAACAGAAAGATACACAGCAAATAAGAGACATGTCTAAAATTGGATAGCGAAAAATTATTGACTTATTTTCTTCTCGAAAAAATGTCCTGTTCGCTGGGTTGTGCGAGCTCGTTGAAAAAATTAAAAATCTTCATTTCTCCCAAAAAATCTTATCTAGTTGCGTACATTTTTGGCAACACTCGCATCCTCTTCGTGAGCTTAGGCAAAGTGCCTGTGTAAACATTGAAAGGGAGGAGGACGATGACGGCGAAACGGACGACAAGAGGAAAAAGAAGAGCTGATTTAGTTATTGCATAATTTTTGGAGGATTTTAAAAATCATCGTTAACGAACTAAGAAACGAATTTGACAAGAGTACATGTGATACTAAATAGCTCGTATTCGTAATAAGCACACAGACATAGAAATCTATAATCATATAGGTGCATATACACTTTATACAACTAGACTATATCCCACTATATAGCATGCATAATGCTCATCATCACCATCTTAAGAAAAAATGCGCAGATGTTTTTAGTGGTATGTATATGTGTGTGTGGAGTATTAAGATTCTCATGCTCATTTTCATCATCATCAAAAATGATGGTTGTTAGTTGCGTTTCGAGAGAGAGAGAGAGACGAGATGCGATCTAGTTTTTCGTTAATTTTCAGCCAAGAAAACAGGAAGAAGGAGAGATTACCTCATCTTTTGGGAAAATGAGTAAGAAGCAACAACATTCGCATTCTCATCCCATTAATTTCTCTCTCAATCCAATTCAATAAGCACGTTCTCTCATAATCAGTAAGAACACACGACGACGACGTCTTCAAGAAGAGGAAAATAGGCGAAGCCTTCATGAACACCCGAGAAAAGTGTAAACAAGCAACTTTGAATAGATATAAGATTAACCGTTCAAGAAGAATGTTATATACATTATTACACTTTATATTATAGCCAGCCAACACACATTTTCTTAATACTCATTGAAATCTTTCTTCTAACGATGAAATGAGCAGGCGAAAAAGGAAGCGTAAGAGCATGTTAAGCACAAAGCATAATAGTAACTACCTCAGCTGCTTAAGATTAAACATTATTCTCCACTGGTGCTGCTGCTGACTTGACTGAAATGTTCATATGCACATGTTGGAGTAGTTACACATAGCCACGCGCTGCGCTCTATCTCTTTTGCTCATTTCAGCTTGTTATATTATTATTACACGGGATGTATGTAAAATGGCAGGAGTAAAAAACGGCATATTAAAAGTAGTTAAAAATCTACAGAAGAAAAGCGAAAGGCACACGGCAAAAAGGAATACTGTTAAAAATAGAACACTTTTTGTTTGAAAGAGAGGCAGAAAGACTCATTCAATTCAAACACGAGGACAGGGAGAAGAAGAGACAGAAAGAAGGAGAAATTATGATGATGGCTAACATAAAGCCATAATCCATAAGTAAAGAAGGAAGAGAGGAGACACAAAATAAGTAAATGAGGAGAGGAGAATAACGAAACTTGTCTTTTGCGTCTTGTTTGCTAAAAACATAAAAAGCAAAACAAAAATTCATACTCTCGTGCGGATGTACTTTTATTCTCAGCTAGTAGCAGCAGCAGCAGCAGAGAATAATCCATGACTTTATTATGAGATGAGCGTCGGGTGTGCATAATTTTGTAACAAGAAAGTTTGACGATTGCTTAATTTCAATCTATAACACAAGACGACAAGAAAAACAGAAAAAAAGTGAGCAAAGAAGTTGTGTACACAAAATGTTTAACTGAGGACACATGGAATGATGATTATGATAATGGTGACGATGACGAAAGTGTAATCACGACAGTGACAGCGGAAAAGTAAAGTATAAGCTCATCGTTATATTATTGCAATGCGATGAATAATGAATTGATGAAGAAAACGAAAATGAAGAAACAGACGAATAATGTAAAAAAACGTTGAATTAGAAGGCTTCAGCTTGAGAAGAGAAGAACGCACGTGTGTTTATCTTTCCTGTCCCGTCGGTGGATGACGTCTGCCTAATTCAAACGCGCAGAAAAGTTTGCCTACTATTATTACTATTTCTACCAGCTTCTCATGATTGAAGTTGAATTCATAAACAGCTACACGGTTACATAGCTTTAGTTGAGATAAATTCACTTAGTGTGTTTATGTGGAAAAACGAACGCTCTTGTGTGTGTGTGATGTTGTTATTATGATTGTCTCAAGAGAAATTGGTTTACGATTTAGACTGGCTTGCTGAGATTTATAGCTCCCAAGCCCTCCACATTTTATTCAAGATCTTTTGGCCAAATTACTTGAGAAAATAGAGCCACACAGTCATAACACAAGTGGCAAATGAAATGAGTGTTTGGCTATACCTAGGTGAGTATATGTGCATGTATGTGTATATGTGAGTGTTTACTTTCAGTATTTTAGCTGACTTGCTATCTTGATCTTCGGTCTCTTTTTTCTGAAAAAAGATACTTAATGATAAACATTTCTTGTAATATTTATGATTGCAGTCAACTGCGATAATGCATTGGCTTCCTCTGCTCCTTGCTCTAGTGATTATAAAGGCGATGCATCCTGCTCATAGACGCAACAAAATTAGAGGTACATGCACTCTAAAAGGCAATGCATAAAAGTATTACGTTAGGCATTCTGTTTAATGTAATGTTTGCGGTAATTCATATATGGATTCATTGATTCAGTTAAATGTATAAAATATGCTAAACAATTTCTAATAAATAGGATTTTTGGCAACGATCGCCGATTGGTTACAGAATGAAGGGGAAAATATCCAAATTATTTTGATTAATTGTTTTGTAAAATAGTCATATACAGGAAATGTTAGAAAACCAGAGCTCTAATTGCATTGTACATAATTTTTTGGTTAACTGCATCTTTTCATAGATTAAAATGCATCGGTAAATAAAAAATTAAACTGGAATGAATAAATAATGATAAGATTTTCTGGGTGATCCAATATCATATGAGTATATTATACTAACCGTAAGATTCCCAGTTCCTTTCCGTCTTCATTTATAACGTCAAAAAACTGATTCAAGGGCAAACACCGCAATTTCCCATGTTGCACAAAAATGTGAGCATACATGCATACATGCGGTCATTCTTCTATTCTGTCTTCCAATGCATCAAAGTGCCACCCACGCAAGCATTCCCATTCTCTATATACATACCTATACATATTATATAAAAAGAGGAGAGGGTCGCAGGAAACTAGAGAAATAGTTTCCCAGTTTTTTCTTCGCCAACTCAACAAAAGCAACAGTTCTTTGGGTTCGTTTTCGTTATATTATTGCGTACTCGGTGCAATGCTACTTGCGTTGAGTTAACTGCATTTGCCATTTTTCTTTCTGTGCTCAAATACACACTGGACTCTTCTGGATTGAGCGTTGTTGGTACAAGAGCTGATCGCGATCCAAAAAAATCTTGTTTTTTTTTTCTATTTGTGTTACTGCGTTTGTGCCTCTCTCACTCGTCCCTTCTTTGTTGTTCCATAAACGACTTTGTGCTCTGGTAAACTACTGACCACTATCAAACCATTCACTAGTCACTACACTTTTGTGAATTGTAGTAGTACCACAAACCCATATTATATGTATTTTTACCCTCAAAGGAAGTAGGCATATGAAAAATGCATCGCTGTATAGTAACAACTTATGTATTAGATGCATCATAGACATATCCATAAAACATGTGATCCTTATACTCCGCATCTCTTACCATTTCATCTTTCTAAACTGTCTCGCAAAACGATTAGATGACCACATAAAGGGACTGAAACGAACGTTAATCCAGCTGAGCAGTTTCGGTCTGCAGGAAATTCCAAAGTGAGCAAAAAGTTGCGTAAGGACATTTTGGTTGAATAACATGTGTGTGCACATAAGTATGTAGATGCACATACATTTTTACAGTTGCGAACTGCAATTCTGCAACCGTCATTCACGAATGCTCTAGTGAAACCACTGTTTGTGTATATACCGCAGTAGCAGTTTTATGTAACAGGGCAATATAATAGATTGGTAGAGAAAGTCAAAAGAAAAGAGCAGCCGAGTACGTTAACCATCTTATCCCTTTCCCATTCTGAGAAGAAAAAATAAACGAGAGCAATCGTCTGAATCCTATTTCTGTCTTTTTGTGGCTTGGTTACCTACCACAAACATAGGACAAGTGGCTCCCTTTCTCGCTCACACTACCACCACCATAATAGTTCAAAGCTCCAACCCGCTACGATGCACGAATGCATGGTGAGTGTGTATATTATTTACTCTAGCTTGTATAAAGACAAGGACATTTCTACGCACAAATATTTTATCTCCTTCAGTTTTGCTCCTTTTTGGACGCAGACGGACCTTTTCAAAAGAGATTAGAGAAGTGTGTGTAGTGTAGTGTATATAGCAGTGTCGTATAGGAGGGAGAATTGCCATTGAGAAATAGGAAAAGGTAGGCAGGTTTATATATTGATCCACTTATCCTTCTTATCTTCTTATTTATACGATGATACTTGCACAACATTCAAGCGGCTGTTGACCACACAGTCACAAAAAGAAATTGGATTCTTATTGTAGATATAGTATGTCCAGTCAAGTCCACAGCAGTGGTGGTGTGTATGCCAAACGCAGGCACATTATCATCATCGTGCCGATACCGATCAGATATGATGATAATAATAATAAAACATCCGTTTTAATTAGATTTTCAGAACATGGAACAGCAATAATTAATGTTTACTTTTTTCTTTCTCTCATTTCTCGCTTTACTGGTCGTGCGGTGTGAGCATGAATATTTTTATTATTACCATTGCTGCACTGCGCCATAGTCATAATATGTACATATCTCATAATATGCTGTTAATGTCTCCTTCTTAATCACAAACGAAAAAAATGAGCGTACCAGCTACCACCACCACCATCACAGCAGTTATGCTCCTGATCCTGCCAGCCTGCTTTTTCCGGTCGCCCTGTTAATCAACATGAATCGAGAAGAAAATGACAAAAAAAGTGAAAATAAAAGTGACAGTGAAATAGATAGATGTTATAAGTATATGTAGGCAATAAACCTTAAGAACGTACCATATCTATATTTAGATAATACTGTTTTTATTATAGAAATTGACAAACAAAGGCGAGAACGCTCTCACTATAGCTGTACTCACTGTTGTTCTCGTCGTCGTCATCGTCATTCCCATTTCTCCACTCCTTTAGTTAGAGTTAGTAGTTTGTGATGTGTTGTGTTTTTTGTACTTTTATCAAGTCATAATTGGTCAATGTAGGAGTAATTTAATATCACATGCTTATATGTACAATAAATAGATAGTATACCTATACATACGCATGCACACCAGTAAAATGTCCACTGCTGCTTCTTCCAATCAAGGAGAAAAGAAAATGAGCACCATGCATCGTCGTCATACTCATCATCATCAGAAAACAACATCAAACAAAACATGGAAGAAGATACATAGATCCATCCTTACTCATATTCATTCAGTCAAACATTTTAGTTATAGGAGTATATACTTCTCTTCATGCTACTTATTGTATACTCTATTATAATGTGTTATCATCATCACGGACCTTAGTAGGATATAATATCCTTTCTGCCTTTTTTTCTTACTTCTCGTTAATGACTAATGGAAAATGGCAAAAATTCTATCGTACTTATTATAACGTACTAACTTTTACGTATACAACTTACACGGCTTCCCTTTCATTTATATCCACACACCACCCTTGTTTCTATCTGTCTGCTGGCTTCGCTCTTCTCTTCTTGAGTCATTTTCTTTCTTTCTTTTTATGCTCCAACTCAACTTGCTTATCTTCATTAGCGCAAACACTACTACTCAACTCAACTCATGTGATGTGTATTATGAGTAAAAAGGAAGAATTCATCGGCATAATTTATGATATGTTGCTTTTGCTGCTACTTAGGCTCCTCCTAAAACTCATAATAAGATGAGAAAAAAGAAGGGCAAGTGAGTTAGCGAGGAAGAAGGGAGGATAGAAGAGAACAAAAAGGCACTAATAATATTAATAAAGTATATTAATAAATGTACATAGGTAAATGTGTGCGCATTTACTATATATTTTTATATTGATTCACATACGCTTCATTTTCTGCTTTTTTGCCAAAGGAGAGAAAAATGTATATTAAGACCTTCTCTCTCTCACACACACTGCTGCTGTACTGGCGTGTTTGTTCTGCTGGTGCCGAAAAGAGAAAAGGAGAATTCATTAAAACGAACAATGCAATATGAGGATGATGACGATGATGATGCCTTTTAATAGTTTGTAGTCAGTCATATACATATAATGAAAGTTAAGTTAAGTAGTAATGTCGATTATTATGACTGAGATGAGATGACTACCTTTTTTCTCCTCTCGTGTACTATTAGCAGACTCGATGGTAGCAATATAGCTAGGAGCCATCAAAACATAAAGCATAACTTTTTTTCGGGAGAAATGGAAAGAAGAAAAGAAAAGCTTTGCTTTTTTACTCTTCTTCTCTTATTTCTTGCTCGCCCTTCTTCCTCGCTCACTCTCTCACTTCTCTTCTTTTCTCTGATAAGTTTGGCACCAAATAAATACTTACGACAAGCAAAGTCAAGAAGACTACACTACACGATGATGGGATGATGATGATGACGGTCAGACAAAGTTAATGTGAGCAGTAGTAAGAAAATGAGTAGAGAAGTGTATATGAAGGATATACGTGAGAGCGAGAGAGAGAGAGAGAGTAGATATGAATAAAGTATTATTAATACACACTCATTTCTTAAGAGGGACCGGGAGAGAATAGGAAGGAGGAGAAAATGAACAAAAAAGTGAAAGCAAAAATGCTCATATCCTTCTCTTTCTTTCTCTCTGTCTACGCTGCGCGTTTTGTTCATCTGAAAAACTTAATGAATAAAGCTTCCAGGGAAGAGCCATCATCATGGAATGGTCGTCGTCGTTGAGAAAGTAGAAGTGATGAGAGTCATCAAAAAGAACTCATTTCTGCTGCTTCTGCTCCTGGCTCTCATCACGATGATATTTCTTCTGGTAGTGGTGGCAGTGGGTGATGAAGATGATTCTTTCTTTTACGTGGTCTGCTGGAGAAAAAAAGCTGATGATGATACCACGGCCAGGTTTATGTAGGATGGATATGCATGTGTACTTGTAGTATATGTATAGCATTAAATAGAAGATATTAACGAGAGGAGTGAGAGTGGTGGTGGTGGTGATAGTTGTAAAAAAGATGGCTTAACCTCCAGCTATATTATTAGATGACCGACGAAGAAGTAGGAGGAAAGATGATGACGATGATTTTGATGATGGTCAGTCACTCACTCGACTCATTCGTACAAGAAGGAATGCAGTCGCGAAGCGAGAAGGGAGAAAGAGAAGAGGAATATATACAGGACGAAGAATAATATACACAGAATAAGTAAAAGTAAGAAAGGGAAGTTTTCAGTAGTGGAGCCAAAACTCATAATGACTTTTCTCCCCCATCGGTTTCTTGTGATCATTTCTGCTTTTACACTGATCATAAGTATGGTTTGGTCATTTGATTAGATGATATTAACACAAGATGAGCCTGCATGTTGTGGATAATTTAAGAAGTGAGAATATTTTACAGTTTGGTATTTTTTTCTTTGACTTTAGCTACATTAATTTAGACAACTATTTTGTAGCGTTGAGAAATCTTAATGCTTTTCACTAATTATTATTATTATATTAATGACATTTAAGAACTCTGAAGCATCTTTTACAGCTTCGCATTTCAATGTACTAGGTAAGAACAATTAATTATCCCCTCCATAATCAAGGACTCCCTAACGAAATAAAAAATGTCTTTTCCGCTAAACTTTTATATTTTTCTAACCCTCGTCGTAGCTTTTTTTATATCTCCAAGCACAATATCCCCAACGGAAAAGCGAAATCCTGATAAAATGTCATGAAGAGCGGCTCCGACATGAGCTAATTCATTACTGCAATCCAACATAAATATATACGGGACATGATAAAACACTGAACAAAACAGAGAGTACAGCAATAAATGGTAGCAACTAGAATAATAATTGTGAGTGTTACGATTGCAAGTTTTGCGTGACTGATTACAACCACACCACACACACAACATATTATGGCATTATTGCAACCATTCCACAAATGTGATACGCGAATGTAGGTAGATATAATATAATAACTAAAACATTACCTAAAACTCTCCAAAAAAACGACTGACCGACACCAAAAATGCATATTACACACGAGAAAAGGGAGAGAGAATCAGAACCGAAGAGAACCATTAAACAGTATCGTGTACTATCCAAGCTTACCTCATTCATTTTCATTTGGGGAAAATATTTAGTTTTTACGTCGACCTGCTGCCACTGCAACTCAATGTAATAATATGCATTAAGTAGAAGAGTAAGCAGCATATCAGGCAAAAAGGAAACCAACCCATTAGATTTACTACCGTTTTGTTTTGTAAGAGTAAGAGCCGCTGATGATGATTACAGTTGAGTTGATGGTGATGATGATGGCGATGGAATGGATTGCAGCATGTGTAAATGTTCGGCGAATATATATGGGCTTAAAACATAAAAACAACAATGCTTTTGTCGTTTTTTTCTCGTGTGAGTTGGTCATGCATGCAACCAACTTATTTCTGTCTGGTCCCTTTTTCCCCATTGTTCTTATTCCTCGCTCTTACGTTTATGTATGTATATATTGTTCGTTACATTGTTAGCCTAATTAAATTCTACAATTTTTTTGCATTGCATTACACATAGTTCACTCAAGTAGTACAAGGACATGTGCGTTTTATTGTAGATGCGGGGACTCCTTCCTAGGACATTTTGAATGAGAGGAGGAAATTATCGCCGAATGATTGATTTCGATTTATAGCGAGAGAACACAGAGGCAACCCTGCTGAATAATTGATGGGAACCGATGGATTGATTGGAATTATTGCATGATTTTCCATTGAGCGTTATAATGAACGTCGACAATACACACACAGACACATACCCTTTCTACCTCCCTATTTTTCTTTCCTAGCTGCCATCGCTTCTGTTGCTGTGTTTTGCGGCTGATTCAACGACAGCAGCACGTATTGGGATTTATGACTGCTGTAGTTTGTTATATGCGAGGTTGACATGCATAGCAAAAAATATCAGCAGTATGAGCCATTAACTAACTTGCTTTGCACCACACACACCATCATCAGAATTTTTTGCTTACTTAAGCAAGACTTGTTGTAGAGATAAAACCTATTTTTATACTGCTCCTGCTTGTTACCATATTTATTGTGTGTGTATGTACAGCATTAATTGCTTTTTGGCTATAGTCATAACATAACACATGGCCATTAAAAGTTGTAATCTTGTCATCTTCCATTCTTACGTGAATAGCAATAGAGATAGAGAGACAGCAGCAGCGGTAGAAAGAGAGGCGACATGTGAATATTATAGCTTTGCCGTTTGTGCCCATGTCCTCTTTTCTTCAACAAGAGCGTTGTTTCTTGTGCCCTCGCATTTAGAAGTATTGTGGTTATTAAGTGCATGCATGTTGTACCAATGAACCAATCTACCCAGAATATAATGATGATAATAAATGTAATAAACCATCACAACGCATCTCAAACTCTGCTCTTCTGGCCTCTGTGTGTCTCTTCCTTCTTTTTTTCGGAAACCAAACTAAACCACAAAGAGAAAAAATAATATGACAATCCAAGTCCATTTGCCCAGTCTTTTATTCTTGTCTCTGATGATGATGAATTCCAACTTTTTGTCCAGTTTTTTTTCTACGAAAGAGGGAACAACATTTTGGCCCTTCTCATGTTTAATTGTCAGTTTTATTGCTGTCACGTCATGTTTGCATAGATTTCAGCAGGCTACGCATATAAAAATGGTATCAGTAGAGAAAATCCATTAATAAATCGATTGAAGTGTATAGAGACCGAAAAATATGAGCATGAAAACCAAAAATGGCTAAAATATTAGTAGATTACGTTCTTAGATTAAAGAAAGTCCGCATACATATCCACATATGCCATACAACAAAAACAAAACAATTAACAATGGTTGCTAAAAGTTGAAAAAACTAATTTAAATATAGTCAAGTTTTCAGTGCAAATTCAGCCAACAATAAATTATAAGGGTGTTATTTGCGGTGGTGGATGGTGATAGTATAGCTATATATTAACACAACGAAACGGATACACGCTTAACATACACATCATGAAGATGAGTATATTATAATGCTAAAAGGAGAAAAAAATACAAGACATGTGTTTATTGTGTATATATGTATATGTCTATCCATGAGTGGCAGCAACAGCAGGAAAGCAGTCAGGGTGAAACAGAAAAAATCGATAAGTGCACCGTCTCGCGTGGTATAACGGCCCGTGGTGCATAGCATACGTACATGTGTGCACAATGCGTATTCCGAGAAAGAGTACTACATTCACTACAGATAGCTTGTGTGTGTGTGAAACGAGAGCACATGTAAAAGAGAGAGAGAAAAAAAATACGAGAGAGCAGTGGGAACGGCACGCAGTTTTTCTTTTCCATTTTTACCAGAAAGTACTGAGAGGGAAGACAAAAAAAACCTTACACAAGAGCATAGCAGCAGCAGAAAGAAAAAAACCGAGAGAGAAGAAGAGAATATAATGTGGAATGATGAGAAGGGTCCGATGACAAAAGAGTGCCAGTGTTTCATCGCTGCGTTGGTGTGGTGGTGGTGAAATCGTATCCCATATACATAATACAAAGTATAGAAATATAGTAGGAGTGGGATGCAATGTATATCAAAAAAAAATATAACAATACACCATGCAATACCTTTTGTTCATCACCGTGGCGCACCTAACAAAATCAATGCATGTCATTCCGTCTCATGTGCTTCCTCTTCATCTTTTGAGCTTGATCAGCAATAGCAATGCAGACATCCAAGGATTACACACTGGTCGATGTTGCCGGTATCTTTTTTAGTGCATTTCATGCCTTTTATCTGCGGGTTTGGGTAAAGGAAAGTGAGATTTTTCTATCTCCTCTTCTGACGAAAGATTGACTGAAAGGAATGGACGACTTCATTTACACCATCCACCAAGTATACACCTATTACTTGCATACAGAGAAGCAGAAAGTGAATATAGCATGAATGGTGGTTATGTATATTATACTGACTGTTTTTACTGAAATTGAACTGAAAATTTTACAAGGTTCATTTTGCCATCAGAGGCAAGTACATAATGCATGTGTGCATTCTACAGCTTGCTACCTACCTACCACTATTTCTACCGTAGTGATGTACACACTTACAAACCTATCACCATCAAAACACCCGTCAACACCACCACCACCGCCAACTTCACCAGCGAAATACATGTACGTCTGTACGTGAGTGTCAGTTTGTCTGTCAATCATCATGAAAAGTGTAACACGTGAAGTCAATATTGTGCACTCATACCACGTAACTAACATACCTGCACAATTTTTATGTCTTTTTCTCTGTATGTACGTTTAACGTGCCAATAGAGACAACTAATGCCATCAACGTCATCATAAAAATACCTTTTTAAGTTTTTTTTCTTGGTTCCATTTTATTGATTGATTTTTTGATGGGGATAGTTGTACTGGCGATGACGATAATGAAAAGAGACGGAGTGTAGTTTACCTTAGCGCAATAATTATTTTTGTTTTTATTTATTTTGCGTAAACATAAAGCTGTACTTCTTGTGTAATGCCATGAATCAAATGAGTGTATTTTAGTACTGCAGGTGCAGATAATACATCTAGTAATGATGCTGATTGTAGTGCTAAAAAGGAAAATAACGCATACGTAGGCCTTCTTTCATTAACATGATTCGCTCAACCTTTTTACTTGAGCAAGCAACGTAACAACCAACCGAGTCAGTTCATTGGCGCATACTGGTCATTATCGTCATCATCATCAAGAGCAACACAGCGATTACTACCACCACCACCGCTAAGCTCGCATGCATACTTAATACACATTTGCAAAGACGATGAAGTATGTATTTAGTCCATAGGTATAAGAATGTATACAGCTATACATACATTCATTCATTCTGGAGAAATGGTGCAAATAGGCTGCTCTGGAGAGCGAAATTATGCTGGCTTGGCTGAATAGGAAAACGACTGTGGGTGTACAGTGTGTGCGGTTGAGAAAGCAAAAAACTTAATACAATGCAGAGTGTGTTACTGCGCACTTGTTAATGTGCATGCATATTCTCGCGTCTAGAGAGAGTAAATGAGTGAATAAATGAACACAAGTTGTCTGCATAAAAGTAATATGGTGCCAATGAGAAGAATGAATGGTGAGGGTTCTTTTGCTGATTGAAATGACTTGCCTTCTTTTCTGCTCTCCTGCTGCTGCTGCTGCTTTGCTCTCTCATTCTACCTAATATGCATATTCTTGTGTGGCTCTTGCATGCAAGAGTCGGATTGTACGCAGTCTACGTTTTTTATATCGCAGCAGGAACATTCGCCATTATTCGTTTTTGTTTGAATGAGTGAGTGTCGCCTCTCATATCCGGCACTAATTAAAATAGGCGGTCCACACCCACCAACAGCCAACACCACCAGAACCAACACTAGTGTATATAGCTGCAGCTCCTGCTGCTCTCTCAAGTCTCAAGTGAAATGAACGAATGAGAGAGACAAAAAGCCTTTTTTTATACTCACTTCTCCGAGAGGAGCTCTGCAGGAAAGTTTCCTTTTGTTTCTAGCATGCCAAGCGAATCACACTTCTTATACGTTCCACGCATAAACCACTTTCTGCTCTGGCTCCAGCATAGTACAAGGTGTTGTATAGACCGTCCTCTTTCTCTTAGCCGTCTTTTTAATTACGCGCACCTAATCTCTTTCCTAATCCAACCGAATCACGCTAAATGAAATGACGAACAATCCTCTTCCACCGCCGCCACTTTCGCCACACCACACACGTATTTCCACCACCACCACTATATATACTTTTTATACGTAATTTTGTCACCATACACGCCGAATTAGATTGTTGCTTTCACACAACTTTTTCTTTCTCCTTGTCTAGAACAGTATCAGCACAGCAGCGTGCATTTTTCTTGTGATAGTGATGATGACAGTGTAAAAGGGGCCAACATTGGTAGTAAGTAATAAGTATAAAAGTCTACTTTCACGAGAAAATGGTGATATGGCACTACACATTCTACACGTTATAGTTATGATGATATAAATACTACCACCATACTATCATGCTCAACCTTTAAGATTTTGTCCTGATTAATTCCCTTTCTCTCTAGCGCCTTTCCTTCCTTTTGTGGTCTGTCATGCAGGTATAAGGAAACTGCATTATGTACATTGTATACCTACTCCACTTTTTACCTTCGTACCTACTTATTATACTAGTACTGCAGATACCCTTGCCGCTGCTCGGCTTTGGCTTTAGTTTGTTTTTTCCTTGCTCCAGGATATAATACAAGTTGTTAATGACACAAACGTGCCCAAACTCTACTCATACAACTTTTGGCGTAGCAATACATAGAGGGAAAAGAGAAAAGAAATCAATGTCCGCAGCAAAGTCAACAACAGTATCATCATCGCTCACTTGCCTTTATTACTCCAGTCAGTGCTTAGTCAGTGTATTTTCACAATTATGATTCATGATGGAAAAGTTTTCTTCCCCTGCTACAATAATGCACTGCTATATTATAGAGAAGCTCCCAGCACAATATATTTTACTGCTATTAGCTTTAATGTTAATGCATCAATCCTCACCCAGGAGCAAATGAGATGTACATATACCTATCTATGTACATAGATAAAACTAGCTGGAAGCTCGCAGGAAGCCATATACTATACCAATGTATGTGTAAACTAACTACTTTTTCTTGCACACATGGCTATATATGCATGGTGTCTTTGTGATATCAGTCATTATTTTTGTAGTAAAATTTCGACAAAAGTATTTTCATTTCAGCTTTCCTCAAAGTTAAATCGACTTTCTTTGGGTTACTGGCAATCGTTAACCTTTACACTAACATAATCCAAGCTACAATATAAAAAATATATGAATTTATAATTGACTAGAGTATATTTATTTTGAACAGACAAAATATATTGACGACAGATGTGTGAATGTTTTATTCGTGTTCTTTGCCAACGTAGCTCTACTTATCCAAAACACAAGGAAATTAATTAACGAAAAAAGGTAACGGAAAAATTTGTAAGAACTTAAGACATGCATTTGTACACCAGAAACACATTTGTGCATTTATATGGGTGCACATTTCTGGGACAGTCTGAAAAATAGCAACACAAACGTGATTAAATCTGATCTATGAATGCCTTTCACTCGTACTGACGACAAGCAACAGCTCACACTACAAGCAGCAGTAACAAAGCTTATTGTGAGAATCCCGACTTTTTTTTACCACCAAACAATGGAGTGTAATCTCGACTCAAAGTCGGAGGATTTTTACTTTGCTTCTGTTCATGTGTTTTTTCTCTCGAAAAGCTGCTTGTTTTGTAATGAAGAACTTACTCATTACTTGTTCGCATAATTTCCCAGCAGCAATGCATGGACGCATATACGTACGTATGCATGTATATAGACATTAAAACACCAGTCTGTTTATTTCTCCCTCTTGATACTTTTTTAGGAAACTATTTGTACCATGGAAAGTGCTGTGTTGGTCTGGTTTAAGGAAAAATGAGTCTAAGTAGTGAACAAAGCTTGCTTAATTACCCAAAGCACGAAAAAAACCTCGAGAGCTGAGTGCTTTACATTTGACTCCCTCACTCAACTCTCTCGCCTTCACTCTCTATTCTTCTATCAGGGTAGAATATATTTGTATACTTTTTCCACCCTCGCAAATGAGTAGACATACAGTAGCTGGAGCCGTATGTGAAGCAAGCAGAAAAATAGGAAATAAGATACGCTAGAGAAAAAAAACGCTCTTCATTTTTTCTATATAAAAATACATACTTGCATATTATATAGCGTGTGTTTTAGGGAGAAGCGGTGAAGTGCTGATGATGGCATGAGATTAAAATGGGAAGAGGATTTTCTTCTTCCCTGCTTTATTTAGATAGAGTAGTTTATTTGCCATGTATGTACATACATACAAGGAGAGAACAGTACACGCATCCATCCATCTATCTATCCCTCGCTACCCTACACAATGTACAAAATATACAACTCCTACACAGTTTCAACTGAGAAAAAAATGCAGTATTTAAGATTGGTAGGAGGAATTCCTCTTATGCGTAGAAAATACTCGTGTGGATTGAATGAAAACCACTAACGTTCTACCATCATCAATGAACGAGCCACTTGTCTTTTAATGCATATATCAGTCTTGAATGATCAACGAGGCCCGTATATACAGAAAAATCTATATGTTCGTTTCTACCTTGTATGTATATATGTATGGCACCCAGGCTTAGTTTTTTCATCTCTCACTCTCTTCCATTTTGATTGGTGTTGATTAGTTGAGAAGGATGTTAGAAGATCAGTGAGCTACCACGTTACATTTGTGAGCATTAAGAAAAAACAACTGGAATTAATACAGTCACATTTCATTGCATTCGTTTTTTTGGGATAAAGTCATCTTCGCAACTTTTTCCCCTTTCCAACTACGTGTTTGAAGGACTCTGTAGCATGATGCAATATTCATTTTTTTGACAAGCTACTTCCTACCAGCTTCATCTTAACTATCACTATCAAATAAAAGTCTGATCAGTCTCGGAAAGAAATTTAGTACTAGGCTCACATTTTTACTAATTTCCATGCTTTTATGAGAAGTCTATGACTAAAAATATTTACTCCAGCCTCCTATCTCTCGTAATAATCAACTTTGAACAAATTAGTTATAAACCTGAGAAGCCAACGAACCAAAATGGATTAGAAATCTGGCGATGATGATGATGATGATCAAGATGATAAAAAAGAAGCGTGAGTAACTCCCGTTCCATTCCAAAAAGTCACTTAATTTCCTTTTGGTTTTACTAATAATTTTTTTCATTCTCCCCAGAGAAAGATTCTTCAATATTCCGTATGATTCCATCCTCCTTCTTCCTACCTTATTCCATTTCCTAATCTTGAAATCTAACTATGCATATTTATATCCATGTTTAATTTACCAAATGGGATTTTATCCACCGTCTTTTCTCTTTCTCTTTAGATACTTTCCATTTTCTCTTTCTCTCTGTCACACGCCAAGGCAGCAGCAGCATAGCTTAGCACAGAAGAAGAAACGGAGAAAGTCAATAAGGGAAAGAGAAAAAAAGGAAGAGTGAGCACACCAACAAAAATCCAAAGAAATATTATTTATGATACCTCTGATGCTTCTTCTTTCTCTTGTGCTTCATCCCATAATTTTTTTTGTATGAAATGAGCAAACAAATAATGATAAAAGAAAAGAAAAAGGAGAAAAAAGGAACCCACCCACTTCTTCCATTAATGTAACCACATGCACACCAGAGTTCATAATAGGCATCGTGTAATGCTACATTATTTACTTTGTACAACGCTTTTAATATATAAACTTTTGCTGGTTTTGGTTACATCATTCATATAGTCGCACATACAACCACACACACCATGCTACCATTTCTATAGTCTCCTCTCGTCGTCTTGAATTATGACGGGAAAATAACATTTGCGACCACACAAACAATACAATTTTTCTATAATGCGCTTTTACTTTACCATACATATAATATTAGGTTGTACATATTTTTTTGGGTTTACTGTCTCTATACTTATCTTGGTCATGTTTATTGTCCTGATTGTGGTGAAGAAGCGACAGTTGATTATATATTTTAATCATGATCATATGAATGTTTGCATGTGAAAAAGCTCCTTCGCTTTCCTTTATTAAACTTTATTTGTTTGTTTAAATGAAATCAGTTGGGCTTGTTTGTTAAAAAAAAGAGGTGCATACGTCTGGTTCGTATTTGCCTTTCCTCCCAAAATCAGTAAAACTCTTTAATTCCTTACGCAATTCGGTCGTGTTTACTTTCTCGTCATTTTTTATATAATTTCCTCTAAAACAGTTTTTTTTCACCGTGTAATCATACAAAGTGTACCTAAATTTAGAGTTTTATTATTTTTGATAAGAAGCTCGTGTACGTAGCATATGCGCTGCCCTCTGCTTTACCACATGAATTTATTGCAGGAGCAGCAGAAGAGCGGATATTTAAGTAGACGTGCGATTCACGCCCACGTTATATCCATCCACCACCACCGTCAACCAACGCATATAATCCAAATAATGTGCACACAAATTATGATGTAAAAACGGTAAATAGGAGTAAAAAAAGTTCATCATTATCGTCGTCGTCGTCGACATCATTACTGAACCACGAACCTGCTGGCTGGAAGCCGTATAGGTACATAATTTAGCTACCCGCAATGTGTGAGTGAAGCGAAGCACCAAAGAAAATATAAAAATACTGCTTACTCATGACCACGAATGTGTATGCCTTTATGTACATATCTTTCTCTGTTTATTACCGCTCAATGCTTTTAAGATGAAATCAAAATCACACCTACCATAAAAGGCGTATTTCATGGTTGACTTTTCTGTTTGATGTTGCCATTTGGTGTGCTGCTCAGCTCTCCTTTGGCATGAAGCGTGAGCATGTCTGTACATTTTTTGAAGGAAGGAATTGTATGGTAAGTGTGAAAATTATTGTTGCGTGAGCATGTATGACCTTTTTTATGTTTGATTGGCAAAAAGGAGAATATATCGTGTGTATTTACTTGGACTTGAGTACATAGAATTTAGTTTTTCTCGATATACTTTATCGATTTTTACGATTTTTGTTGTCCTTATTAAGTAAGGTGAGTTAAATTTTAGCTGTGCTCCTTCTTTATTGCGAGCGAACGGGCTTTTGTCAAACGCCGAAATGAAGTGAAACAGCTTAATTAATCAATCAATGGCAAACCCTATGCATTATTATGGCTAGCTGAATACATAGATGGCAGTCTTTATTCAACGGTTATTTGAGCTACAAACTTAACATACTTTATATGACTTTAACAATAGTAAAAAGTATTGCTAACCTTTGTTGTTGGTAAACTTCCTCGTTACGATACTTGTCCTTAGAATTTTTACACAGTATTGTTCTTAAGTTTTAAATTACACTTGGTCAAAATGTTAATTGCATTTAAAAGTTGACAAACTGTTTAGAGCACATAAAGGACATAGTAACACTTACGTAGATAGTGGCACGTCAACAACTTAGCCTTCTAGCGCTTTTATTTATTTATTTATTGCAACTTTCCACAATGTCTTACTTAAAACGCACTTTTAAATTCACGGGTTTCTCAATTTTCAACTGTCAATTATAGGTAATCCGAACACGATGTAGCCGTCAAATATCCTTGATTAGGTTAATTTCCAGGCATTTTAGGCCATTCGATAAACGTTCATTAAAAGTTGAACCTGTAAAGGAAAGAAAATACTTCATGTTAACGTTAATCATTTAACAATTATTATTGCCACGTCGAATACATTAAGCTGTGCGAAGCGTAGACGGTCAAAAGTTACACCTAGAAAATATGCACCTGCAAATCTAATTATTGTGCGTGTGATGAGAGGATAGTTTTAACCCTTTAACTAAAATTAAACACGCATTTGTATGCAAAACGTTCAATTGTATTACATCGTACTTCAACTGTAATTACTCTCTTACAGAGCCGCTATCTTCCGTATGCGCAAAGTAATTGAAATAAACTCAATTTTCATCGAAAAATTATTACCGCTTCATATGGTTTCCATTAAGACCACTTTTAAACAAGAGCAATTTATTTTCTTGTTCCTTATTTCCCCTTTTCCATAAGTTGTGTTTTTCATCATATCACCCTAAATGAGCAATTATGCGAGCAAAAGAAAAATAATCAACGCAACTACAAACTTGGAGTTTGAGTTATGCTCGACAGCATGTAATATGACATATTTAAGCTTTTTGCCCGCTTCTTTGCAAATGTCACAGTATAGCCTTCAGATTAACCTTTACAAATTTCAAAGGGATTACTTTTTGCTTTGCCACTACAACCACCATCAACAGAAGCAGAACTCATAAAATACAACCAGGAAAATATGCATGTATTTCTTTGCACATTTTTGTGTCAACGGATATGTTTAAATGCTTCCAAAATATCCGGTAAACATAAAAATGTATCTCGACTCCCAAAAAATGTATATAACAAAATGCAGAAATATATACATACACTGCAGTAATCCGATATGTGTGCAGATGAACACGAGATAGTATCAACAACATCAGAAACGCCGAGAAATGAACGTTTTTTACGAAAAAAAAGTTTATATACATTATAAGCAGCTCATGTATACACATATGAATCTTGCATACTTATTTACGATGCGTGCAAAAAAAATAAGTTCGTGTGTAGCTGTGCTTATTCTTTTTTCTGCTACTGCTCCTTGCTGACATGTTGCAATGCGATGCAATCTAATGGCAGTATTTTCAGTTTGTTTTTTAAAAAACGAAAGAGTGCAAAGCACGAACGAAAAAATACGGAAAAGCAAAAAAAATCGTTATGATAAGTTTATAAGGAACAGAGTATCCGGAGAAATATCATAGCATTACATTATTACATATTACACGCATGAATTCGGTCGTTCCCATTCCACCGTTTTCGTGTAACACAACATAACAATATATCACTTGACAGGCATGTGCTCCTCAAAAACGTACCCATATTCAATCGCACACCATGCATGTAAAGGATATTCTCAGAACAGTCAGTGTAAAGGATATCGTATAAAACGATGATTTTCTCCAACGTAAAAAATATGCGTGTAAATATGAATATATATCTTTCTCTGAACAACATAAAGTTGTTACTTTTTGAGATATTTATGCATTTTTCCAAGTTATTTTTGGAAGCTTCATCCTCATCGCCTTCTCCTCTCTGTCGTCATGTAAAGATGGTGCATTGAGTATAACATGAAGACTCTCTGAGCCTAGGTTGTAGTGAGTGAGAATACTGGCATAAAAATACACATTGTCGAATGTCATTGAACGTTGGTTGGAACAAATGAACGAAAAAGGCATCATGAAAAAGGAAGTTGGTGGAAGCGATCAAAAATATTCATCTTACTTCTTAATCTCCTCGTACAGAGGAAAGCGTAGCTACTAAAATCATTATGAAATCAATGTGTGGATATCTGCACACAATCAACAACGTCATACGAAAACGGGAGTGTAATAAGTACATGTACAGATTTTTAATCTTATCTAGTCTAAATATTTGGTGAGCAATGCCAAGAATTTCCGAAGAAATGAGTTTAAATTTCATCGCATCCCATTTTCCTTAATTTGTTTGCTGTGTACAAACATTAATTTCTCAGTTACATCAAGGAAATATTTTGCGGTTGAGAAGAGGTTGCAATTTAATTTCTGTTCACTTTTCCCCCCACTGTTCTCTAGCTGCTCTGATTTAGAGACAATATATGAGTCACTTGTGTTGTTCTTCTCTCCAAGATATACAAACAAACACGGTTTGGAAGTAGTATGCGACATCCGACCGAAAAAAAGAAAGGAAATCCCAGGAAGTCCACGTTTGCTTAAACAGGCATTTTCTGGAAAAGCCAAAGAAAACAAAGTAAGGCAGAGAAGCGAAAAAAAACAAAGGAAACTCCAAGTCCATTTTCTGTGCCAATGCCAACCAACAACTGACAAGTGAGGCAGTGCAACATAACCAAGAGCAACCAAACTGATACTCTCAGCAACTCAGCAAGTTTACGCTATGCCGCTGCTGATGTTGCAGTAATATGACTGCATGTATGGATTCAATTCTAGCGAGTAAGAAGAAATCGTACAAATGCTCACTAGATCTACAAGCTACATAGAATGTCGGATACATAATAGTTGCACATTTCATTTTTACAGTTGTGCATTCTGCGCGTATATTACTGCATCCGATGACGTGCAGATTGCATATTTTCGTCATGGCATATTGTCTATTTTTTGTACATGGATATCTCCCGATAATAAATACACAAGTGCAAGTGCACAATTTGCAGCAGCACTTGTACAAAATAGTGCACTGTATTTTTGTACGTCCTCGTGTGCTCACCACACGAGACATGAGCAAAAATGTTTCAGTTTAGTTGAATGGATGTAGATCATACAAAGTATAATCTATGATGTACATTTTTTCTTGTCGGTTGTTAGCTTTCCTTTTCATCCCACCGACATGCTCAACTGTTACAACCGTGTCCGTCCACACACACACATCCGACACTACATACGATATGAAGGTACATGTTTATATTTCACATACTTTACTCCCACAAAAAGGGTATATATATCATCTAGTTTCCTTATTTTTATTGTATCGTGTGTGCATCCATTTCTAGCTAAGAGTCATGATGGTGATGTAAGGAAAGGATGAAAAGGGAATATTTTTTTCTGTTATATTGACAAGACATGCACATATACGTTTCTGCCTACTACATCCCATACAAAACGGGCAGTTGTTATACTTATTCTGTTGTACACATCAGAAAAAAAAGTACCGTGTCTGCCACTCTCCCTTTCTCTTGTATACATTTACTATTATCAGGGAAAAAAAGTTGCTGTTACAGGGAAAAAATCTATACAACCAATACATAAAATGGAACGTGTACTATGCATAAAAACTGTATCGAATCATGTTCTCCTGCATGTTCATATGCTAGATAACATATACACTAAAACTCAATAAATTTACCATTCCATTTTACCATTATCGTCAGAAGAAACCCATAAAGGTTCAGAACAGCTGTGTGTAGCTCTGTGTATATTTATGTAGACAGAAGAGTATCTATTCGATAGCCATTGAACTTGAGACTGCTCCACTGATAATATTTGTGTACGTCCCTGTAAGAAAAAAATAAAGAGGCATGCTGCACACCACATGCATGCGATTTTGTGTTATACCGTAGTTCTCCTTTCAGTCAGGAAATGATTCCCCATTCATTCACCAGGGCCTGTGTGAGAAAAAATCTGCCATTCAATAATCCAGTTCATGCCATTTTCCTTTTCATGTAGAATGCAACTCTTCTTTACGTCTACGTCTACGTTGTTGTCTACAAGCAAGACAAGAGCAGGAGTATAGAAATCGAATCAAGGAAAAGTAAATCCTTTCATTTATTCCTGCTCTTCTCCTGTCTTTTTTGTTTTTTCCCGTACTTCCTTCCTTCGTCCTAACCCCTAATTCTCTCTTCTGAATTAACTTAACTCTTTCCTTTACTTTCCTATCAGTACTTATACCTTTTGTTTTTGTATAAACCACACCACCCTGGAAAAAACATGCATGGAGTCTCTGCAATAAAGAGAGAATGAAAAAATGTCAAAGAAAACGGTGATTTCTTTTTGGTGATGCGGTAAGGCTGCTTCTGGTGAGTGTCCAGTGTCATCTAATTGATTGCCACATACAAACACACCGCAACAGTGATGGCTACTTGGTCGCAACAAAACAAAAAAAACCTGATTCATTCATTGAAGGCATAGCGGAAAAAGGGAAAGACCATTGGACTTGGACACTCGGATGCAACGGAAAACGCAGTAGCATCTTCAGTAAATCTTGGCACGACAACGACGCGGTCCTACTACAACAAAAAATCTACAATCAAAATCCCTTTTTCTCCTTTTCTATCTTTCCATTCGGCTCGTCTGAAGAAAAAACAGAGGCTGACAAGACACAACGTGCTCAGCTATGGTGTTGGTGTGTGGTGGCGTAATAGCAATAACAACAGTCAACATACCACCGCCGTCACTACTAGCTGGCCACTAACTTGCATGCCTTGCATACAATCATCTATCAGAAAAACACGAGCCTATATAAGACAGGAGAAAAAAAGAGCAAATAAGAACGTCAAACGTAGTAGCAAAAAAATTAAGTGGAATTGCTATGTTCTCACACACAGGCATACACAAGAAAAAGAAAAAAGTAAGAAAAAAAGTAGCCGGTTTGTATGTGATCTTGTCGTTCTTAACGCTCCTCTACTCCTCTGATGTCTTTAACTAATCCACGGGAAATATACTGCTCCCTTGTGAAAGGAAAATGAATAAAACCGAGTAAATTGGTGTTGTATACCAGCGGAAAACAAAAAAGCTTCATGAATTGATTTTGTGTGCGAGTCCTGAGCACATGAAGATACAGCGTTAATTGAAACGTGTTGTTTGTGCTGTTTGTTGTTATTTCAATTCAAGGAAGAAAACTTTCATTAGAGAAGAGAAGAAGACGAAAGAAGAGATCATCAACAACGGAGTACGAAGAAAAAAAGCACATAGTTTCTTGTGCATATACTCGTATGTACTCACAGACACACGTATAATATAATTATGTATCTATGCTTGGATTGTAGTGGGAAGCGGAATTATCTTTTTGGAAGCAGACAACTTGTTCAATCAGAAAGAAATCAGCACACTTTCTTCTAATTCAGATAAATTCTCCGATTAATTACTCGTGACAGAAAGAATGCACAAAGAAGCGAAGAGAATGACAGTATGCGCGTATGCGTTGTTACGCTAAATATAGAGAGAGATCACTTTTTTGTGTTGAGTGATTAATGCACTGCTTGTGTGAGCAGTTTTCCTGATAAATCCACATAGCATGCATGAATAACATTACACACACATTGCTCTGGTTCTGCTGATTAGAAACTGAGGAATTTTTCTGCATCGTGTCATTGTTGGTTCACTTTGTGACTACAGCAGCAGCGGTAGCGATATGGTTGTAGTTGTTGGAACATGACAGGCGGTTTACATTATATGCACTTAAGCTGCGATTTGAAATGCAAACAATGGAATCGTTAAACTACATGAGATGAACAAGTGACAAATTCTTCGGTAAATTCTTCAAAGTAAATATTCAAGCAGTAATCAGAATGCTAGGCATTCTATTTATCTCAGTAAAAAAATGTGAGGTGATTTAAATAATGAACGAAGAACAATGAAAATGTATGAGAACAGATGGCACTCGAGGATGCGAATCTAGAAAATATTGAACATCGTGTGCGATGCCTATCAGTATATTCTACAACACTGCCACCGACCAAACCGATAGACGTAAATATCCAAATTCCAAAAATACTACGTAAAATCGAGCTATAAATTCATGTCAAACATTTGAATTGCTAATTAACAGGTCTTGAAAAAGCCACTTACATTCTCATTTGACATCATTGTCACACAATCATTAGAAATTTTACAAGTGTTGGTTTTAAAAATAATTTGTCACGGCTTAAAATTCTTTAGTCTCAATTCACTTATAAACTTCACCTTAGGTCTATCCAATAAAAGTATTCAAACATTTCCAATCATTGCAGCAATATTACGTAGAACTGACAGCAGTGATGATAATGATTAAACTTTACGGTTATACATAGCAATTTCATCACACAGTCCAATGTTCATATGACGCACCAGCACTGATTTCCAATGTTTGAAGTTCATATCGTCGTTCACAAGTAAGACATTCTCTTTTTCTCAAACTAGACACACATCAACAACAAGACATGTCAATAGTATCAGCATCAGCAACAACAAAGATGATGATGTGATGATGCAAGCGAGAAGATCTGTGCGCTTTGTGCTTGACTCGTAGTAGTAAAAACCGTATTCCACGAGATCAGTTGAGTTCAGTCACCATTCTCACTACACACCATCAGTACGAGTACCATACCACCAGCATAACACATAACAGACGTACACTTTCTTATTGTTACTGTTGCAAAGACAGAAAACACGTTTTTTTCTTCTCTTTCTTATATACTTTCTGCAACTCACTCACAACAAGACTCCTTCGCACTCGTGTTTTATTTCTGGCTTGCACAGAATCTTAAAGAAAAATAAGGCATTTAATTCAAAGCCCTGCAACTTTTCCTCTAGCTTGTTGTTCGTCTGTCTGTGGTCATGTTTTTATGAAGCAACGTGCACTTTTCTGCTGCTGCTAGCCTTTGCCACATGTATTTATGTATGTATGCAGGCAGCCTGAGTCCTTTCACAAGTCCGGGTCAAACCTAGATAAATAATGTATCTTTTTCTATAATGCTCCAGTCAATGCACTGTGTGTGCATTTTTGCGCACAAAGCCGAGAAAGAGGAGAGAGTAGTAATGCACCTCGGCTCCGAACAAAAAAGGAACATGTGGAAGGAAGGGTGGCAAACAGTAAAGTGTCTCTTGCTCCGCTAGTGAAATCGGTGTTTTCCTACTAGTTTTTTTCTTTTCATCCCACACCACACACTCTACTATACTTCTCTCCGGATCAGATGAAGCAAACTGATGCTCCTGCTGCTTCCTTTACACTTTTCTCAGTTTCAACCGAAAAAGCAGCAGCTACACCAGCCGTAGTAGTAGAGCTTGCAACTTGCACAAAAAAGTTTTGTATGTGGGGTGATTACCACTACTTAAGCTTATACTAGAGAATCGTCTGAAACTTTACCACCACCAAAACACATAGTCAGCTTTAGTTTTGCTCTTCTCATCGTTCGTCTCTCCTCTTCTCATGCTCATGCATTTATTTTATGCTTATGTACTTTTCCGCGTACGTATTAAATAGTTGGTGGAATATGAGAGAGAAATGGAGAGAGAGATAGTCAAAAGATAGCTAGAAGAGAGAATGAGAGTGGGAGAGAGAAAACAGTCCGCATGGACGTGCAGCTTCCTATCGACTGCTTTCAAGGCAGACAAAGTCTTTCCAGCTATTTGCATGACGATCGACTCTCTCTCTCTCTCTTTTCTGAGCTCCTAATTAATGCGGGGCTAGGGATAATGACTGCGATTGCGTCGTGTCCTGTGAAACCGAAAGCGCACACGGGAACCGGGCACTATGTGTATGTGTGTGTACAAAAGCAGGCATACACGAAAACATTTCACTCCTCTCTCTCTCTCTCACTTGCTAACTAAAGGCAACCAAGCTTAATAATAATGTGTGCATACACTAATGTTGTAAGTGAGCACCACTAAACAAAGTAAAGTAAGTAGAAAGGCAGACTTGACTACTGCTTTATTTTTTCTCTGAGCTGAGCATGCAGCCCTCTCATTCTCTCATCTCTCGCTTTTAACTAGTAAAGTGGTAAGTAAGCCAGGCGGCAGGGTAGGCATTTCATATGACATACACGAAGGGAAATGGGATGTATATGGTTCCATAAAAATGCAATGCTAACGCCATCATAGTAAACACGGAGCATTATATCACAATCGCCATTTCAGCAAGTGCATGACATTTTTTCGTAAAAGTCTGTATTTTATACATGTCTTGTCGGGATGTGTAATAGTATTCCATAATATGTATGCTATACCACGTGTAATGCAATTATGTCTTCTCTTTCTCTTGAAGCGAATGACATTTTCAACTTTAGTGGCGATTTTGCAAACACATCATCAAGGAAGAATGGTCTATAGAACCTTCTCGTAAATAGATTATTTAAGCACATCCTGTTTCAATACTCGTCGGCTGCTTCTTCTTCCACCGACTTCCTTTCTCTCCAGTCGTCTCTCTGCTTATTTCCTCGATGGGAAAATGTCAAGTTACGTAAGAGGTGAGTTGGCTAGACAGTCAAAAGTAAAAATGTATATTGCGTTAGTGCATTTTATTTACAAATTTGTTGTCAATAAAATTAGGGCAAATAGACTGATTTCTTTCAAAACGTATTTTTATATGTATATTTTTGTGCATGTTATCAATAAGTGATGCAAAGTTTCTTTGATTTTTTCTTCCTGTCACACAGCAGACATGGTTGTGTGTATCGTTTCTAGCCTTTCATATTCGTCTATTTTTTGTCAATCAAAAGAAAAGTTGAGGCGGCTTTTGTGTATACTGCCTACCTATGCTAGAGTACGATTTCCTATTACCTTTTTCTCTTTTCCACTGGCTTTCTTCTTCTTTTCAATGAATGGAAGATGAAAGCTGACACAGAGAACAGGAAGCTTTCGTATAATATGAAAAACGCATCATGATTACCTACTTACATTGAGCTTTTACCTCGAGACTTGAAAGAGAGATGCAAGCAGCAACAACAACGTACATACATATCTGTATAGTATTCCGACCTAATACACCTTGTTTTTATACTTTTGCTTGAACTCTGTATGACGGTTTTTTGTATGAAGATTCAGTGAGGCAATGCGCAATGTAAAGGATATTATTATCATTGTAAATGTAGTCGGAGTTGTAAAAGGGAATGGATGGATATAGATAGGCATGTATGTAATGTAAAGTTGTGCTTGCTTTGACAAGTCTTTGGTTTTGAGGGAGAGAGAGGTTCTTTCTCAGTGTGTGTTGGTTTATACACGAGTCCTGTACATATCTTCTCCACTCATTCTGTTTTACTTTCAACGATTCTCTTGCTTTTTTGCTGCTTGTTTCTTCTGGCTTTCTTATTTCGATGTGCTCTTCCAGCAACTTTTGCCAGTCGCCCCTGTACTCTCGTCCGACACAGACACGCAAGGAGACTCTGTGTTGTCTTGGTTGGATTGGGAATTATGTTTTCCTAGGACGTTTTGAGTTTTCCACTTGAATAGCACGCTGTTATATGCTACGCAGTTATATGGCAATGTTTGTATGTTGGTTACTTGCTGCATGAGAAGCAGTTTTTCCGTAGCTGTGCAGCAAGTTTCGTACGTTTGAAGCAAAGCAGTGCAGTGCAGGCAGAGATTGAATGACTGGATATTACTCTTTTATGGATGAGGTTTTGACGTTGCACTTTTCCTCGGAATTCCATTCGTTGGAATGACTGGATATATGTATATAAAGGATGCAAGCAAATAGCGAATTCTATGTTGATGATATTGTTATGACCGTTGTGATCTTGAACTTTGAAAGGAGTAAAATGCAGTCAAGTACACGGTATATGTTATATTTATGTTAAACTACATATATCATGATCTCTTTACCAAGAGAAATGTTAGCACGAGAAAGGCTTTTTTGCACAAACTTGATTTTGCCATTTTATCATACCGATGCATTCACTAGGCAAACTGTTCATTGTTTAAAGAGAATTGTTAGAATTAGTAGGAATGTAAATTATTAGTTGGTATAATATAAAGTAAAAACAAAATGAAATTTAAAAAACAACACAACAAAATATTATTTGAGTGAAGGCAGAAAAAAATTGAACTATAAAACCAATGAAATCTTACCCTAAATCCAGTCAGACTTGCGCATGTGAAGGTTTTTCCCTCGTGTTCGTAGAACTAAAATCTTTTTGTGCACAAATTAATTTCGATTTGCTAGAAAATATTTTCTAATTAGTTGATTCGTGAGTTAAGCCAATCCTTAAATATTGAATAGGTATACAAGGTTAAAAACACGCCAATTGTTTACACTGTGTGCACGTATTTACTGCTCACAAAGTTATATACACCAGTCACAATGTCAGATATTGACATTTTCATTGACTTCCAATTGCGAACTTCTAAACTTTAGACACACCATCCGTACGGTATTAATTACTGCATTACAGTGGCATGCTAGTAAATGTTTACCATCCGGAGACCAATCAGTATTGCGGATCGTCTCATAGTCATGCAATCAAAAAGGTAGTAGCTACCAACCTAATAGAGCAAATTAAGCAACTCTGCTTTGCACTGCAATACTGCCAACAACGAAGCAGCAACAACACAGATGAATATCTCTTCATCCCTACATCTTATGGACGTATGCAAAACAATACGAAGCAGAAGCATCTTGCACTAAACATTGCACACAGCTCGCGCATGAACCACGTGTTGTCATTATCTTAGCTCGTGTTAAACAGCATAGCCAATAGGGTCGGTTTTTTAAACTTGAAACAAGCAAAACCAGTCCCAACTACTGCCAAGCCAATTCAAGATTCATCAAAAGCGGATCCTCTGCCACCAACACTAATCTCAACCGCTTTGTTTTTAATTATCTCAGCGTAACATTATGCAACGAAACGGACCAAGACGCTCTGCTTTGATGATCATGTTCTCTGATGATGAGTCGTTCCGTCTATATGCTGCTGCTCTGCTGAAACAAGAAAAAGGGTTGAGTCTCAAAATGAATAGAGAGGATTGCGTTCTGAAGTTCTCCATCCTCTCCTATCTCTCTTATTGCTGATGAGGCATTGGCATTCTTCGCATGATGAGGATAGATGAAGAGTTTTATTATTAAAAACAAGAGGCTTCCACTCGTAAGCATCCTTTTCGTTCTTGCTTAATAGCTGATGATGATGATGATTACAGTGATTATTATGAAGAACATGCTGATGAAGCTGTTCTACTAAAAAGCTTCCCTCTCTCTCTCCCTTTCATTATTTCATTTGGTTTGGCCTTATCTGTCTTGCTTGCTTATTTTGTACACAAAGTCAAGTCTCTCTCTCTCTTCGTCTCTTTTAATGGTTTACTTATTAGTCGTCCTTTTAAATAATAAATAACCATAAAGCCATGTTCTCGCAATTCGTAATCAGCAGAACACTATCTTCTGTCTCTGCATAATATATGCTCTTATTTCGTAGAAGGAAAGCCTCAAGAAATAGTGTAGTGTATTAAATTATACAGCACTGAATATATTTATAGTTGTAGCTGCCTAACAGCTTTTACATCACCATTAAAGTTCCGGTCGTATTCTGATTATTATTGGGTCGTATGAACACTTTTATCTTGTTCGCTCGCTCTCGTCGTTGCTTTTTTCATTCTACTTAATAATGTAAGTGCACATAACTAAGTGCGTAAAATTTTCTTTCATTATTATTATTGCATTGGTGGCGGCTCGTGGTAATGTAAATGAATACTTAGAATATAAGAGTTAGTTAATAGTTAAAAAATAAGCAGAAGAAGAATGAATGGGCGAGGCCGTAATGGAAAGAGGACCAATGGCTTGAGAGACACCTACCCACACAAAACGGTACGGAGTAAAAAACGCTTAGCGCCTATTTGCATTTATTCATTACGTTAAATGCCTCCACTATACTAACTACTTCATGCACAACAGCAACATTAGAAAAGAGGAATAATGAAGCCTGCGAGAAGGATCGCTCTACTTTAGATCCTCCATTACCTATCATTATCTCTCTTTTAGGGCAAAAAATGGTAAAAAAGGAGAGGGAAACATTACTAACTACTTTCATTCTCAACAAATCCATTATTATGGTAATACTTGAAATTCTTCTCTAATGCCAAAATATGAAAAAACAGCCAGTGTACTGGTAATTCCATTCCAATAATATGTTAGTCTACGTAGAATGACAAATGTTTATGATTGCTCTAAATGTTTCTATTTCTCGTCAGTTCCCTTTCTGATATTTACAACGTAAGTATATATTTAGTTAATAGTAAAGTGGAATAAAAAGAAGAGCCGTCGCTATTATTAATATTATACAAAGTGTGTGTGATAAATATTACCGGCATGTTATTGGTTTCGTCAGATTTGAATTATTGTATAACATTTTTATAAAGGTTCGATTTCATACTATACTGCTACTGTAGTCGACATTGTCCTCGTACATTAATTTGTATCATATTAAACTTTGTCTTCATAATTGCATTCACTCGTTTGATTAAAATGTTTAACTAGATTTGAAATTGAACATGTCAATTATAGCTAATTCTACTCGTGTGCAAATGTTCGAAACTTGCTAACAGAAAAATACGCACATGTACCAAAATTATTTCTGCGGTGGATGTTAGTTTACTTTAACATATTGTAAAAAATGGTTGCAATTACTGGGTAAGTAATGATCATGTTAAAATTGCATGTAATGTATTTAATTTAAAGCATATATTTATGATTTCAATAAAATTCAGTTGATTAGGAATGTTAATGCTAACTAAAATAATGTCGATGAAGTAAAAACCTAAATTCTCTTTTTGTCATTAATTATACACCAATCTGAAAATACCTATCCACAAGGGTCGCGAGTTGTGACATGAAAACGATGGTTTTCTCAAAGTTGAGAAGCTGAGTTGGTATTTTCAGCATGATGTTCGCATAGAATCCTCTTCTCTCATTCTTCACCTTTCCATTCTTCGATCTTATTAAAATGACATTGCACGGCAGTGTGCAGACTACACACACTCAAGTCAAAGGTATTTTTCGAGTGGGAAGCCGTAGGAGTCCTTATCAAAGTTTGATCAGTTATTATTATTTCGATTTGAGCAGCACAGGACGAGTAAAAAAATCTAGCAACCAAGTTAAGTAACGTAACGAACAAGAAGAATTCTTTCACGGATAAAAGACAGTTGTTGGTTTTTGTTTGTTTCGTCTTATATGCCTTTTTAATCACCATCAGCAGGAGGACAGTTCAGTTGAGTCACTCAAGAAAAGGCAAAAGACTCTTCCTCACTCTTCTCTGGGGTCATCTGATATTCATCACCAGGATCATCATTGGGACTTACCAGTACGTACGTCGTACATGTATAATGAAATGAGCAAACATACAACGCATACAATATCTATACATATATGAATGTATAACTCATTTTTAAATAAATGATTATGAGTTGCTTGATGCTCTTTTGAAAATCTTATGATTTGCTCGCTTGCTGTCTCTTTGATTATGTCTCGTCTCTTCTCTCACAAGGGTCGTGACACATATTACCACCAACTCCAAACCCCAAGCAGAAAAATCTTAAATAACAAACAACGTTCATTTGAATTGAAAATAAGAGAGCTCATTCACTCAATCACTCTCGTAGGTTATGCAAGAGACGAGCTTTTTGTTAAATGAATAATAATACATGTCGTTTCCCTTCTTTTTAGTGATACATAAATACAACATCATGCTCCAAATATATCCATAATTTCTTTCCTCTCGTTTTTTCTTCCTGATGGTACTTGTTACCGTGTGCCTTGCTGCAAACTCCAAAACCACAGATATTATTAATCCCTTTTACAGGCTACATCATTAACAAAAACCGTGAGTACAATACGAACAACAAAAGGACATGGAGAAGAAGTCAAGAAGACGCAGAGAAAAGGGTAAAAGGTACATCGGTAGATGTATTATTCCTGCGTAAATATATCTGTATATGCATTATTTGGAGATCACCAAAAGTAAAGTTCATCAGGGAGGAAGAAATTCATTCTAAATAAACATATTATTATACAAAAAGTAAGCAAAGTAAGTGAGCTGACTTATTAATAATATTAACTTAACAAAGTATAAGGGAGAAAGAGATGATGATAGAGTGTAAAGCAATGACAAGCAGGAGAAGTACTGTGTCTGCTGTTGGTTTCAAGTTATTTTATTCTTCATCTTCGTTATCTTCGGATGATGATGATGATGAGTATCATTTCTTCCTGTGAAGTTCGTTATGTTAGTTAGTAGTTTGTATACAGGTGCAGAATAATATATATGAGGACACACTTGTGTCTAGTCGATATCCAACTGTGATATTTAATTAAGAAAGAAAAGATCCTTTTTCGATCGGTTCGTTTTTTTGTTGCCTATCCTTGTCTTCTCTTTTTCTCTGCTCTCTCCCTGTCTTTCTATACTAATAACAAGCCAACTAGAAAAAAACAGACAAAATCATCTTGACGCTGTATATGTTTGCTATATTTCTCCAGCAGCACAAACTCATGACACACAACATCGCAAGAGCAGAAAAACTGGTATGGTTCTTATAAATAATACAATATATTGTCTTGTATTGTGCATAGATATGTAGGTATTTACTTTTTTCTTCACTTTTACCCCCCTGACATTTCCCTTTAGTTTATGCACGATTACCTAGCACCTTATTGTACTCCTGATTAGACTGATAATTTTACAACCGTATAAAAGTATTTACTTATTCTATATAGTTATGTCTATATATCTGTAGCATATAGGCTGGTCTGGCCAGTATTAACAAAATAATGTATGCATAACTTTGTACTTTCTTGCATTTTGATAGTGATGCTCTTCTGCCTGCAATCGCCATTTGTTATTTATCGACCGACATGATCTTCTCAAACAGACCATCAGGTACACACACCACACCACCATTGCTAATCATCATTCTACCACCGCTGATTTTAATAATAATAAAATACAGCAGCAGCAACATCAGCATGCTTCACAATTACTTTGTAACTTGCTTAAATCAAAAATAATGAATGTGCTTTATTGCATGGATTTTCCGATATACCGATAGTGGTACGAGTGGTGAGGATGTACAACGAAACTATAGGTTTTGATGATGAGCATCTAGAGTGGCAGTAAAAAAGCAGTAATGCTTTGTACTTTTTATTATTGCATTTTTATAATCAACCCATGTAGAACGTCTGCTGCTGATGGCACTATATGGTGTCTTGTGTTACTATTACTGTTACTACCGTTCATATCTCCCATTTTGATCACCTTCCTTTCGACTTGTTCGACAGAGTCAGGGCACCATAATCAGTTTGGCCCGTTGGTGGTAAGCATTAAAGTACGGTATGGCAAGATAATTTTTTCCGTTCCATCAATCGAGTGAATATGTCGGTGAGATAATAGGTGATGTGTAAAATAAACGATTCATTTATTTTGGATCCTTACCAGTTCAGAATAGCAAGACTTGTTATTATTAAGCAAGATGATTATTACTTTTCCGTCTCCGTCTTCGTGAAGACCTTGAATTTATAATCAGCAGCAATGGAATAACAATGACCAATGATCAAAATGTCAAACATTCATCTTCTCTCCGCCTTTTTCGATCGGTTTAGTCTCTCTAGTCGTTCAACTTGCGTTAAATAATAATAATATTTAGAATTAAAGTAATAGCGGTAATGATAATAGCATGGGCCATAAGCGTAAAAAAATTATAGAACCAATCCGTTCTTATAGTTATAGAATTAACATGTTTGCTTACTTAAAAGGGGATGACGATCTGATACCAGCATGCTACGGTACGGGTAAAAAAAGTTTCTTCTTAATATTTATTATTATGTCTGCATGAATCAATGATATCTCGTGACGATCTTTATGGTGTGCCACAGGACAGTCATTTGGAGAAGAAAAAGTTATACTGCCGCACCATGAACAGTCTAATCAACCAAGCGGTACAAAATCGAACACGTATATGCATAGATGCAATTCTATGCGTACCTACTGTACATTGACATGAATACATGTAGGTATGCAATTTTTAAGGAAATTTATTCATTGAAAAGACTGACAATAAGATCTGTACAGAATTATTCCTCTGATTATCATCACCATAATGAACATTGCAAAACTACAAATAGTTTGTAGACAAGAAGACAAGCTGCCCGACTCTTGTTTTTATAGACGTATGGATACCGAGAACCTTCACAGTGCAGGATCTGATGAGCCAATCAAGTCCGTGAGTCGGTGATACTCTTTTATAAGATGGCGATGATAATATTGAGAATGAGTTCAATACACCTTAGGGCAATGAATCATCAGCGTATCATCACGATGAGTTTGATCATTATGTTAAGTCAAAGCCAATGTCACGGTGCTAATGATCTTTACAAAACTCTAGACTGCGATTTTATATTCAATGCCTATGAAAAACTTGAGTTGCATGAAAGATGGAATGGAGGCGTAATGCTTTGTTCTTTTGCAAAGGGACACTTTTATGCAGGTAAAATATGCGTTTTAATTTATTGTAAAGTAAGCATATTTTGTGGTGAATTTGTTAGCATAATTTTTCCTACATTGATATTAATATTTGAATATTTTAACAATTAATACAAAATGTCATTTAAAACATAATTGTAATTATTTAATTTAGTTAAAGCTGTAAATTAAGTTTTCTTCGAATAAAACGAAAGTATCCATCGCCAAACAAAGTTTTTATACAGTTCATACTAAAACGAAGTCAGAATGTATTATGTACGGGCATAAATTAAAACTTAACGCATGATGGAGCATAATTTTATGTTTTCTATATTCCAGTAATTCAGGTCCCACATTATATTATTATTGCATATACGCATGATATGCCTTTCATTAGTTCCTTTCCCTTTCTCATTTTCCCAAACTAACAGAGGCAGTAAGAAAGTGTTATACTTTGTTTACACAAGTAAATGTATTACATGAACATTGAAACTTTTACCAAAGAATTTGCACATTTCCCACATTAAAATAAATCTTTGGAAAAGACTACTGCAGCAAGTATGTAAAGTACATACAGCGTAAATGTTTTGGAATGAGTGTTCACACCACACACCACAATACTTGCCACTCTCACAGCTATTATTCACAAACAACACCATTCCCACTACATCGTCCTTTCTTATATAATATCCAAATATAAAGGATGCATGGTTTGAAAGTATGCATTATCTATCCAAGCATATACTTTTATGCATGCACATCTACCATGATGAGAAGGCTTTGGAAAAGTATCTTTACTTAACTGTCTATCTTAAACTTTCTTCATTTCACCACATTTACATTTCTATTTTCTCGAATACCCCAACAAACTTCCGCCATTATTATTGCGTTCCTTTTTAAAACTAC
The DNA here is from genome assembly GCA_004115045.4 of Sinella curviseta. Taxonomy (NCBI): domain Eukaryota; kingdom Metazoa; phylum Arthropoda; class Collembola; order Entomobryomorpha; family Entomobryidae; genus Sinella; species Sinella curviseta. The sequence goes on from CM023201.3 coordinate 51,796,134, forward strand.
CTACATATATGCTTCTGTTTTGGAAAAGCTCTCTCTCTCTTTCTCGCAGTAATTTATTGCTTCACATGCAGCAGACATAATGTATTCACACATTCACATGTGTGTATATTTTCATTTATCAGCACTACATGTTAAAACCGCAATACAAGCAGCTAAAAAACGTCCAACGAGAACGGCGAATGATCCCCCTCCCTCCCTCTCAATGTGACGAGAATTCTTTTTAAAACGATAAACGCTCGCCGTGAGAATGAAGCAAAAACTTTTTATTCAAAATAAAATCCTATTCCAATCTTTAAAAATAGTTAAACGCATTCACGGTGCTCTGTTGAAATTAAAAAATGCTGAAGGTATGCAGGCATTTTAACCATTTATTTAGGCATTCACGGAATTAATGGTGTACCTACATGAGCTGTGTCAGTGTCGTGTGATGAGATATACGCTTATGAACGTATACTGGGGAACTCGGCATTCCGGCATAATCGGAAATATCACTCCGCTTTCACAATCACTACAACTATGGAGGCAGCAGTAGCACCGGGTGGAGTTAAGTAGTAAAGTCTGTATATATTCTACCCGTACAAGTGGTTTTCCAGGCATAGCTCTCTCATCCAAACTACCATCGAACCTTCTTTTCCTACTTTTCTCATCTTCGTTTTCTCTATCCCAAACAAACAATAGAAATTACGTAACTGCTGAGCAGGAAAAACGGAAGGAAGATAAACTGAATTAGTTGGGAATTAATTGGAAAACTCTCTGTGTTGCCACACTACTACTGCCACCGTCGCTTCTTTTTCTTTGCTCTCTCCTATTTCTCTTATAATCGCGCGCAAGACTCATCATCTTGTACACTTAAACATTGGCCTGCTCTCTCTATATATATTACACGTTCTAGTAATATAGCCCACTCCTCATACTTATAAAAATATAAAGACGAAGAAAAACAGAGTCATTCCAAAAATAAAAGTCTGCTACTTCTCAAGTTATTCTCTATCTCGCCTCGCTCGCTCAGTGGAACTACGACTTTTCTCTCCGCCTGATCAAAAACAATGAGTTAGAAAAGCAGAAGAGCATAAAATGAGATGTTGAGATGAGCTTTCATCGTTGATCTTTCTCTCTTTTTTGCCTTCTTCGTCTTTAGCGATCTTCACCATTCACTTTCATTAGATGGGATGCATACTCATTCTGTACATTGGAATGTACATCCACTTTTATATTAATAGAGATAGCCTTTTGTAGGGATGCATGGATGATGATGCCTTTTTTCCTTCATCGTCCGTGTGTATTATTAAATGAACACGTGGTGCTGGTGGTTGGTCGCCCAGTCGTAATAACTTTCCACAAAGTAGTAATGGAACTCATTGAAGAAAAAAAATATATACAGGATAACGAGTTGAGTATAAGCGAGCAAGCGAAGCCTGAGTCAGGCAGGAGCCGTCGAGTTTCTCTTTTAAGAAGTTTTCCGTGTGTCCTGTGTTGTATAGCAAAACAGGATAACAGAAGAGAGAGAGAGAAGAGGTGGTGGTGGTCGAGTCACAGAAGGTGATGATGATACAGACGAGAACAGACATGAAGAAAAGAATATAGATATAAAGGATGTTTTAGTTGCTGTTACTGTGCGAATTAGCCCGGAATCAAGTGTAAACAGAAAAGAAAGGAGAAGAGAATAAAAGGGAAAATAAGGAGATGAGAGAGAAACGGAGAAAGTGGAGACTTTCTTTAATTATTGCGATCCGCAGCAAATGTACGCTTGAGTTAACCCAACAACCGGCTAAAAAGTAGTTAATGATTCTTTTCCCAAAGAGTGTATACCATGTATACTATCATCAGAGAGGCGAAACGGAAGAAAAGAGGAAACCGAAGAGATACACACACACACTCATTCCCAAACCTCCCTCTATTATTATTATTACGCTTCTTCTCGTGCTACTTAACAAACCTTTTTAAGCGTGTTTTTATTCTCCAACTTATATACTTCACTTACTCCTTTTATGAGTGAAAGTGATATTCCCTTTATTTATATAATCAACCAGGAAGGTTAGCATAAAAGTAAATAATATAAAGCTATTTATGGATCTGCTATGTATGTACACACGGAAGTATGAAGAGCCTTTATAATGGCAGCATAGTGGAAATTCGTTTATTTATTTGCAGATGCCATCATTATCATGATCATCATCGCCACCACATCTATCTACTTTATTGCATTGGATTGTGCAAATGTGTATTTTTGTTAATGTTCACCACTGAGGTAGGAAGCTTTTCGAGGACTTGCTGCTACTGTGAAACTTGATTCAGAATTTTTCCGTACAAATGCATTAGTACAAGGAACTGGAACGTCCAAAATTGTTTATGTTTGGCTGGCATTTCAATGTCTATTCTTTTTACTACGCGTAGTTATACTGCTGTCTGCACACTTCTTGCATATTACAAAGAATCCGTCATTATCATCTTTTCGGTTATCTTTGTCCCTTTGCGCGTCCAGTAATTCGGGCAGCAAGCACATTAACAACAGTTGCGACAGAGATACGTATGTATATATATTTATACCGATGTTAAATCATTATGGAGCTTTATATCAAAGTCAGCAATATGCTGGAACAAGGTTCAGAAAAGCCTTAGTTTTTGAAGAAGCTCCACTTTCTCATTTTCTCTCGGAGCCCAGCATAACAGCAAAAGTTAAGTGAAGCATAAGGCCTTCCACTTTTTCTTCTTCTGTCAAGAGGGAACATGTATTCTATAGGACAAACAAACACTTACCCAAAGCAAACTAACTCGAGAAGAACTCACCTTCATATAATCATCACCCTCGGCCCCCATCACCACTATCAACTATCATCATCACATGCATAGGAAAGCAATGGTAGTAAAAGATAAGTGAACCAAGTGACGTGATTCTTAACGATGATGATAATGAAGAATGGGGAAAAGCAAAGGAGAAGAACACTTGGCAAAAATGTATACATTTTTCATTCTTTGAAAACGGTCGGCTTGTCTGTGAGAGAGCTTGTGGTGGTTAGACTTGGCGTAGGAGACACGCCACCACGTCATCAAAATGATTGTGTATGTACGGATTAATGGGTCGGTCAAAACCATCTTGTAATATCCAGTAGCAAAACGGACTTCTTTCTTTCCTTTGATTCCGCTCGTCCACTTGGCTCATCATCATTAGGTCCTCTGATGTATGTGATTACCTCATACCAGAATCAGGGAAGGATAATGGGTTTTCGCTAAAAATCTTTTTGCTTTTGCGAAAGGGGTACCATACCGGAAAAAATATATTAAAAGCTCAGTGTGCTTCGTTAGATTTTTTAAGTGTATCCACATTGTGATGATGATGATGAGTAATTGCCGTGCTAAGTAATCAACTTCAATTCAAATTTATAATGAGGTGCATAATAATTTTTGTGGTGTATGAAAATTCAAGACAGACAGAGAGAGAAAAAGAGAGTTGCATGTAGTATCGTTTTTCGCCTGACCTCCTCTTGTCAATTTAAAGTTAGGCAGACAGCCAGATGAAGAAAGAGAATTTATACATGAAACTGCCGAGTCTAATATGCGTTGCGGTGCAAGTACTTATACCTAATATATAATTGCAATAATCATCAGATGAATAGTAGTTTTGGAAGTTGAAGGTTGGTAGATGTACCGGTAAAGCACTTTTATATATACCGGCCAATGAAGGAGTTAAGTAACGCATGAAATGTAAAAATATTATGTGGCGATGTCTTTAAATTAGACTTGCTTTCCACTCCAAGATGAGCTGTCTGTCAGCACATCATTAGCGGTGTGATATGAAAATCATGCTGAAAATGATCATGATAAGAAGAATGAAATGCTAAGGAACTTGTTAACCAGTCAGATTCAGCAGTCAAACAGTTTAAACCAAGTTCATATAATTGCACATCAAAGAGATGCGCCTATTAATATGCAAGAGTAGCTTACAGCCAAAGAAAATGTTATTGAGTTTGATACACAGATACTTTTAAATAACCCAGCGAACTAAGAACTCTTAGGAGTTTAACTAATCATCTAGCTGTTTGAAAGGTACTGGCTTGCTCATTCCCCGTCAAAAGAATAACAAACTGCCTACTTCTTAAAAAAAGGAACCTATGACCATGTTTCTTGTTGTTGAGTGTCATACCTTGACTCGTGCTTGCAGGTCGCTACCCTTTTTCTATAAAGAATCTTTTGTCGCGTATAAAACCTGAATACATTTTTGTAGATATAGTTCAATGTATTCTGCACCAATAATACACAATGAAAATATTTGTATTCAATAATTACTTGTATTTATAACAGTGTTCAATATTTCGTGATACACGCACGCACAATATGGTTTTCAATTTTATGCCACACACACACTCGCCAGCTAGTAACAGCACCATACAATGTATTTTACTTTTTGGTAATCTGCAAGACAATCAGTAGAGTTCATTGGAAAAAATTAAACCTTAAATTGAAGGCAAATGACAATAATTATACATGATGGCCAAGCAACGTTGCGTCAGGATTTGTGGGCACGCATCATCGCGGACCATTTCATCGACAAAAATGTTCGACTCTGTTCTTCACATCGACACGTGTGGCGACATGATTCTTTCTTCGTGAATACTTTTGTTGTAATATGCTCTTTTTAACAACAATCATATTGCATTGACCGTCGTTGTTGCTGTTATTATTAATATTCTTTAGATATTTTTTTCTTATGCCAAAATCACAGTTTTGAATTATATCACGCAACATCCCTCTTATAAGACCAAATTGCTATGTTGACTTATGTGAAAAATGAACCAATATTTTTTGTATTTTTATGAGAACAGCAGACATTGTTAGTCCTACTCGCGAACTATGTACAAATAACTATATGCCACGTTAAATTATAGAGACACGTTTTATACCACATATTAAAACATAAACATACAACATGCCAAAAAATATTAAGATCACCCACTTGCTTGTGTTCCTGAGAAGTGTCATATCAAAATATACCGTTCTTGTTCTGCACGTGTCAATTAGCCAAAATGGAGATAATTTTTATTTGATTTATCTTCAAATTTTAAAATAAACCATTTTTTCCTATTGAAAATTAAGTATAAAATTTAATACGTTTGCTTTTATTGACAAAATGTGAAAATGAATCATTTTCGATTCAACTATTTAGCATTGTTTGTTTAGAAGGTTATATGAATGGCTAAATGTGTCTTTCAATTTTACATTTTCACAATCGATTGACTACCGTTTGGCTACTTCAGTAGTTTATACTATTGACTGACCATATGCCTCATAAATAAAAAATTACAAGTCCTTATATCATTCTTCCCTTTTGTACATCTCAGCTTGGAGTAAAATATGAAAAAGTCAGTATGTAGTAGCATTTATTTCAGTTTACAAATCAAAGTTGAGAAAGTTCTACATATGCGATGAGATGAGTAGAAGCAATAGCAGAAAAAAATATGCACACCGACCAGCGGCATATAACGGTACACTCATCGTATATCTGCCTGCAACATTTCATGATCTAATTTACCTTCTGCGCTTCTCTTGAATTAAGTGACTTCATTTTTTGTGACGTAGCGTGTTTATCGATAATATAATGTTTTTTTGGATTACACAGAACATATTAAATCTAATAACTTGACTGATGCACAACAGATAATGGGAGTTTGTGTGTGTGTGTCTTACCGTATGCGACACCGATGAGTTGGTAGTTGGTACAGTCACCAAGAAAGCGACAAAACAAAATAATAGCCGGCTCTATGTGATGTGCGATGGTAATAATAATATACCATTTATGGATATCTGTCTTCATATAAGGTTGACAGGGGATCTAGAATGAGAAAAAAAACTTCAACAGAACCAATCTAATTCATAATAATAATAATAATAACAAACAGTCTCATCATCATCATCACCACCACTCCCGGCATGTGTGGAGGAACAATGCCTTTTTCTTCGCTGTTATGTGGAAGAATAAAAAGGAGAGACAAGCAATAATGTGAGAGTAAGAAGAAGGCAAAAATTGGTATGCATATGAATGAATGTAGTGAACTCATATTATGTTCATATTGGTCCGTTTCGACATGTGAATAAACACGACAGGAATATGAGATATATATTATTATATGCGCAATTAATGGGAAATGTGGCAGTGCGGTGGTGGGGTGGCAATATGAATTCCAAATCCGAAAAGAATGTTAAAAAGGTGCCGGAGGAACAGAAGCAGAGCAGTAATAGCAGCAGCAGCGGTGATGGCGATGGTGGTAGCTGTCTTTTCTAATATTGCTTATTACATGAGAAACGAAAATATATGGCCCGAGAAAAAAGCATGTCTAGCTTCATGAGTAGTAGTAGTGGAGAGAATCATATAAAAACCAAACCAGGTGAACTATGTGTGTGCAAGTATCCATATAAAATATTACACATCCTAGTCATCTATCCATAATAATAATGATGAGGATAATATGAAATTCATGCACACACATACAAAACATCGGTGGTGGCGGTGCATATATGCTGGTTCGTTGGTGAACTCGTACTTTATCCAAAATATTCGAAGCAACCACGGAGAAAACATACAGAAAAGCACAAGTTTGTGAGCAGGATAAACTAAAAATACGCATGGAGCAATATATTGTGCCTGGATGGTTTTACAAGCAGAAATTGAACGTTAGTATAAATGTATGTACGCAAGGATGTAGTAGGTATATTATTATTGTTCTGGAGGAGAAATGAAAGGAAGGAAATGAAAAGAGAGAGAAAAAGGCCATATAATTTCCTGTGAAAGGGACACCTGGTTCCGATCAATAATTAACTTTGGTAATTAGCAATACATATTTCGTGATATGAGGCTAAATAGTGTGGATGTAAAATTATAATGTGTGGTAAGTATATATATTTCTCTTTTGTTTGCCTCTTCTTTTACGTTTCCGTTCTCCGTTCCTCCCATTTTAGGCATTCTTAGAAGAACGGGACGCTCTTGGGTATGTGTGGTCTGGCCTCTCATTTTGGCAAGTTTTTTTGTCTCGTGTTATAATGTGTGTGCTGTACATCAAGCCATAATTTTTGTTGAAAAAATATCATGAATGAGGTTATGACAAATTTGTAGAAAATGAGTAATGTTTGATGCACCAATCCTAAGACGTTTATATTGGATATTGCAATTACGCACACGAAAATGTTAAAAACTCTAATAAAGCGAATGACAAGAACATTCAGTAAAGTTTTGAATACCAGCCACTAGTCGGTACATTAATTTAATGCGTTGGTGGCAATGAGGTGAATGAAAGAATGATGAACATATCTAAATGGAAAGAGCAGAAACGTTCGTATGTATTAACATTACATACACCTAAAGAAAGAATCCTTTACGAAAGAGTGTAAAACCAACCGTGTAAAAAATGAAGTATACATATGAATATGTGTATGCTATGATCAAACGGAGAAAAGCCGAGTAAAAATCGACTTTCTCCTTCTCATTGTACATTCATGTTTGTAGACAATATTCTTATTCAAAGGCATTAATTTTGAATCATGTACTTGTTCTGTTCACAGACGAATAATTAAAATCCCCTTTACATTGATAAAGATTAATCTTGTGCAGGAAATCAACAATCCCTATATCCATTATATTCTAGCTTCTGTTTAAAAATACTCAATGAAATATACGTACTTTGTTGTTCGTGGTTATGCACGTGTACATACAAGAATTTCTCCACATTACTCTCCATATAATCATACCATGCAAAATGAAGTAAGCAATATTAATTGGTCTTCAATATATCATTTTTATTTAATCCTAGGACACCACATCATCACCGCTGCTGAGTAATACAGAAGGTGCATGTATAGATAGAACAAATGTAGAAAAGAGAGGTGAACGAATGGGACCGACGCGACAGCAGGAGAAAAATAATACATTTGATCCTTCATCAAATTCCTTTCCATCCTCCAGGAGCTCATCTCTGCTCATCCAGAATATTATAAAGGCTCACAAAGTCAGTCAGTCAGCTACGAACATAAAGTACGTATACCTTACTTATACTTTCTACCAGTCTCCAGTGACTTTGGCGTGTCTCCAGTGAGAGATGAGAGCGAGTAAAGTTGTGATGTGATAAATGTACATGTGTAGGTGCAGGAGGTGGAATTCTCTCAAGTGAATATTATTAAAATCGAAAGGACTACAGCGAATAGATGATCATGACGACCAAGATGACGATGATTAAAGTTCAACTGTTGAGTTGAGCGACGTGGTTGTTGGCTGTTATGTTGGTGCTTCGAAAGTGCGGTGCTGTTTGACAACGTTGGAATGTGGAGAGTAATCTACTCTCATTCTGTAGTCTTTTTAGTCGATCGACAAAACAGTGTAATCATTTACTTAAAACTCATCATCGTCATATCGACTCTTCAGACCATCGTCGTCGTCAGCACAGCAAGCTCAAAATGAACTAAAGGAGCAAACAAGGAGGATCCTCTGTATCTCTCTGACTATATATGGTTTAAGCAGTAAACAAGATGAGTCTTTTTGTACTCTCTCTTAACCATCTTCCACGTTGCTGATGATTCTTCTCTCATTAATCAAGGAATGGGAGAAGACGACAAAAAGCTAAACAGGCATACCATAGCACGCCATAAAAATGATCATGATGATCCATTCGTCGCATTGCACTACTTCATTGTGTACTTCTCATTATCATTACATGTCGTACCCAAAGATGCACGTATATATGTATATACGTCTTATTATAAAGGATGTAAATATAAAAGGATATATATATAAAGTGGGGAAGGAATAGATGGATGTATTGAATCCCCAAGAGTGTCTCAACTCAACCGCTCCGCTGCTCTTCGCTCTCCGTTTACCTAACTTATCACAGCAGCCAAGCACAAATACGTTCCATTTCCATCGCACCACTTGTTCTACAGCCACAACAACCATCCATCCGCACTTGTCTTGCTGCTTTGCTTAATGTTTGCATGTTCCATTCCTTCATCCTTTTTTCAATCCATCCATCTATCTATGTATAATCTTCATGTGTCTAGAAAATGAGGATGTCGATCATGCGACGACGACGACGATGATGATGATTTGTTCATTAGAGAATTAGTCTGTGCTATGCAGCAGCGGTGACTTGCCTAACTTTATTACTCAACCACGCTAACTGGTACAAGACCAGCAAAAAACACAAGACTCTTCTTTTTAATAATGAATACACCGGATTGGCTTCTTCTGCCTATTTCTACCAACAACCGGCCACATCAAGCATTCCTACGTATGTACTGCTTGCTTGCATGCATAATATGTAGATTAGGTTACTTTTTTATTATTACAAGAGAACAGGTGTGCTTTGTTCGTTAGCGGTGGTGGTGGTAGGCTCTGGTAATATTGTTTAATAGTGGAGAAGACGATGAATAAAAAATAAAAGGTTATTCTCTCTAAGCCGAGTTATGAGTGGCTCCGAGTTTGCTTAATTCCCTCCTCCTTCCTCTTCATTTGCATAAGAGGCAGCCACTAATTACACACGCCTTTCCTCATTCATCGTCGTCGTCCTCGTAATCATCATCAACGAACAAGCAAAGTAGAGAGAGAGAGAGCTTTTTTCATTACGTGTATCTTATATGCACGCTTATTATTAGTACGGCGAAGCTGGTCCTGCTTTGCTTTTGCTCGTTCGCTCTTCTCTCGACTCGTCGACTAAAGAGAAAAGGCTTCTCATTAATTAAAACGCGAATCAGCACAGCTCCCCACTGCTTCGCTTGCTCCTGTGTCGACGACTCAGCAGCAGCAACCAAGCAAAAAACTTGACTCGGCAGAAGGAAGCCCAATGAACACGGCGAAGTGGAATTAAACTTGCGATGATGATGACGACGATGAAGTGTATAGACTCTAGTTCTGCTTCAAGCCATGCGCTTCTGCTCCTACTACGACTACCTTATTACTACACTTATTATACATACATGCATGTTCATTATTATTTTCACAGAGAGAGGCAACTCATTATTATTACAAAACTCCTCTCCCCATGTCTGCATGTTGTTTTCCACTTTACCTGTAATAACCAGTAAAACTATTACTTTGCCTGTGTAAGTTGCTTTTTCCTCATTCGGATTTGCTAACGAACATAATTTTCATGTAGGACGTACGTAGGACTTACCTTCATCATCAGCAGCGTATAAGCAGGTATTTTGCAGTGTTTCTCTCTACTTTTACATTAGCTTCATCATCATCAAGTAGAAGCGGCGTTGTTATGCTGTATGTGTATACTTTTTACTATGTATCTGCATCTCTAGAATATTAGGCAAGAAAAGCAGCAGCAACAGTAAATCAGATTGCTTTTAAATGTATTATGCAGACTTACCAACAATAATGCACGCTTCTACCTGTGCGCTTATAAGCATGTATCGCATCGTGATGGTGAAGTATGGGGGTATTTACATATTACATTTTTCCTCCAATTTGTTTCTCTACTTTTAAGAGTTTTCTCTGTGTGTCTACAGCAATTACTCTGCTACTGACACATCGATCTACCTGCTTGCTGGCTTGCTTCATTTTCTCCTGTATAAATACCTGTGTACAAGCAGAGCTCCATTATCAATTGGAACTTTTTATATAACACACAGTAGCACCATTACATACATACATAGATGCATGCTTTCTTTGTAAATGTCTGTCTGCCAACACGTTTTTCCATTATAATTTTCCGGGATGTACGTAAATACTAGTGCACACCAAGTAGAAATTAAGCTATTAATTTAAGACTACACAGACAACAGCACACAAAAATATTCATCTGTGTATCAAACAGAAATAAAATTGGTATGCCAGGAGAACAAGTAGTAGTTTTGCAAGCACGTACAAAACAAAACCAAATGAAACTTCCCTGTTTTTCCTCTTGTTATTATTATTTTTTTCTTTTATTTTCCGGTGAAGCTCATTGTTCTTCTACACTGCTGCTACTCTACCACCACTGCTATTCTTTTTACTATTCATTCTCATTCTTCTGTTCGGTTTCTGTTATGTATTATACGTATTTTTCTCTTTTTTACTTGTTTTCCTCCTGTTGTTCCTCCTGGGCATCTAATTTATTTTCTGAATAATAGGCTGGTTTATTCGGGCTCTCTTGTTCTTTATAGAATGTTCTAATGTGAATGGAGTAAAAGCGGAAAACAGTAGAGAGAAAGGAAGAAAATAAGGTTGGTTTGCTACCAGCTCTGTTTTTATGCAAGACAACACACAAGACAAAGCATCGCGAGAGAAAATAAAAGGCTCTCACAATGAAAAAAGAATTCCTCTTTTAATAGCCATTTTTGCAGGCTTCCTTTCCATTTCATTAGCATTTTTCGAGCTGTGTTCTGTCGTGAATATTTCCGAGTACTGCTATGTAATAGGATGGGGCATATTATTATTACTTCTTGTTCATTCCGTGTAATTTTCATGGTTTCTTCCCATTTTTCTATATTATATACAGGGGTTAATATTACATACATACTTACAAGTAAATACACAAGCTGAGAATATTTATAAGCATTTTTTTCGTAATCAACTAACAGGGTAATAGCTCTAAAGGCAGGTTTAGATATTTATGTATGTATAGTTTTTCTTTTCTAGACAAAAGCTTTTTTTACGTAACCTAGTGCGTCATAAAAATCTGATTAGTTATAAAGTAGGACTGCCAACAACAGAAAGGGAAAATGTCGACGTAACTTTAAAAAAATAGTCACGTATTAAAATAAGATGATGCTATATATTGTTTTACTATTGATTCGTCTTTGAAATGGCTATTTAAGTCAAATGATCTTTGAAACTTGCAGTTGATTTTCGTACCCAACTTGATCTTACAAATAACTACATAGTTGATTAAGTTAACAATATGCTGTAATTGTTAATTGAATACAGGCATCTGATAATACGTTCACGGTTCATCCGACAAAAAAAATCATTTAGCTTGACTCGTTATTGACCACACACAATTGTAACATCTTATTATTTTTGCCTTTTAATTATTCTTAATGTTACAGTCCAGTGTTCGTCGCTATTCATATTTGCTGCATTGTCATATTTTAACCCATGTCATGAATCGGACAACCACCAGCGTTGAGAGACGATTCCATATAAGTTTTGACGTTACATGTTACAAACCATACTCGAACTAAGAAAATGACTACAAATGACAGACAAATGAATAAAGGAATGCATCCCGATCGAATCGAGGTTGATATCTGACGAGTAAATGCAACATAACGGAAGACCACTCGATATTGTGTAGGAAAGGAATGGTAACAAGTATATTGTTCATATTCTAGGTATTTATGCTTGAATATCGATCGATCGAGTAACATAATGGGCAATTGCATGCTGCACCCCAATGAGTCAGCAAGTTCAAATTAAGAGGGGATAAAAAACCGTTGATGCATATTCATGATAATTATTTCAAGTATACAACCAACCTGAGTCAAACGAAGGAAAAAATGAAACGTCGTGAGTTAGTTCTTCCTTTAGAAATCCGACATAATACGTCGACCGCCCTGATTTCTTCATGACGTTTGTAGAGCATATATTTAAAATGCGTTGTGTTAATATTCAGTTGGTATATTAAAGCTGCTGACAAAATTCCAAGAATTCCAGATTATCACAATTAGGAAATGCAATTTTTACACATCTGCAAGTTGATCTACCTTTTTAAAAAAAAACTCGAAATAAATTACCAATCTGGCCTTAGATAAAGTAGTAAAACAAATATAAGAAGTTATTTTTAGCATCTTCACGCAGAGGCAGAGGTCAGACCGCTATACTCATAAGAATTTTTAAGGAATTAATAGCAGCAGCCTTGTCAAGAAACAGCAGTGCAGAGCATTTAGAATTTATTAACTCCTTTGTACTCACTCACTTCCATACTCGCTGCTGGACAAGTTGTAATAAATCAACTCACGTAATAATTCACTTAAGCACCACCAGAGAAACCACACCACTGATTGTTTGCTGGTCCCTTCTTCCTCAAGACATTTAAGGAATTAATCAACAAGAGAAATTAATTCTTTAACCTCGTGAACCTGACATTGTATTTAATTAAGCCTTAAAGCTTGCCTGCCTTTCTTCTTATTCCTCTTGCTCTCTCTCTATCTATCTGGAAGAAAGAAATCAAGCAACTAATCCTGGAGGGAGCTTATATGTTGATCACGATGATGATGAAGATTATGGTGAGACGCAAAAGAGAAACGTGTGAAAAAAAGATATCTCATTCGTATTAATGACAATGGGCCTTTTCCATGAAAAAAAATCTTTATATGTTTGTACATATATCATATTATATTTATGTATGTATCACGCATTATATCTACTATCAGAGGGGAGTCCCATCAAGTGATCTCCTCTGTCGTCTCTCTAAAGCCATCACAAGCAAAACAAGAAATCCGGGCAAGCAATATTATGTATGTAAGGAAACGTAACACAAAAGCGGCCTTAATTCCTCCCTTGTCTTGTATGCTGCTGTACACTGACTCTCTGTACTGTTCCAGAGACCAAACGATACTTTTTCACAATCACCTTCACAATAGTCATATTAAAAGGGCATATAAACATGTACAGCATGCTTGATTATGATTATTATTACAACAAGGGAAAAAGTATGTCATCATTACGAGCATCAACGGGACATCACTTACGCTTGCTTGTTAAGAAGAAGAAAATGCGATGAAACTTTGAGATTTCATGCATATGCGTGAGTGCTTACCTTTTTGCCCTTATACTGGATAGATCTTTGGCTGAAGTTGGAGAGTGGAATCACACAGCACATCATTTTGAATCGAATGGCCAATCTATGTAACCGCTGCTATTGTTGACCAGAGACTAGGTGATATATTTTTCCATGAGCATCATCATTTACGATCATGATCTCTGCTCATGATGAAGAAAAATGCAAGTGCTTAATATCAGTCGCCCTTCTTCTTCTCTTAGTTAATAAATAAAAGGAAGATTTCTCACGTTTTTTATTAAGTATCTTTGTTATTAGTATTATATATTTTTGTCTGTTGGTTGGTTAAATAAGTTACACCGCATGTTGGATGGAGAATCAGTTACATCATCAGCAGAACGAGGAAAGAAAACGATGATGAGAAGAACATACGTAAATCCATGACCGATTAAGAATCCACAGTGAATGTCATGCCCACGCCTTAAATTAAACACATTCTTCTGCCCTTTACCCCCTGAGTGTCCACAAAGCTGGAGCAGCATCAAAGGAATTCATTAATTATGCCTTAGGTGGGCCAACAGCCACAATCTATAAAAACACATCTGATGCTTGTAGTAAACGTATGCCTATATACATACTTTAAGGTAAGGCTATATAAGGACTACCACTGATGCAAATATCAAAGATAATGATACTCCTGTTCAATCACTCGCGCAGGAGAAACACATCGGATTAGGCTTTTGAACTGAACAGGGAAAGGTTGCCATATTATCTATTATTAAAAGTTTCAAATTGTATATATACGAACATTCCTTCACTCCAATAAGCCAATAATGTTTAAATGCTTCATAAAATTAATGTATTATAAATGTCAAAATCAATGATAATGTGATATTGCTTCGGACAATGCAATGGGGGATCCATAAGAAAAGCACTTTTTTTGCTAATGTTACTATTAGCTATGCATCGATTTACATTCCAACAGAATTCCATAGTTCGATATGTGTTGCTCTTTTGTTACGCTTTTAAGCACTCTTCATAACCAAGTGTCCATCAGCGTCGTCTCTAAGCCTTTTTAGAAACACATTAAATATGTAATCGGTACCATGAAGTCAATTTCCGTACATTGCGTGATAATCGACCTGTGCAGAGAGAGAGTAAAAGATATTATTAGCACTATCGAAAGAAATTTAAATTGTCCATATGCATATAGCTGTATTGCTGCAATGTGTTAGATCAGAATGGGATTAGGGATAATATTTATTGCATCTCTCACAATCTTTTATTATAAAAATAAAATGAGCAAGTTAAACAGAAGGTACAACAATAGTCATATTTTATTCTGTTCCTTACTTCGTCTTCAACTTCTTGATTCGCCAGCGATCCATTCCACTAAATTCCTTTGGCATTATGCTAATCGTGTAATTATTCTCAATATTTCTCAGTCAATTAGAGTTGAGAAGAAGAAGAGAAAGAGAGATGAGGAGGATAATACACATTCATAAGCGGTGATCCGTGCTCCCTTTCATTATCTTGTACATTTCCTTCACCTTTTACGCTAATCTCACCATCATATCTCATCAACTTGAAGCCTTCAACATCATTCATTGTGAATAAACCTACCTACGACACTGTATATCGTATAACATTATGTTATATATACCCCATTTTTTGCTTGGTTGGTTCATTCACTTTCATCATTATGCATGCATGATAGGCTGAACAAGAAAAATAATAGGCACACACACACAACATTTGTAACTAACTACTACTACTTCTCTCTAACATTTTAACAGAGTTGTTGTATACATAATATGTTCAATCAAGCTTTAAAAACTATAAAAGCTCGTTGACTGACTAAGACCGAGTGAGCACAAGCTCTCTTTCTCCTTTCTATCATTATTTTCCAGGCTCATGCACAAGTAAACTAGCCGAGAAGTCCGTTGGAAATAAACTTGAGCGCTAAATAAAAGGCTAGCTTGTTATTATTACTCTTCCTATAAAAATAAAATTATAATATTGTTATATATTATTATATATAGGGAGATTCCTTTTCTGCTTTTTTCGCCGTATGTAGAAGTAAACGTGTTTTTAAAAGGCCCCATCAACTAACTCAACAAACTAAAACACCCAAGTCGATAAATTAATACTGCGTTTGCTATCAAAAGAAAAATTCAGCCTGTCTGATTGCCTTGCGAGTCAAAAGCTTCGCTGCTGCTGCTGCAAGATGATAGTCGTATATATCATGTCTATTGACAATTGACCTATCACGTTACCATAAAAAATTATGTATCTCTTTCCTCCTTTCATTTCATTAGGTACTCGTAAAAATTATACATGTTGGCTATAATAATATATAATGGTTTTTAGGTATATTACTCCCATAAAAAGCTTATTAAAATCTGCGCATTAGCAGGCATGTTCAGAGGTGCATAGTTAGTTTAGTACACAATAAATTGGTTTATATAATAATGTCGATTAGCATGAAATAAAAAGGCTGCGAGGAGGATATTACTTTTGATGTGTATTAAGTAGACGTAGTGGATGGGAATGACTATACACTGTATAATAATATATCCGCAAGTGAGACTGTATTTTTTTGGTGGAGATTTTTTGTGCAGATAATGATTTATGATGCCATGCCATTCATTCTTCTTTCCCGACTTGGAATTAATTGAGACGCCTATATGCAGATAGAGACTCAATCTCACAATTATGCTTATCTGCTTGCTCAGTTACGCTATTACTTACGCTGCTTGTCCATTATATTTCATCCTTATACTAGTGCTTGTACACAAAACATTAGAAAATTGCAACGTTGATAGATACGTAAATCGTGAAAATGCAACTGACGTCTACCCTTTCTTCGTTTCGTGTATAAACTGGGCCTTTATTATTACCAACAATGTGTATTATTACAAGCTTTTTGGGAGAAGTGGTGTGTTTAGAGATGTTGTTTAGTGTGCAAGTTTGTGACGCAGCACTTAATTGACCCAGCATTCCAAAGTAATGTAAAGATTGGTGGATTCACGATTCTCTAATAAAAAGAGACAACTTACATGCAGATGCTTTTTCTATGCGTATGTGTATGTATGTATATCAAAGCATATTATGTAGTATATAAACTGAAGCATTTAATATTATTAGGTAAACAATTTACCCGTCCGTTCTGCTAAATTGTCTATGTAACGCTACATATACTACCATAAGTAGTCATTTAGATTGATTCCTTCATTTATTCAAGCAAGCAGTTCAGTAGTGACGGGGTGTAGTGGTGAAATGATTTTACAAGCACGAAGAACTGTCAAACTTGCTTAGAGAGAGATAGAAAAAAATAAGAAGAAAAAGAATGAGAAAAAACTCCGTAAATGGTGGCGGTCGTGGTGTCAGCATTTCTGCTTTTTATGCTTTTCAAGAGAGACAGCGAAACCATGTGACTCCTTTGCACCCCGTGACACAACAGTCACACTCTTATCGCAATTAACAAGTTTGGCTGAGAAAAAAAGAGATTCCTCTATTTTCTCTATTGCCTATTCAAGAAACTAAAATTAAAATTGTTGAGGCAAATAAGTAAAAAAATGTTAATAATGTCGCATATAATATATGTTATATGCACAAAATACTAACTATATATAAAATATATGCTGATGTTCAAATATAAATGCTTCTATATAATAAAAGACGTGACGGAATAAGGCAGCTTTGCTTTGTCTTTTTTTGTTGTCTCTTTGGACCAAAACAGAAGAAAAAGGAAATCAAGCCATGTCTTTCTCTAAATCATTTGGCTGGGCAGGCAGGGTACAAAATAAAGTATAGCGTCTAGCACTTCCTTTCGTGTTAATGCCCATGGGATGGAATGCATCTCATTTCATCGCGTCTCACTCACTCTCGTAGCAAATGTCTGAAATCTGCAAATAAAGTGGCAATATACTTTTATTCTTGAGTCGTCACCAGAAAAGGAAATTCGGTGCCGTTTGTTTGAAACAGTCACGGGAAATTCTGGAGCGATTTTACATGGGACAAAGCCAATGTACACATGAGCTTCATTCCACACAACAGCTTCTGTACTTTTAGTTACCCAAAACTAATGTATTAAATATCTTAGCTGCGTGTTGTGATAGTGGTGCTCCTTGGCGTTTTTCTGAGAGATTCATTAAGTCCCTCGCTTTGCTTACACCAATCCGACCGAAACCCACACAGCTAAATTGCTTGTACCACTACTGGTTTGACTTTCGTTAGGGAAGTAGACAAAAAGAGAAGGAGCTTTGCTCACACAAGCAGCTCGTTCCACAGAGGAATTAATCCCTGTGACTTTGATTCAAGCACTAAGTCTCCATTAACACTGACAGCTAAATTGATATAAAGTACGCTGTCATAATTTTTTAAGGATTAGCTACTATGAACGAATGAACTAACACAAAAAAGAACACGAGCAACACCAAACTCAGCCCCGTACTACTAAATATATGCCTAAATAGACGGATAACTGAATATACTGCTAGTTCTTTACCCAAAGTGCATTTATGTGATGAAGTCTCTGAAGAATTATCGCTGGTAGAAAAACAAGCAGAGGAAAAGGAACAAAGGCGAAATATAATAGGATATATTATCGTCCGAGCTAATAATAATTGTAGTAACTTTTAGCTTTTGTGTGACTTGATTCATGACTTTTTCCCTTAATTTATCCTCTTCCTCTTTTGCTTTAGTAGCGTATTGCTTAACAGCAGCCTTTCCGTTTCATCTGAATAAGAAACTCTCTGGTTGTATCTTTGAACACTTTTTAGGACGAGCAAGTTTCCTTTCCCTATTGTAGATACTTCTCCAAATTAAATAATTGCAGACTTGTCCTTATTTATCTCCCTCTCACTAATTTTTAATTTTCACTGTCTCTCCAAGCTTAACTAACAAACACAACTAATTAAATAAATAGTGGTTCACCATCCGCCCATAAAAATTAGACATCTCCTATTTTTCGTCATGCATGACGTTGCTCTATACGCTCCTGCTGATTCAAACTTCCATAAAGGAAGTTTTACTATTTAGGCGCACCATAATATCATCTTTATGATTATCGTGATACCATATTATTCCTTTGCACTTTTAGAACGATGACGATAATGATAATGATGGGAATATATTTAGGTGTCTTTTTTGCCTTCGTAAAATATACACATATTGAGCATCACCTCATTCTCAACAGCTTCTTCATTATCAGTTTGACAGTAAAAAGAAGACCGTCATCCATAGCCTGCTTCATCTCTTGTTGTGGTCATGTTCATGGCTTTCTCGCCAGTGGGGAGTAAAGACATTCAAAAGAAAAAGTTCAAAGAGACATTGCGCCATCATCATCACAGTCATCCAAGGAGCTATAAACTCACATTCCGTTTCAAAGTTTTAGGCTGGAAGAGAGTGCATCAAAAGACGCACAGGAGAAAAGAAAGTCAACTTTAGCTGAAGAAAATGAACAAGAGTCATTTATTTTACTAGCGAGTAGTATACACGCTCATTTTACAGTATCATAATCCTCAATATTGCTCATTTCTAGCACTTACATACCTACTCCCATCATCGTCATATAAAATACATGATATCGGCTGTAGTGACTGTGTACAGCTATGCGCATTGCTCTGCACATTTTTACCACTCATTCTTCATCGTCATCCTGATCAGCCCAAAGACTTTAGTATATATTATGTATTTATTGTCTCACTCGAATATATCATCATGTCCTTTTCATTTATGTATCATCATCGCCATTATTATCAGCATCGCATCTCATGATGAAAAAGGCGTCCCATTCTCATCATCTCCGAAATGCACTCTACACTACACAGCCTAATTCATTACAGTCATCATCATCAAGAAAACAGATTACAAACTTGGTTTAAACTCTTCATCATCATCTTTCACGTATGGGTGTATAGATAATGTGTGCATTGTGTTATATTTATGTATATGCATGCATTTATGTATATGAAAAGATTTAACGTAATTTAACAATTAGGACATGATGATGATCAGGAAAGGGGACCGTGCGTTGCATGCTTTTTGTGTGGCTCATTAGTCATTTTGACTCGCTCTTTCAACAGACAGTAAAGACAAGCTAAGTAAATGCTCGGATATAAATTTTCCTGGGTGTCTTGTCTTTCCTTTTGAAAATGATATTGTTCTTTTTAACAGCTTGCACTGCACCAATTCGTTATGTAATTTTGAAGATGAGAGCTGCTTTTCGCTTAAGTTTACCCCCTGCAGACAACAAGCACAGGTATTAAATATGCAGCAGCAGGAGAAGTACATTCAGCCAGCCCATCTCCACTCATTCAATCCCTTGAAAGCGAAGTGACCATCAAAATGTGGTTTTGTGTTTGTACTTATGTAACAGGTAGCTTTGTACTGCGTAAGCATAAAGCTTGATTAGAAAAGAAAAATAATCATTACCAGCAGCAGCATCTCATCTTACCTTCTCGTACGTCTGATTAAATATGTTTAGTTAAGTAAGTAGGCAAGCAAAGTAGACATGAGTCAATCCATCAACCCCTTTTTTATTTGTTCTTTCAGGTTAAAAGAGTTTAAAATGGGGAGTGATGCGAAGTGTGGTTATTAGGTATATAAAGTTTTGTAAAAAGACATGAGGAGGAGGTGAAGAAGGAGGGCTGGGCAGGCAGGGTGCGTACGCTGCTCATCATCATTATCGTCCTTCATGTAATTTAAAAAACAAGATAGTTTTCGTTTAAAGGGCTCATCAGAAAGCCATAGAGCTGGTACGGACACACTCTGTTCTCCGTAATGGATATAATGACGACCACCATTATTTCATTAGTTACTTAAGTGTTTCCCAATCAATCTATCCATCCAATCTATTGACTTGACTCATCGCATCATCATCCTTCTTTCTTTTATTATTTTTCAATTTAATTCTATTAAAAGATATCACCATTCCGTATCACCACCAGCTTTTTTCATTAATAAACTTTAATGTTTGTTTGATTGTAAATGATATAGCACAGCAGCAGCAAAGAATGAGGGAGAGGCCCCAATTGATTAAAAGTGTGTGTAAGACTACCCATGTCGATAAAGCTCAAGCTTACAAGAAGATAAAAAAGAAGGGGATTTTCTCATTACGTGATTGAGAATCTTTATCATCATTTTTACTTGTTCAAGAAGAGCAACGTCAACAAAAAAGTTGAAAGTGGGCAGGAGTTCCCAAGATTCCCTTATCATTATGCAACAACAACAGAAGCAGCAGCAGGTTCCATACACTCATTTAACTAATCCAATGGGTGGTATGACTGACAGTTATTCATTTCTTATTAGATCCATTACACTCGAACAGTAATGAATGAATGGAGAATTGCATACGAAAGCAAAGAGAAAACTTTGCCCAGAAACAAAACAAAAAGGAGAGACGAGCCAATACATATACAGGAGGCGATGCAGAGGTAGGATAGATCCTTCACGATTATACTCATCAAATCATTCAGTGAAAACATTACCTGTGCACTGGAGGTAGTAATGTGAAAACGTATGGCTTTAGATTTGCTGGAAAACCTGATACTTGTTATTTTGACTTGTATGATAGGGGTAACATCTCCTGATCATCATCATCCACGAGATAATGATCGAAAAAACTAAATAAATTATTTGCCCCCTTTGTTAAAACTATTTGTGTGTACAATGCTGAAAAAACAACCGATGTCTACTTTTCATTCTGTCGTAACTTGACTCAAAATAGTAATCTTTTTGATCTGAAGAACTTGGTTGGGTATAGGATATAATATGAAGATGACGCAACTCAAACCTGAGGAAACGGAGCAATGTGTAAACACTTGAGCCTTCCCACTACTGTTGTACTGACGAAATAAACTCACTGAAATTATATAAAAACGAAAGCAAGCGAAAGAAGGGAGCAACAACTTTAAATTATTATCTTGGTCGATAATATAGTTAAGTGGGCGTAATTTTGTATTCACAAATTTTCCATAGCTCACTCACTTTACATTTTCAGAGGCAGAAAAACCCCAAAGCTCTCCCGTCTACATATGAGACACTAAAATTGTGAATAATGCATGACTCGGGTTAATTCACTCTGCCGACTATAATCACACCATGCACATTAAAATTGTATAATGATAATATTTTATTCTCTTTACAAAAGTTATATAGATAGAGACAAAAAAATGGTTTAATATGATAATAAATATACACATTATTTCCCAATTTGAACGTTTTTTTCTTTATCTCCTCCTCCTCCCGATCGATTTGATCGTGTTGGTTTCTCGATTACGGCAATGATTATTATTGTTTCGTATGTGTTTAAACCCTGGAAGGTTTATGAAATAAGTAATTTAATACTGATTTAAATACTGACTATATGTTCACAAAAAACTCTTTATTGTGAAATTGCTTGCTGTATATAGCACAAACAAGTATTTACAATGAAGTCCAATGCATATTTTTTACTCATTTTTCGTTTCCTTTTTTATCGATTCATCTCACTCAAAGCTTTTGCCATCATCATCAGAACACTATATAACCCAAAGTTTACACGGGTTTCCTCATCGACCCGCCTAAGTAGTTTTCGTCTCCAAAAAAGCTAAGTTTAGTTTTAATATTATGTCCTCTGTTGTTGTTCACCAAATAACAATAATAATAGTAACAGCGACTGTGAGACGAGAGAGCGTACATACATTGCTACATTTTTAGAATGGTTATTCTTCTTTCTCGAGAGAGTGGATATGAGCGAACCAAGTGAGCGAATATAACTCTTTTGGAACCAGTCATTCACTTTATTGAGACATTTAACATATTAAGCGAATGCCCTA
The DNA here is from genome assembly GCA_004115045.4 of Sinella curviseta. NCBI lineage: Eukaryota > Metazoa > Arthropoda > Collembola > Entomobryomorpha > Entomobryidae > Sinella > Sinella curviseta. Next base: position 51,818,644 of record CM023201.3, read on the forward strand.
TGCATATACCAATATATTAAGCTTGCATAAACAACTTTATGCTCGAGTATTTTTTCTAATGGGAATAATAATAAATATTCTGTGACCTATGGCTTTTCTCTCTCTCGCACTCTCGTAATATATAAAATGCGTATTCAATCAGGCATCGATGCAGCACACATAGCGCCTGAAAGAGAAGCAAGTCGAGTTATTTTCCATTTAACTGATCATGATGATGATTAGGATAGTGATTCCGTTTTTTATTATTTAGTGCATCAATAATATACTTTGCATGCATAATACACGCACGCTTTGTGTGGATCGACTCTGCACAGTCAACACTCTCTGCCAATGAGTTGTTTATCGTCACCGTCACCACCACCACTTGTCTCACTAAATAAAAGTCAGCTCAGCTATGCAGAAATGGGTGGAACGGATGGATGTACGGTAAAAAGGGTTAATATGTTGTGAAGGGTAGCTCTCTGTCTGACTGTCTGAGAGCAGTGCTGAAGCTCAAGTAGCGACCGACCGAATAAAATTATTCATCACGACTTCTGTGCACTCACTTCTGTACATCGCCAACGCAAAAAAATGAATACAATAAATGCATAATAAATTGTAAATATACATAAAACATTAAAAAGAACGATTTAGTCAAGACGGTATGGGCACAGGCTATAATTTTTATTATCAGGCTAATATTTTTTACTAATGCCAATATGGAATTTTATTATTTACCGCTGCTCGTATTTAAGACTGAATTAAATGCCAGCATGACCACACCAATTTCATGTAAAAGTTATTCACATACTGTATCATTTGGTCATTATTACAAAATATTTTAGCACTGCCCATTTCTCTTCAGGTAAAAATACAATTATCTTTACTACGCTGCGCATTCACTATTATCACGTGAGCAGTGTGCCCTTCTGAGAAAATAGCCTGCCGGTATAAACTACAATAGTTTGCATATCGGAAAATATTAAACATAGTGAGCAGAACCGTTTTAATAATGTTGATGTGCATTCATTTCAATGTGAATGTATTTACTAAAACAATGAGACTAGGTATTTTGCAAGTTTTGTGTTGACGACAAACCGAGCTTGAAATCAATTTTTTCTCGTTTCCAAATAAATTGTGGTAGATAAATGACAAAGCATTCCGTTCCATTATTTATACACGTTCATGTGGATATGTATATTTACTTTTGTAGGTACTTATGCTTTTTATGTATTTTTTTCATTGTAACCAATTATTTTTACTCCTAAGGCATTTTCTCATGTCATTAGTAAATGTTCAGTCAAAGCCCGTCATCACTAATACCACAACGAAGCTTTATTTATTTGATATGAATATTGTGGAATCATTTTATTCATTCATTCTGGCACTCACAACAGCCAATCATAGTCACATACCTATGCACTGTGGCAATCTTTTCGGTATCAATAAAATGATAGATATACATTTGTACATATTCAAAGGAAATGAAAAAAATGGGAAATGTCATTAAATTTCCAGCTGTGTGGCCGGCTCTTTTAAGTAAAACGAAAGAATACTCATCCTCATCATCGTCACTACAATCAAGCCGGTTAGGCATTGTGAGTTTAACAAAAGCAAAAGAAAGTAGTAAAAATTACACATTCTCCTACCTTTAGATTCTCCGGTTTCTTATTCGTCGTGGGTGAGGTATAAATATTGTTATTATGATTATTACCCGATACAAGTACCCATCACACTAATTGGTTGCGAAATACCTACTTTTTTGTACTTTTATATGAGTCATTGCCTCTGGCCAGCATACCAGCAACAGCGGTAACCCTATAGAGTTTGGTAGGGTGGTGGTAAAAGCAAAGACATAAACGGATTTTAAGTGCTTTACCACATAACCGGCAAGTAATACTTGTACATATTACCTATGCATATATTGTGCACCTGTCCTCCGTGATAAATAAATGCCAGAGCTCATTTCATTTCTTTACTCGTTTTCTCTCTCTCTCTCTCTCCCTCTGTCACTTTATTCAGTTCTTTCTTTTTTAATAGAAAAATAAAACCGATTGCTTAAATGTGTATAAAAAGTATTTATCTGATAATAAAATGAAACAGAAAATAAGCTATCCCATTTTAGTTGAATTGAACTTGGCTATAATTTTTTCTCTCTCATTCTTTCAGGAATTTCATCCATTCTGGTGTCTACTTCTTCTCTACAGTAGTTAATATTATTATAGAGTACGTTCTAATCTAATATTTTTAATAGAACTATTATACGACGCATTGTTTGTTTGATACACATTTTGTACTAGTGTCAGTGTCTGCCGGGTCCAAGTCGGTACAAAGCAGTAGTAGTGGGACAAGCAAAGAGAGCGCAATGTATATAGGTTTTTTGGCTGATATTATTATGGGGAATGGAATGTGTGGTTGTTAGTAGAAAAGAGAAAAATATGCCATAAAATTACAGGACAAGTATAAAAGTGTACACTTGTGATTATTTTATTGCTGACTTGGACTCTACTGGAGACATGTAAGAGAGGAGATACAATACGTACTTCTATGCAGGTAAATAGACTGAATGAGAAAGAGAGCGACAAGACGAATAGATTTTTTTCTGAATAACAACGAGAAAATGAATAAAAATACCTTGTTAGATAAAAAAATATAAAGTAGAACAACAGTCTAGCATGAGCATGGAAAAAGGAATAGCAATAGGAAAGTAAAAGTATGCAGGTTATAATATCTATGAACTAATGAATGTGGAAAGGAACACCTCATCCATCCAATCCATTTGACGACGACGACAACGAAGACGACGATGCGACCGTAATCGTAATCATCCTGATCACCATCATCCAATGTCTCAAACGTAATTTGAATGGGCAGAAGAACGGCAACGAAGACATGAAAGAAGAATAACATAAAAAAGAACAATTTTCTTTCTATAAGGACACCGATGTTGCTGCTGCTGCTGCTTTCAAGTGATGTTGTTATTGATGATGACGATCATCATTATCGTCATGATCATCGCACATTTTCTACCTCTTCTACTTGTTCAGGTTTTGGCTTGCGCTGCTGCTCCTGCTGCAAATACTTATGTCGTATGTAAAAGCCTATGTTCTTTCGAAAGAAAGAATGCTTGTCTCTCAGCATTATTAACAACTTGTATATAGAGAAACGTTATTTGTTTGAGATTGCATATAACGTGAAGTTTATCAATACACCGTATATCGCGGGACATTGCGCGTAAACTGGACAGAAAATGAATCCTCGCCGTATCGGACGGATCCTATTCCTACAACAAGAGAGAAAACCGAGGAGAAGAGCAATAACTTGATGAGAATATTTTATAGGCCAAGAGAATTTGACACGCGCCAGGCTATTTAGATTTTATGCAGAATTCCAAGCTACTTAGCTACCTGCCGAGATCTCAAGGGGGTCGATGTCACACGTAGTAGTAGCAGCAGCAGCACGCAAGTAACCATGCATCAGTATCCGCGAAGCGAAGTAGTGTAATAACAGCATTCCCTGAGAACCATCATGTATCCATCCTTTCATGTTACTTTTTTTTCTTTTTTTTCCTATAACGAAACCAAAACACATTTTATTTTTACTATTTTTTCATCTTCTTCCTCAGTGGCGGATCGGTGTAATCTAAGTAAAAGGGGAATAGAAGCAGCAGCATAAAAAGAACACACTTGTGAGCTAGAAGACGACGAAGAAGACGACCAATCTACATAAAATGTACATATGTAGACACATGTGGATTGAGAAAAGGTATAATATATTTTTTATTTTCTCAATCTATTACATGAATGAATCTATTGCAGAAGGGACAAAATCGGAAGGTGGAATGAGGGAATTCGAATCGATATCACATAGTCGTCTCTTGTTTGTGCTTACACTCATCTCATCACACACACACGTAACACATCACACCACCACTTACTTTACTTACATCACATTCATTTTCCTTCTTTTCTTTTTTAAATGTATTAAAGGTATTTCCATTGATATGGCTCATGAAGTAAATTCATTCCGAAGGGAACTGCTTTACTATCCTCGATCATTCCGGTTTTATTATTTGCATTCATTGTGTTTGTTTGTTTGTTTGTGAATTAAGTTAGTTTGCAGAATACATTTTGCTGACTAGTGTGCCTGCGTCTGTATCTGCACAAGATGATATTATAATACATGGAATAGTCAGTGTACAGAGCAAACTACAATTTAAAAATGTTATTGAAAATGAGAATGAGATGAGTAATGAGGAAACATTTTCAAAGAAAAATGCAATTCGAATCTCAATTTGTGAGCTCATACAATTATTATTATTGTGTACTCACTCAATCTATCAATCGAATGGTGAGAAGAGTGGAGACGAAATGAGGAAAATTAGCAATCCAGTCATGTGCCATCTTATCATTTTTCGCTTGTGTCAATGATGGTACACGAAATAGGAGAGAAATTCATTATTTAGCCTAGGCTTCCAACCATCAGCAGCAAGCGCAGCAAATTTAAATTCATTCCGTTTTTTGTATTTCACACGAGTGCAGACACTTGCGATGATGATACATGGCAATACCTCTCATTGGAAATCGTGTAATTTGTTACGCCACAACATGAGCCACAGTCACAAAATCGGGCATCTGTTCTGTTGTGATTAGATTGAACAGGCGATTTTTCTTATATGCTTATTTTGTACTTGTATACGCATCATTATTTTTGCATTGGCATCCGTTGACTCCACTTCAGTTCAGAATATGAGTTAATATATAAGAAGCAGGTATTATTATAATCATCGTGAAATTGGCATTGAGTCCAGTCGTGCATGTCAAGCTGAATCGCTTATAAGAGGAAACATGAACTCAATACAATAATGTCATCGGTTTAGAAGCAATCTGTTAGGGCAATGTGCTATAAGATATTTTTAATTGAGATAAATACCTCAATTAATAAATTCAAGATAGTGTAATTTTACCGCGGAACACCATTACGATGTGCATTTTTTGGGTGTTGCTACAATTATATCAGTGATAATCTTTTATCTTGTAATGTACCAAAACATAGTGCATATATATTGCTTTCTTGACACTATATTTTCAAATACGTTCAGCTAGTGAAAACTTTATAGGTGTCAGGTGTCCTTCTCGCGTAATTATTTTTATTCTTTCTCCTCGCGTTTGTTGACGCAGTCAAATTCTTTGCAAGAGGATATGCTGATGTGATGCAATACCACACAATTGTGGAATGTTGCTGAAAATGTATGAGTCTCATCATCACATTAGTTTCGTTGTGGTATGCAGATGTGTGTGGTGGATGGTGGTGATAATCCAAACGTCCTCGGCTCATCCTCTCAGTTCATATGAGACGTTTTGCATACTTCCCATGTTACACAAATAGTTTTCATCCTATCCATTTTAAAATGCTTTTTTCATTTCTTTACTGAAAATGAGTGAAAAAGAATGAAATGCGATGTGATGTGAGCGACGGTCTTGAAAAGAGCTTTTTTACTCTCTCTCTCTCTCTCCTACAAACACACACTTACTCTTTCCCCCGAACAACACACATCACACATCTAAATACCTACCGAGTATTTACCTCATCGTTTTTCATTCACTTTTTTTCCTTTCTTCTTCTTGCTCGTACTTACATGCTCACATGAGCAGTACTGCGTACCACCAATTCCAATCTAATACCAATATATATGGTTTTTGCATACGTAAAAACCTCTCATGCTCGTTTTTCTTTAGCATTCCGATCAGTCACTCTTCATTTTATTAGATCTTCGTTCTCTCTCTCTCTCTCCTATTTTCCATTTGATGGAAATGGTTTTTTCTAAAGGATCATTATTCTCCTTTTCCACAAATTTAATGCATTCCTCTGTGTACATTATTACAAAAAACATTACTTGCTTCTCTACTTCTCCTTCGTACAAACACGCAATAAATATCGCATACTTTACTTTACTTTAAGCATAATACACACACGGGCTCCCTTCATGACTGTGTGTACCTGACTTACTAATGCCAGTGCCACTGCCAATACACCAAATGACTAAAAAAATAAATAAATGGATAATCATCATCATGATCGTCATCATCATCACGTTCAGCATTACATCACCGAGAATCAAATAAAACGAACTCCATCGCATCCATATACCTTTTTATTTGACGTGATTAGCAATAAGAAAAAGTGAGAGAGAGATCCAACTCAATGCAATAAATTCAACCGAGGAAGGAGTAAAATGCAGTAGCATTATGGGTTTGTTCTTTCCAGCAACAGCAGCAGGTTCATTCAACGTATGAAAAAATGAGAAAAAAACGTGATGCATACCCATATTTTCTTTTGTGCATTATTATTATTACGATTTATTGCAAAAGAAAGATATAATATGTGCATGTTAAATATGTTGGTAGGCATATAATATTCATTTATAGTAGTTAGTAAAGTAATTGTAATCCAGAAAACCACTGCTTCATTAGTATATTGGTAAACACACTACACTACACTTACAAAATAATAAGCAACGAAGAAAAGCAAAAAAAAAATCTACACATAATTTCTTCAGTCTCTTCTTTATGCTTATTCTGGCTGCTGACGCCAATGAATTAGATATGTCTCGATTTTCAGGGATTGGTACACCACCGCCACTTGAAAAGATAAAGTCGGTTTTATTTACTTATTATTACCATTTGTATTTAGCTTTTCTTGTATTCATTTCATCAGCTCCTAGCATGATGCTGTCTGTCTACAAATAAATACTGACGATTATTAGGAGAAAATCTTGATGATGACGACGATGATTAGAAGGAGGAGGAGGATGCTGACGCATTTCAAAAACTCAAAAGGCATTTTTTTGTTCAATACAAATTCACCGACAACGAACGTACCAACCACGTACCCTTTGAACAATCAAACAGACAGGCTCCACCTAAAAATACACACAAACATCCAACTCACGAAACAAATTATGCTGCACATTATATTATAAACATCATCATTCTCATCAAAAGACAATTCATCTGACATTTTACATGCAGAAGTAAGTTATTCTCATTGTTCTATTTATTCTATTTATCTGCAGCTTGCAAATGACTTTATTCATTCAGACAATATGATAAGAGGGTAATGTGTATGTTCAAGGTATATTATTTGTGTTATTTATAAAAGCACATAAGCATAATTAAATTGGATGTTACATAGGTATTATTGTGAAATGTTGATGATGCATCTGAGGATGACGTTTATTAAAAGGACAGCCTCTACAATTAAAAACCATTTCAAAGAAAGAATGGTGGAGGGAGCGGAAAAAATTTAGGCAGTATCTCTTTCATTTTCCAGTTCAGGTATCGGTTTTATGTACTGAATTATTATGGAAATAATAAATTATTCCAGTCATGTAAGAACTTGATGCTATGCTTTTGAGTGTCGCTTGAGTAGTGGCAATAGAAAAAGGTAAAAACAAAGTTATTTTAAGGGACCCTCCTTCTCTTAGGGATATATGCTGATGAATATAACAACGATAAACGGTGACAATTTACATTTGAAAAAAATACAGTTGAGTTTTTACTGGCCATGTTAAGACAAAGCGTAGTTGTTATTACTTCACTATATTGATTGGAAAAGATGATAAACCGTTGAGGAGAGAGCGAGAGAGAGAGAAAGAGAGAAAATGAATAAGGACGCTGCTGCTGATGACAAGAAAGAAAGAGACAAGTCAGATGAATGATGACAGAATGGATCATCAAATCCGTCAACATATTTTTTTACTTGTCTTCTTGTCTGAGAAACGAAGAAAGAGCTGAGCTGACTTAAAAATAAAAGAGGTTCATGCATGAATGAAGAAGTTTTTTGCTGACACACATATATACTGACTGACTGAAAAAGAGTATGTTGAATGTATGTATATGCGTCTGTCTAAATATTCTTAGCCTAAATACCAGTAGAATCTTCTCTGTGTACAGGATTGATCCCCTTCTTCTGAGAGTCCTAAATGAGGATGATTGAGAGTAGCAAGTTGAAGAGAAGAAGCGGCAAAGGATTTTGTTTTTGGTAAGCTACTCTACTTCCACTACTTTGTTTCGTTCTATAAAAGTATTATGCAAATTATTCATTCCACCACCAAATAAATTACAACGGCTTTTGTGCCACCGTGTGTGGCGGCTGTTCAATGGCGACTGATGATAACACTGTAAGAGAAGGGAATCTAAAGGATATTTTTATGCTAAAACAAAAGAAAATATGAAAGATTCATCTGATAATCCATCTGTACAATCTACCGAACTTTTTTTTGTCCTCGAGTACTCCATTTCAAATTTCAACTACCGCAATACTACCGGTATCACAATCTCTGTTCTGTGTGTGACTGGAAGCGAAAGACATGCATGACCGTCGTGATGAGAATCATATCACATATCATGATCATTCACGATCATTGTCAAGTAAAAATACGCCTATTATTCCTTGTTGAAACAATAGAGATGGTGGTACGAGTAAGCAGTGGTGGCTGTTGATGGTCTTCTTCAGATGAAAGTACCCAATAAAATATGTAAAAAGTTGTTTGTAAAAATTAAATGTTATCTGAGAGTGATGCCGACCAGTTGGTCCATGATGTAGTTTAAATCAGACTTTTGAATTCGGTACTAATACTTATGAGAAAAACGGACTCGGAGGACTGCGCTATCACACAGTTGTTTCAAAAAGATATATAAGTAGTACAACAGGACCTTAATTTTAAAAAAACAAGTAAGTCTTAAACGAGACCGAATAAGTAATTAAACACACCCTATTTTTTTACAGAATCACATTCTCATAGACAGACGCTTTTCATGGAACTGGGAACGCACTGTAGACAAACCTGAATTGAATTCGTTTTGAAAAATAAATCCCAAGTAAAAATAAGTTGCTGTACATCCTGCATCTGGTCCTTTTTGTCAGTTAGTTAGAGAATGAAACTGGAACTTTTAAATTCGATGTCCATTTTTATAACTTTTTGTTGATCAGCGATGATCATTATTTTACCATCATCTTCATTCATCTGCATGTTCATTCACGTCTCATCTCATTCAAATCTTGTCTTGTCCTCCTCCGGTCGGTATCAACAAAATATTACGCGTTCTATGAATTTCATTTTAGAAATTTTCGACAATGTAGGCAGTAATGTACACACTGTTTTGGCATTTTCTTCATTTCTTTCCCTTTTGTTATACACATCGAGACGAGGCATGACAAAACGTGCATACCAAATATAGCAACAAAACTATTTAATCGATGTTAGTTGTACGCACCATAAAAAACTGGCAGCGCCATAAATAGGAAATATTCTTTGAAGTGCTTGCTTCGTGTACCACGCTCGACATTATCCAATTCAAGTTCAAAGACGCAACAGTCATGATGATGTGATCTACCTACTAGGTAGATGGACCTCTATTTAATCACTCATTCCTTCTAACGCTTTTTTATAGCATGAGTTTTGGGATTAGGAGGTCTCCGTCCTTAGGCTAAAGCTGCATTGTTGTTGATGATCATGTGTGATATATACCACTGACGCGACTAGATGAATCAGTTGGACATAAAAAATTAAATTTTCTATTTCATTTCTTTTTATTCTCTTTGTTTCTGTTCATTTTGATGTTACGAAGTGATAACTTGATTTTTTGATGGGGTCTGGGATCCAGCAGCACAGCAGCAAAGGCAACCCCGTAGGTGCACTTCTTATTAATTTTCAGGTAAGCAGGTAAAGTGCTTCAAAGGGTCACTGTAACTGTATCTCTAAATTATCCCCAACAAAATGCAATGATCATATCGAAAGATTGAGTATGTGAGTAATATAAGTAAGAAGTATGCAATCAGTACGTATACTGTGCTGAATTACAAATTGTATGCCCTTAAAATTCAAATGATAGCACGAGTAAATCATGCCATCCTCATTCATTACTACTCAGCACATAGAAATCAGGTTTTTGTCGATGATGAGTTTTCTACCGTTGGAAAATCTAGCTTAGCCAATGTAATGTGAAGTTATATGCAAACGCATTCCCGTCCAGAGGCATAATTTGTATTGTAAAATCGTTAAAAAACTTGTGAGATACACATATCACGACGGTGAGATATAAAAGATTAGATGTGAAATATTGAAAGATACTATGATGGACAATGGTGAGGTCAATGCGTCAACGCATTTGAATAATGTTGTTTGTAAGAATCAACTCCGAATATCTTTCTGTCTAGTTCTTAAACTATATTTTGATCAAAGCTTCTCACGGGCAGTGGCAGGCAAGTTGATTCAAATTTCTTATGTTAGCTTATGATTTGAGATCGTTTCAGGCAAAAATAGGTTTCATTAATGGTCCCTTTTAACTCCATGTCATCCTCATATTTCACATCTTCACACCTAATGTAATTACCAACAGATATGACACGAGACAGGGTAGGCATTAGGCAATGCAGAATTGTATGTGCATTGAATAGTTGATGGTAGAAACAAGTTTTCTTGCACGATATTGATATCCGTGCCGTAGCCTTGTATGTTGTTTTTTATCATGACCCGGGGATGGCGGCCAACTCTTTTAAGCTTGACGGTGCCGTACCGTACAATATCATCCAATTAATTTCTTAGGCGAAAGTAGTCATTTAAATCTAAGATATTCATCACATATTTCTAATATGTACAGAAAACTGGAATATCCACAATCGTATGCATTTTTCTTTATTCTGCGTAGATAAAATAAAATACATAGAAATGTACCAATACCAAAACAAAAGAATATGAATTTGATAATATAAATACAATATATAGGTACATCGATATATAAAAGTAATACGTATAACATATAGGCATTGTATAATATGGATATGTGCCTAACGTACGCTAGATTCATCTTCCCAATTCCCTCCTTCCTGTTTAACAAGAAAGTTGGCTTTATCTGGTGAAAGTAGGCTTTGCTCATCCGTCATCAACAGAGATGGATTTTACTGTTCCTTCTTGGTAAGTGTTAGTGTGCGACTTAAGCGAGTCAGAAAAGAAAAGAGTGGAAATTAAAATGCCATGATTTTTTTTACAACAAATGAAACTCTTCCTAGTTAGTTCGCTACGGAATATGTATATTATTATTATGTCTAAGCTCTTTTGAATACTTAAAATAGGTGTACATGCATCTCTTCCTATCCGCCACATTCACCACTACACTTGCTGTTTTTATGTATGTACTTGTGCGCTTCCGCTACACTGATGTTAATACACTAATACTTTTTGCTATACCATTCCATCCATTAACCAAGCCACCGCCATCATCATCGCCACCATATTTTCTTTATTTCTAATATGCATACTTACCATAAGTCGATACTATATAGATTGCTATTATTTATAGTACTTACTGGTAATACCATTTAGTATAAAATTATTCTTTCCTTCCTCCTCCACCTACTTGTTATTTTCCCTATGTAAACGAACCAACCACAACTCTTGTTGAGATCCTACCACACACTCACCATTTTCGCTTTTTCATAATTACAAAACTCAATCTTCTTTACTTGCAAATGTCTATAAAGTCTACAAAAAGAAATAAGAAAAACTCTAAAAGCTGTTGCTCTTCCTGCTCGAAGAAAAAATAATAAAAAACGGTTTCTTTCCATCTCGACAGCTCTAATCCATCCTCTACGTTTTACGCATTACAGCCTCTGCTACCCATATAGAGTTACTTAGGCTTGCTGGCTCCATTCATTTATCTCACAAAAAAACTGAAGGGAAAACGTTAACCAAACCAACAAGCGAGCTAACAAGTCATCTGCAAAGAGGTAGGTAGGAGAATTTATACACACATAAGAATACAGGCTGTGCATGTGTGAATGAGAAAACATTAAAAACGCAGGAAACCGATTTGCATACAAACTAATCGCTTTTAGTGGCAAGAGAAGAAAGAGAAAGCAAGCGTACTCACAAAGAGTGAGGGAGATATAAACAGTCACAATGTTTTTCCTTCATTTTCTTCTCAGGAGATGAAGCATGAATTTATGTACATATTATACATACCTAATCTACACGTGCATATATTATACCTTGAAATACGACTTTCTTTCTTTTCTTAACTAGAAAAGGAAAGTAAACCGCGTTGCTCATCTTATCTTAAGCTTGGCTCTTCTCAACTTTTTAAGAAAAGTAAGCATCTGTAAATTACAGTTGGGATTTAATCTGTCTTAAAGTCGTCCTTCCTTTCTCGCTCATTCCTTCTCCATCTGAGCATAGGTACTTCCTGGAATCTTTATACAGGGCTTTCCTTAGAAGAAAAGAATATAAATGGTGTGCTCCCTTTTATTATTTTTTGCTTTCATTTTCTTTTGTGCTCCTTTCTCATCACCATCATCATCACCAGACGAAGCCGAATGAGTAGATTCACATAAGGAGCAACCCTCGATAGATTACCTTGTCTTTTCCTTATGTTGATTTTCTCCCCAACTCATTTTCATTTCCTACTATTTTTGTCTTCGTTCAAATTCTTCTAATCATCATCAGATGGGATATGAGGACTTGAAAAGTACCACCAGTACGAGAGCGCATGTTTTCTTTTTAAATCATTGACATTAGATGATGGCAGGTGCCATATATACGTGATGGAAGCATAAATGTATTTATTAAAGACAAATATTGAATAGAAAAATTCGTAATTATTATAAAAAGTTGGTTAGATCATTTATACATATTGTTTTCATTACAACATACTAGGTTTCTTCACAACAGTCCCCCCTTGTCGTAGAGTAAAATAACTTCCAGCTATTTCGCTATTTTGCCCTATTACACCAGGTGGGAAGAATGAGCAATCCTTTTGAAAAAATACGCATCGTCCTTTTTGGATAAGTATACGCAAAGACAAGCTTTGTCTTTTCTTTATATGCAAATATATGTTAGCTTTTGTGAGGAATATGGCCCTACGTACAACAATCTAGCGAACACACGTGCCCTTATTGTGTCCATTTCCCCAGCAGTCATCTAGCACTAGCATCACCAAAACAGCACCAGAAGTTACGAACAATGAATGAAAAAGGTTCATCTCGTCCAGGAAGCTTTTCCTACATCACAGTCTCGCATTTGCATACAGACAAGATGAAGAAATGTACGTCTTTTCTTTTCATAATGAAGTGGTCTGTGTATCTATTTCCCTTCTACTTCTCTCTCTCCCCCCGATCCCTCTTTCTCTCCTCTCTCGATCTCCTTTCTTCTCTTTATTTTATTTCCTTTCGTATAATGATAATAACCATAATATCATCCCCATCAAGTAGAGTGTGTAGCATTCCATGAAACGCTTGTGTATTATTTCTCCTTTTCTTTCATTCTGCCCTTATGTTGCCAACAACATGAGATGTATTTTTTCTTCTTTTCTCAATGCTTGATTATGCAAATGAGTGAACAATACACTGTTACTGACGCTACTGCTGCTGCTGCTATTGTTGTATGCACAACAAAAGCAAGAAGACAACAACTGAAGGAAAGACACAGAGATAGCAGGAAAGATACACACATGCCCAACAAACAAAGATTCTTTTCTACTCGCTCGCTCTCAGTCTCTCCACAGTTTCGTTTCATGTTTTCTCTCGTTCTGGTAGCGTACACGGTCTTTGTCTCAATCAATATGACGATGATGATTCCCTGGTTTTTCAGTTTTACTTTTTCGACTCTGAAGTTGACGGTGTTCTGCTGGCGAACGTCAATTCTCTACTATATTTTTTATTTATTTTTTGCTCCCCAGAAGCAGAGTTGCTACGTATCAAGTAACAGGAAACAAAAGAAAATATTGGGAATGAAGAACTCCTACTGGAATTGCATGGAGAAGATAAATTCCACGGACTCTTAAAACGGAGGAATGAACTCTTAAACCCAATATCTCATGCACTTTCCGCTTTTTCGTCCTTACTTAAAATACTTAAAATGCATATTTTGATGTGACAATGTATATACAAATTTCAATCTTTTCGGGTGCTTTCCAGATATTTGATAATGATGATTATGCAGAGATAATTACGTGCGTCATAATCAGATTTAAAAATAAAATCATACACAGAAGCAGTTTTAATAAATTTAAAAACACAAGATTATTCGTCCAGATGCAATATGGCAACCTGCACGCAATGCCTGCACACTGTGAGTAAAAATCCAACCAAAGAAATATATTTAAGGCGCACTAGCGCGGTCCCTCCTATACTTTCATTTATTGAAAATTTGTATTAATTATATTCGGCTATGCCGAGTCGTCATTAATTATAGCGCTTGTGATGCATTCAGATTACCAATACAAAGTATTGCATTGCAATGCTGATGTATGTTTTGTGACCCGTTGAAATCATCATCAGCCTGTTCCGGTATGAAGGAATTTGAAATTAAGAGAATGCCTGACTGGATTCAAATTCAATGGAATCAAATGAAATACTTAAATTATAATTCTTTCAACTCCTACTCCTTTACAATGTTGTGTTTCTCCAACAAGAAAATGCAAATGACCATGCCTTTCCATGATCCAACTAAAAGTCTGCCCGGAGGAGATATCCTTTCACTTCAACCCGTACACACGCCATAGTGGTAACTTTTGCTCATTTGGTTTTTCTTTGAGCTTCATAGTTTTTGACGACGCAAGCATCTGTGTCCGCTTCATTAACTCAAACTAATGAAAACTGTTGAAGTTGGAAAGTTGGAGTAGGAAGAGCTAGTGAAAGAACTGACGTGTACATGATCATCAGCATTGTGTTTCATCCGATTTAATTTAAGGCTTCAGTAGTAAGTAGGAGTAGTGCTTTCTGGAAAATGGAACAAAGTAAACTTGATGAACAGAAATGGACAAAAGGCTTTCCTGACTAGCTAAAAAATGGACGGGAGAACGGGAAGGATCCAAAATCCCCGCAACCAACGCGCAAGGGAAAGCAAGTGGAAAGTGAATTTTTCGGAATGATGGAAATGAACGGAACAACGGGGGAAAAGAAATGAAATAGGAAAGTTGATTGACTTGTTGAAAATAAATGGATGAAGAGCAGAACCAAACAGACAGGCATACATGGAGGTATTTACTATAGAGAATCAGCAGCTAAGAAGCTAACGGAAAAAATTAAGAGGATTTTTCAACAGAATCAGCATAAATATTGATGGAGGATTTGGAATACTAAAAGTTGATGATGTAATATGGTGGTAGGGTGATGACGAGGGTCAGCCAAGCTTCATTTATTCCCTTACTGTTTAAATATGTAGCTGTGATTAAAGATCCAGGCCCATAAAAGCCAGGAGAAGAGAAAAAAGTGAGATTAAGTTTCAGACTTTCAGAGATTTTGATTAACAAGGGAAATAGCCTTATTAACCCTATTGGTGTTGACCGAAAAATGGACAAAAACTTTTTAAAAAATTCCCATTCATGCAAATGGAAAAATTCTCTGGTATTGTGATGATTGGCAGGTTTTTCAAAATAATTACAACTTAAATCATATCTGTATATGGCATTCTAAATTGTTTTAAATGATGGTAAATATTTTGTTATAACTTTAATGCATCGAATATAAAATTAGTAAATTGTCATTTTACAGAACAGATAAAAGTAGGCAATGCAAACCATTCACTGGGCACTTGGTATCAACAAAGTTGAAAGTTTTACTTTTTATTCTCTGTAAATTCGGATGGATCTACGTAGAAGGGTATTGCACCAGGACTACATACCACATATTATGTATTCTGTCGTCCACTCGAAAAAATTACATCTTATTCCAGTCAGTCCGACGCCTAGGCAGGGGGAAGCTCATCACAAGTACAGGAAAGAGGCTCTTTTTCTTTTATTCTCCGTCTTTCTGTGATAATGTGTCTCTGTCAAAGTGACCGGACAACGGAGAAAGCCAGGAGCTTACTCTGCATAATGTTACCTACCACCACGTTTCCAGTGTGCAATATAAAAATGCTAAAAAATCTCTTTCAGTCAGTAACGAGCAGAGTAATACCTTTTGTAAAGTAAAAATGATAACAGTAAATGGTAATGATGAATAGAGTGCTCACTTGCTCACTCGACAACTAAAATAAAATGATATCTTGAGAAGAATGGAATGGTCAACAACACCAGCTCCACACAATCCAGTTGCATTTTATTTTTCGGACGGAGAAAAAAGTAAGTGTACAGGAGAAAAAATTTCATGAATAAAAAGTAAGGAAGGCACCAAGAAAAAATACTCGGGAAATAATAAATGGATGTGTTTGTGCTCTGGAGACATTCACGTTTCTACATATTATACTATGCATATTATTAGTAATATAAAAAATATAATATTTTTGGTCATCTTTACTTCTTCTGTTCTGGTCATTTTCGATGTGATACTAAAAAGCAAGATATCAACCAGAGATCTGTGAATATATAGGAAGGCATTTCAACTACCCGCGTACAAAACTTTTTTTAGAAGCGGATACGACTTTGGTATTTACAACTCTCTCCCAAATATTTTGGAAGAGTATAAAAGGAACGGAATCTTCGTCCGACACTCGATTTCATGAAATGTCGTCCACTTCATCATCATCATCACAACATTTGCATTAAGCAGAGGAAACTAGGAAAATTGAAGAAAAGATAGGATATTTTCGATGCATTCATGCATCAAGACGAAGAAGGCACACTGCATGTATTACTCTTTCGAAAGAATACAATGTTTTTTACTCGTTGTGCCTTTTGGCCGTTTACCACACTTTTGCCGGATGTCATCATTTTCATGCAAAATATATCAATGTACTCGCCGTCTATCTCAAACGGTGATAGTAGTAAGTAGTGTAGCCAATAGCTCTGTCATCTCCAAGTTTTTGTCTGTCCACCCCACCTCTTTCTTCATCCTTTCTTGCCGACTTCGCCTCTTATTATAAAACATGGCATATTCTAACATAAGTCTTGACATTCCCATTAAGCTTCTTTGCAAAATAGGAGAAGGTACTGGGTATAGTTTTCACCATATTCTCCACGGGAAATGGAAATAAAGCAGTAATGCAATAATGGCTAGTGTGTAAAGTCCACTCAATAATAATAATATTTCATTGTATCTTCCTTCACTTTATACTTTTCCTTAATGTTATATCGCTACACAAAAAAAAGTGTCAGGATAAATATCAAAATATGGGGAAGAAATGTATGGTATGATTCAAACTCAAGTAATGATACCCCCTACACAAATTTACATGGACGTAACCCATGCATTTACTTCATATGTATATTTCGAGGAAAATAGGCAATAATGATTTTGATATTCTTTCCGTGTTCCTGGCTGTCAACTCGCCAGAAAGCATTAAGAATGCTTGAGAGGCTTCTTTCACTTGTAAATTCATCATAAATTGACATATTTCCATTTTTATTATGACACTTTTTTCTGGAAAGGATAGATGGACTTTGGTCTGATGATTTCGTTTACATTTTTGCGAATCATGATGATGAATAGGTAATGTTGAGTATGCTGAACTCACGTGCAAGTTGTACGCTTTCTTTCATTAAGTGAATTAGCTATTTAAAGGCTAATCAATCATTAATGAAATATATTTAGGAATATATGGACATATATACCTAAGTAAAACTACACCAGTACTATATTATTTCTACATTTTTGCCATATGAGGTCATATGGATATCTTTCAAAATTATATTATTTAACTACTGTAAATATATAGAAATATATACTATTTGCAGTAGTGTCATTGTATCGTACGCATTCTATTTAACATTTACCACATACGAGTATATAGAACATCGTTCTTGAAAGTATTTAAACTGCTTGTTCTTGAAAGAGAAATATGAATTTTGTGTTTTTTTCTACAAAAAGCGTTACTTACGTATTCATATTTCCCAACTAATAGTTACTGACCAAGCGGAAATATTTTTTGCTGTCTGCTTGCTAAGAAGGATGGCAGAAGCAGGGAAAGGAGTCTCTTTTATGACAGGAGCTTCATCATCCTTTGTGTATCTTGCAGTAACAGAGAGCCAATGAAAAATGGAAAGGAAAAGGAAGCTGGACTTTTGAGGGCGTTGTATCACATATTACTCTGAAAAAGTAAAAAAAAAACATTATGAAATCGACGAGTATAGTGCTAGCTAAAAAAACTGCTTCTCATCTCGCTCTCTGTCTGCTGACGAGATGGACCATGTAATTCCAAGTATGTGAGAGTAGGGAAGCAAACTACAAAGTAGTAAAAATAGTGATCTATTATAATGTATTCATATTTTCATATAGAGAGAAAAATGCCTAAAAGAAAGTTTTCTCCTCTTTCTGGTCAAGAAAAAAATAAGTAATGTGTAATGATATAAAGTGCGGGTGTCCGGTCTAACATTCTTATATCATCAACAACAGCTTCCCTACTCCGAGTTATAGAATGCACCAACGCCAGAAAGGAAACTCGAAAGCAGGAAAATTGTACCCTGGTATTTTTCCCTTTTCACTGTGGCTCTCTGTTGAAGGCAAGTAGTTTAGTTAACAAATGTTACTCTGAAAATGGAACGGGAAGATTTTTTTTGTCTGTATACTTGGAAATGCGTACATTTTTATACAGCTTTCCACAATTTTATAGGAGAAATGAAAAATATACATACATTATTTGCATTTGCATATTATCAGGCGCTCAAAGTATCCTTCCGCATCTCTCGTTGTCACTTCGTTTTACATATCATCTGACACAATCTACAGACTATGGCCATTCCATTACATTTTTTTATGTTGCTCGTGCTTTTTAACGTGGGTTCTGGAAAAAATTATTTATTTGATGAAAGGAACAGGATGTACACTAATATATTTCAGTGATTTTTCTTCATCTAAATGCACTTTCCCTTTTCTTTCTCCTACAATCATTTTTTGCTCGCTTTATGGTTTCGTAATCTTTTGGTATTGATTTCTTAAAAGCTGCGACAAAAAATTAATAATCCCTCCCTCCCCACCCACGCAATTTACGTTGACATCATAAAATAAGTCAGAGGGGAAAACACGTGATAGGCTTTCCAATGTTTTCTACATCATTTATGTATGAACATATCATCATTCAATTTTTCATTATGGAAAATACATTAAAACTCATAAGAAGCAGCGCACGAGAAGCACGAGACAGCACGTATAAGATGATGAAGAGTAAATTTCAGCCATGTTTTTCTTCACTACTTATACACAACCGTGTATGCATATGAAAAAATTTCTTGTGTTCGCAGACACAAGACAAGGCAGAGAGAAAGGATCCCTCAGTATTCTCCTCATTCATTTAATTAATATCAACGGACCTCGCTCAAAGACCATCCATCATTTTCGTATCTCTCTTGAACAAACTTCCTTATTTGATAGCTCATGCTAGTAGTTCTCGTCGGAGAAGCGATAGTGCTGGTGTGCTTGTGTGGTGACATGTACGAGGCTCCGTTCTTCCTCCTGGATTTTCTCTACTTTTCCTTTTACTTTAGAAATATGCTTGTTGAGGTTTTAGGTCTGCTGGAATCATGACGATGTGGGCAGTCTCATCCTCTCTTCTTATATTGTGCCATGCACATATCGCGCTGAAGAGTGAGAGGAGCTGAATAAACGATTTCATCTAATAACTCCACTTCCACTGCTCGTGTACTACTAGTCAGAAGGACGCTTTCTCTGCAAGAAATTTTTTCGTTCGCCTTTTAATACTTACCTTCCTTCTGGTACCATCGTCGTGATCTTCATGATGACGCGTGTGGTTTTTCTGGATATTTTCATTCTTATTGAAAGAATGTATGCTACATTAAAGAAATTTACTGAAATATACTTACTAGATATCCCTAATCATCATGTTTGTCCTTGTATCATCGCCGCCTTATAGCTGTCCCAAATGAAAAATTGTCGACCAAGCAGAAAAACTTAAAAATACACCGAGGAACACAGAATACAAAATACGAATTTCATTATACAACTTTTCGTCCGGTCCAAGGAAAGAACGTAGAAAGTATAACATATACTGTTTAACTAAAATGATAATTATTATCACGGTCACGGAGGGAAATGATGCACGAGCCGTGCATTTAGGCATGTTATCGGGATAACATACACGCATATATATTGTGTATACACCCTTCTAGAAAGCACAAGTGTGCATTGAGTAATACACAGCCGTAATTAAAATATAATAAAATACTCTATAATTATTGAGTTTTGTATAATTATAATTTATCATCAAGTAATATTTTTACAGCGTGTGCTCTATCTTCTACCATCACACTTGACTTAACAGCCATGTCAAAAAAGTTAACTAAAGGAAAAGGGTTCACCTTTTATATTTGTTGTATAAAGAAAGATAAAAAATTTGTGACTGAATGAATGAATAAGAAAACAATTCTTATTTTATGATTGCCGACTATTACAAGTACACCGCAGCTTGAGTATAAACAGGTAGACGACTTCAGTGACTTGTGAACATCATTGAGCTCTCAAGTCTTAACCTGTCGGTTTTTTATTAAGGAGATGAAATGATTTTCCATGTTTAACAACATCGTTGGTGGAGTCATCAGGCTCCAACGTTTTCTTTTACTGAGCTGATGTGATGAGTCTCCTTTTGCGTCATAGCAAATCATATCTGTTTTCGCAAGGATGCCTTATATCATTAGCAAAAGAGATGATGAGTAGAAGAGAAAAATGGTCGGTAGTAGAATAAGGAACATGTAAAAATGAAGGAGCTATTCTGCACAAACAGAAGAAACAAGACAGACGCTGTGAGTGAGTCGAGGGCCCTCCCATTGAAATTCCTTCAAAGTCTTGGAGAGTCTCTCTCGTCATCAACGAATATATCGCTAACAGAAAAAGTAAGAATCAAGCATAAGCGTTAGTAGTAGCTATGAACCAAATTATATGTACCTATATGTATTTTTATAAGTGGGCATATTCATTTTTATTATTTTATCATTATAAATTTTATGTAAAATGTGTGTGTGGAATGGAAACATGGAAGACTGAAAGAACACAAGGTCTTTTGCACTCAACTCTGTTTGATTCACCACCACCACAATCACTCCATATGGACGAAAAGGTAACTAAAAATAAGAAAAATTGAAGATGAGGCAGACTCTTGTCCTAAAAAAATGAGAAGTAGTAGTTTTGTTGATGATGTTGAAAGTATAGTGGATGGTGGTGGTTGGTTATGAGTGAGCTAGATGCGCGATAGCATTCAAGAGGAAGAGAAAATTTCCCCTGAAACGATCGCCGTGTGTCAAGAGCTGTCTGTCAGGTTATAATTAAGTTTCTTTGAAGAAAAACGAAGAGTGGTGAGCTATATAAGATGTTGAAAAAATGAGGGAAAAGTATGATGATAACCGCACATTTGTTGATGGTGGTGGTGGTAGTAGCAAATACAGTAAGGTGCACGTCATATTATTTACGTACGTATGGTTTTTATGTATATGGTGCTTATTAAGACCAGCTTTTCAAAATTGTGACTTTTTTAAGCATGCAAATTAGACTTGCTATCAGTGGAGGCAGCAACTGAAAAGATAAGTGTTGGTTATATATACACACAGGTTGTGAATTAAATGTGAAGAAAAAATGTGGAGGACCCCTATCGTTTCCGACTTCCTTCCAAAAGAAACGAGAGCGCAGCGATGAAAGAACCTTGTAAACTTTTCGTTCGTCAGAGTAAATTTCCCTTTTTATCAGTCAAAAAGAATCATCGTTATCATTACCGTCGTGTACTCCTTCCGTGAAATTTTAGCCCCGGGATGATATAATTAATACTGCTAATTAGGCAAAAGGGCGAAAGATGTGTTTCCTCTAGATGTAGTACACAAGCACTGATATGCATACAGAATAAAACCCATCGCCACATGATGTACATATTAGAAAGCACTCCACTACCGAATCGTACTACCAGTCATCGTTGATCACCGCAAGGGAAAGGGATACCCTATGGCACAAATGTACAAATACAAGTGGAGACTGGGGTAAATTAACAAATATACTTATTGGTGTATGCTGTCGAAAACACAATGCTACAACAAACAAAAGTGAATGTAATTAGAAGGTTTAATTGAGCTATGAAGAAATAATTAGACAAGCGTAATGAGTGACAAAGGGAGAGAGTCCGGAAGACAGTAGGGAGACGTGGAAAATAAAACGAACGTGCTAACAAACAGACATTCTCAAAGGGTACGTATTATCATAAACGAAATTTATATCATATTCAAGTGCATAATAAAAACGAAAGCAGCCTCATTGTCCATTCTGTCTCTTTGGGCCAATGTTCGCCATTCATACATATAGGTCTTCCATAGAAAGTACATGAACAGAGCATCAGGATCTGTAGTTTATTTGGTGTAGAACAGTTCGTGTTGCGTAGTTAAATGATAAAATCCAATTGCTGGATAAACTGCGACGGGGTCTTTTGAAATGTATGCTGCTACATGTGATCAAAGAAAATAAAAAGAAGCAAAATGCTCTGCTCTCCAGCAGTGATCCTCAATTACAAGCTTCCTTTTCATTGTATCTGTGGTTCTGGCTCCTGCAGTGGTTATTCATGTACTGTAAAGGTATATGCATTCAAGAACATAAGATATTACGATATTAGCCATATTATCATCATCTGTCTTGTGTTTTGTGCATATATGATACATTCCCAGAGAAATTTACATATTAAGTAAGCATCATCATTAGCATACTTCACGTTACATTATCGTGCTCTGCACATTACGGGTTTATACCACCCGGTCATTATTACTTATTCGCTCTCACCCTTCTTTTGTTTAACTATACATATGCATTAATATAACACACTATTGTCTTTTATTGTTGTAATAAATATACGCGCATACACACAATAATTTGACTATCTGCACTGTGCACACCACTACTGGTGGCTGGTGATAATTATCTGTGAGATGAATATTTTCCTGGATGAAGGGAAATGAATGAGCCACTAAACACTATAAAAGGATTTTTAAGAGCTCAAAGCACACAAGAACTCTCCCCACCAAAAACAGGATTATTATACCGACATAACCACCACTGGCTCTTTTGTACAAAATTTGTAGTTTTACTTTTAATCGTCATGTATTTATATAAGTTAAAACAGTGATCGTACTAATCTGGAGTATTTTGCGCTGCCCATCAAAATGAAGGGCAAGCAAGGGAACTGAAATAAGCAGTAAAAACTGTGTTCCGTCAAATGATGTATTGTAATATATGATTGCAGCAATGATGGTTAAATGAAACAAAAGAGCTGAATGAATGTATAAAGTTCATACTGAAATCGAGTAAAACAATGAACTCTTGACACATATGGGCTTTTAATATGCCCCCATGATGATTTTGATGATAGTGTAAATGAGGAAAGAGGGGGACAAGGAAAACAAAAGGATAACATTTTCCCTGTTGCTTGATGAGCAAAGTTGGCTCTTTTAATGTTTCGTGTCTCCAAATGGCTGCTAGGATGATATCATGCAATATTCACCAAGCAGTGTTTACAAGAGCGAGAGATTTCACACTTTTTCGTTGGCATTACATAAAAGAGAAATGAAGACCGTCATTAAATGCTTGTCTGGCCGTCTTTGTTTTTGCCGTAGTTCCGAGAGATCTCTCTCTGGTTTCTCGAGACAAAAGGCACAGGCTTAAAGGGATTTTTTGTTGTATTCAAGTGCTTACACTTATAAACAAACATCATCATAGCGAATACGCAACGCAAATGCACAAGCGGAAAAAGGAATGAATGACTTGCAAGGAGGAAATTAACAGAAGTGTGAGAGAAACGCTAAACAGAAGTTCATAGGATAGAAAAACAGTTCAAGGATGAAAATGTTAAATGTAATGTAATGAAGATGATGACGATGATAATAATAAGAATAACACGACACGCTTTTTGTTTTCATCAGCATGAACAACAACGTGTTTGTAATTCCTAAATAAGCCTTTCCCAGGCCAAACGGAGGGAGTGTGAAAACTTGGCTTGTGCCAAGGAAAAGATGATGATGACGATAGAATGAGCATTCCCCTTTCTTCTTTCATTGACACAATAATTAGTAAATCTTCGCATAAAGTGTTTGTTTTATCACCACGCTGTTTTGTTTCTTGCGTTTTTATTTCTCTCCCGGTTCGTTTTGTTTATTTTGCTCAGTTGAGAAACTGGCAAAATGTCATGATGTCGTGTCATTTGTTCTTATATAGCTGCCTAGACTGAGCTTTGGTGGTGGCTGTTGTAGAGGCATAACAACTCGACATGAGTTGTTTCTTTCCCCGGGTGTTGTTCCAATTATTATGTTACAGGAGGAGGTTACAAACTCATCTGATTTGACTGAGTGAGTTGTAACTTGTAAACCCTGTACCCAGATATATATACTTACTACCAAACTGGTTGCCACTTTTTTGCTGAATGGTGATGATGGTGAGCTAACTGAAATCAAAGTGAATCTTGACAGGCATGACTTGCATACTAATTAGACACATCACAACAGACATCGAGTAGATTCATTCAGCGAGCAGCAATATTATTGCAGGTTGTCGTGACTTGCTTTGCTGCCTCTTGATTTTGTAGAACATGCTTCTCATTCATTTACTCAAGTTGATTGGGAGTAGTGGCAAATAGGAGAGTGAGACAAACTGCTGGAGTTCCATCAGCTAACCTCACAAGATAAGGAATTTGCTGAGGTGTTTATTTTGCGTGCATACTAGTGTGTACAGAACAAGGAAAACAAATTTCTCTAATTGGGTTATGGTTTTTGATGTGTTAAATGTCCCACAATGCCCCTGTTACATACGCATGTACTTCTTCGTGCCTTCGTGGTTGCTGCGTATTAATACTTTTATTTTCGAAATTGTCCATTTTCAAAAGCATTGAGTTATTGAGTTATATCATTTTATTAATTTTTCTAAACAGGAAGAAAGCCAAGCCACATGCAAGCTAATAAAATAAATCTACCTGCCCTTTATGATACAATGAAATTGGCTGGTTAGTCTTTTTTTAAAGAATTGCTTTTAGAGATGATTTCTTGAAGCGAATTTATTATTTTTATGTTTAAAGATAGAAGGACACACAACAAAGGCAGAGCAGTCAAGAGACTTTCCCAAGCACACACTTTGCTTGCTTATTTTGTCGAGAATAATACGATGAAGCCGAAGAAGAAGAAATTAAACGAAGCAATAATAATAAGTAAAGTACGTAAGTAAGCATTCATCCAAACCACTTGGAAAGTTCAATATAAACTACAACGCCAATTCAGTGGAGAAGAAATCATTTCCAGTCGAAGTAACATGATATAATATATAATTGCTATATACGCATATATATACTGTGTAGCTACTACTGCTTGCTAACTATTATTGTGTAATAATACATAATATTGAAGAACAAAACGAGCGAAGAAAACGGTCACTACTACTTCTTTTTTTAGAGACGAGACGACAAACAATGGCCATGCTTCTGCTGCTACTGCTGTTGTAATGCTAGCAGAGTGGAAGGAAATCTATATATTGAGGAGAAGGAGAATGTCCACGAGACGAGGAACAAAATGAAAAATGTTTCATTGATTTTGTCAAACCACTTCTTTCTCTCTCATTTCGAGCTAAATTGACTTTCAAGTGCGCAGTCAAGTCCACAACGAGTTCATGGGATTCTTGTGAAGGAGTTTGTATTGGGGACCATTTTTGATTAAATAAATCTTTTTAAAAGAAAAAGTAAAAATGCTTGTACTTACAAACGGTTATACAATGACTATGGTCAATATCCACCACGCATAAAATTGGCAGTTTTATGAAGGAGAAGACAAGAGTCAACATTTTAGAAAAAGGGTTTCGAGAATTTATTTTACATGTATGCAACGACATGGTGTGTTGAATAGTTTTCAAGTGGAGTATCCCATTTCCCTTATCATTACGAATAATGTCGTTAGTTTGCTATTAATTCGTGGAACTTTCCCTGAAAGGAACAACTAAAGTGTGCAGAGAAAGGAGATCCATTTTTAAGAAGACTCATCTATAGTTCCAGTTTAATAGCAAGTTTTTCGAATCAGCTAGTCTCTCATATTGAAATGGAATTCTTCCACTGGTTTGCTTATGATGTGGAAGTCTATTGCGTTGCGTTCCACTTGAAGCAGTAAATATCAGTCCTCTTCAGAATCAACTTTCAATTTAATAACGGACTCCACGTCATTTAGGCAAACCTTAGTTAGCTTTTAAATCAACAGACTCTATCTGCCACTGCGATTGGCGATTTTAAACATTTTCCTATTTTTAAGCTAGTATACTGCACCTCTGGTAGGATGAATCATCTGAAATAAATCCTAGTCAATTCGTTACATTTTCATGGATTAAATATAATTCCTTCACCTATGTAGAAAAGAAAACATGATACTGTCCAAGACAATTAAATAATCTATGATACTATCATGTTAAAAGAATTTGCTCTACAGCATACATACGACAGTCATCACAAAATCCAAATCTTCGCATACCTGACAAGTTACACATTATTCGAAATGTACGTAACAAAGTGTAGATCTAACTTTTTACGAAACTGGCGACTAGACATTAACGGCATCGACGATTTCAAAGTCAACTTTCAGCACTTTAACTGAAAAGACCAGCATTTAGAGCCGTTACCTTCCTAATTATATAAAATGTTGTATCCAGTGATATGCTAAAGATTGAACCTCATTGGTTGTATCGTTTAGATTTTTAAATAAGAATTTTGTTTTTGATTTGCATTTTCTTATTTTAGTTACCCAAACTTTATTTATGAATGTGCATACGCATTTATGTTTTTATAAACCAATGTCGATTTTTTTCTTCAACTCGGAAAATCGTTTGACATTGCTTTTGTGAAATGTCAGCGGAGATGCTATCTTTGAGCCTTTCAAATGTAAAATAATTTTGTACGCTGCTCACACGCAGCACGAGGTATAAAAAGAAGAATTACAGATTATACAAAGAGAACGACCGATGTGCTACCCAAACAGAAATGATTTTTAGAAGGAAGGGCTCTGAATATATAATATAATGTAAGATTAAGAAGCATAGATAGATACGTGAAGAAGAAAGAACTACTTTGTTTATATTTTTACTATTTATATTCTTCCCTCTTGTACTTTTCTGGGGTTTGCTTAATTCGTATTAGGATATCACCACAATATTTTTATCATAACCATTCTTCAGCATATCTTTTTCTATGAGATGCTATCTTCAAGAGACCTCATCCTCCCTCAGTCTCAAGAAAGATACTCTGCAGACGTTTTTCTATTGTTTGTTTGTTTGAATTTTTTTTAAATAAATGAGCAATATAAAAATACTTAACATTCAAACTTTTAAATACTAAAATTATTATGTATTCAGAATGTAGCAATATGTATATGAGATTTATCTGCTAATCATGAATGAAAATGGTAAAAAGTAAGTCTTTATATTATATGTGCTATGGACATTCCACGTTAACCTTCAAAACTTAAATCATGTTCCATTGTGAAAATTGAAATGAATGTATGCAAAGATCACGAAACATGAAATGAACATGAAACCGCTTCACGAACACATCAGCATTGACAATATATACAGTAACAATAGCTTAATCACGCGGTGGGTAATGTTTTTTTGTAGTTCACTCTGATGTAGGTATAAAGCTTCCTATCGATCACGGTGGTGGTAATGTCGACAAAAATTAAAATATTTACAAGCAATTGCGTCGTGAGTATCTCTGCTCATTTACAATTTGAATTCGATCACTGCTTCTCATACCCGCTTACACAATCAGCTCTTTTGTTAATTTCAAAGAGTTGCTCAATCGTCAAGCAAAGTAGTGCAATGTGTGAGCAAGCATAAACTCTTAATGTCCTCTCATTTTTATCTTAAATGCCTCATTTTGGTATCATTCTACGGTGTACATGGTTCAAGCTGGAGAGCAACAAACCAAGAAGATTAAAACTTATGTGCCAGAGCAAATTGTGCGAATATAAGTAAGTTTAAGCGATGGTGGTGCAGTATCTGTGTGTCCTTTTGTATCAGGGATTTGTGTCTCTCTGAAATCCAAATCAGAGCAGTCCACTTATCACTGTCCCCCCTCTCATCTCTCTTCTACCAGCCATCCAAAAAAGTTAATCCTGTGCTGTTCCAGTATCATCATCACCCTATTTCTGAGAAAACACTGTAGTAATATACACTCAACAGTAGTGCTATTATAATAACAAAAATACATGAATGATGAACACGGAATCCTACTTACTATTTGAGCTTTTGGCCATATTCACACCAATTTTACTTTTTTCATAATAAATATTATTGCCGCTATGCTTGGGATTTTGAGCAAGTCAACTTTCGAAAGACCAAACAATGCTACATTACATGGAAGGGACGCACGGTACAGGACTGTACTGCTTCTTTTTCCTTCCCCAGTCATGTAATTATTTTTCTTCTGCACCGTTGCCCACATGATAATTAATGTCATCCAGCAAGTCATATATTTCACCCGAATATTACAGTCATTATGTCAAAAAGTGTGAAACAAAGTTGATTATTATACCGGGAGTAGGAGTTTTCATTAAAAACAGGAAGCGACGAGTTGGAGGAAATTGTGTGAGCAGCACCAGTGTAAGCGCCAGTGATGTCCATTAACACCACCGCCACCACACATCATCATCATCATCATATGTACCTAACACATATTATATATTACCTATACCAGAACTAGACCGTTGAATTTCATATGCACGTCAGTGTTAATATACTCTTTGAAAAACACAACTTTTATCATAATCATAATAACAATAAGTAGTATAATTCTCTGTCTGCTGAAAGTATCGGGATAATAATAATAAGCTCACTGCGCCAAAAGCAAAGTCCACGCCTTTTAAACTCCCGGTCGCTTTCTGTCGTGGAGGAAGAGAAAGGCAGTAAAAGCTAATTAGTTCTTATGGCCCTCATGTTATAGGCGCCCAAGACAGCGAATTACAGAGTTACTAAGAGAGCAATGCCATACAGTGCTGTTTGGAAACATTATTAGTTTTTATCACATTCTCATTCCAAGATTCGAATATGCAGCAAAAGAGAAACTGTATAGTATAGAATGCCGACGGGACTGGTGTGTGTAAAACACTTGGTTAAATTTTTTGTATATTTCATTTATTCATTCATTTCGTGCCGTTTCATCATCAATTTCCATACAAGTGTAGCGAAAATATGGTACGTGCCTGGCACGCATATTGGCCTCTTTGAACTTCTCACTCTCCGGGAAACAGGGCGAAAGACAGGAATGTGTATTATGCATTCTCATTCATTCTCGCAGAAAGAGAGACAACAGAACACCCTGGCCTGATGGAATTAATATAAATGGTGGACAATCACGTTGACGATGGTGGTGAGAACGATGAAGGAATGACTTGAAAATGAAAATGTCAACCGAATTCATATACTCACACGAAGTAAGCCAACCAAACTATCATGATCGCCATCGTCATCATCACCGAACAGTACAGTAGTTCACGGAACTTTAATAAAGCTCATAATTTTCTTCTACACAAGTCTCTGCAGGGAAAATGAAATGAAAATGATGACGATAGCGATCATCACCATCATCAGCGTGATGAGACTTTCATTTTCATTTATTTTCCCTGAACGGCTATGTAGCTGTTGTATTCACTTTATATGCCGTCACGTAGTCTAGTCTGTACAGTTAGTTAGCAGCAAGGAGGAGGCGGTTGAGTAGGAGGAAGTTGGAAGTCGCACTGCATTAGCATTAGTTAGTTAGTATAATTTTATTCAGGACATGACAGAAAACAGAAATCACCTAGCTCAGCAGTTGTTGTAGAAGAGTAGATACACGATCAGAGAGGTTTGTTGAGGAGGAGGTTCCCATTTCCTTTCCTGGTTCTTCCCTGCTTACCATTAAAGATATTCCGCAGTACTCATTATGTATTCAAAGTTTAATCTTTAACTTGTACACTTACATTAATATGCCATGCATACACAAACACAACAACAACAACAAATTGATTGTGATGATGTTCACTTTCTCCATCCCTTTTCTCCAAAGAAATATGCAAATATTCTGGGGGAAAATTCTACATACACACATAACAAACAAACAGTAAAACGTAACCATACAAGTTTGTTTTCCCACCATACTCATCACAGTCATCATTATCAGGTTCATTCATTCAGTTTCATGATGATGACGATCAGTCGCTAAACAGAATGCATAAGTAGTCTAGTCATTATCATTATCGTCATCACCGCCAACTCTCAAGAAGCAAAAGCTTGGTTGTGTGAGAAAGTTTCGTGTTCTTCGTCAGCAAATTTCACCATATCAATGGGTGAATACACAAACAACTTGTTCTCTTCTGCTTCTCAATAAGAAGAGGGAAATGAATGCAATGTAATGAATAAGCAAAAATGGGAAGAGGCTACTACATTCTACACGCTGCCATTGCTCTAAAATAATTTGGTAGTTACTTGTAGCGAGGAGTACTGTTGAGTGCGTATAGTTTAATGAATAGTTTTGTTGTATAGCTGTAGCCACTCAAAATTTACATAGGAAATTCTCAACTAATGTAAGCATAAGATCAAATCGGCTGGATTGGATTTTCCTTGAAAATTTACTTAACACTTGGCTGCACTCTACACAGACATAAGCCAGACGAGCTTAAAATGTATTCTTCATTAATCCCAATTTAGATTTTTCAGGTCCCCAAACGAACATTGAGCAATACCAAATCCAATCGAATAGCCTTATATATATTTTTTCCTCTTCAGAATATCCACTCTTACTTTCCTTAATTAACTTTTAAAGTCAACAACAAATCCTATTGAATCGAATCCAAATGAGCTTTCTTGAAAAAGGGCAGAAACAGTCATTTTCTTCCTTCCTTCTTCGCTTTTCGGCTCCCATGCATGCAAATTACTAGTTACTGGGATTTCTATTTATTTTAGAAGAAAAATCATTAATATGTAGTGGGGCATGCATGCATGCTCGACGATGACGACAAATGACTGTGACAGGATGAGATGGAACAGACTTGCTTTCCTCGTACCTATGAATACGCTAATGGCTCTGCCATACACTGTGATTAATATACAACTTTTCTTCTTTACATTCCTTCCCTCCCATGTCGTGTGTGAGAAGGAGAGCGAATGTGTGTGTGTGTGGTGTGCTTTCATCAAATTATGTACAATACACACATATATGGAAGTATATACCCTTGTATTAAGAAAGGCAGGATAATTCTGCTAAGCATGTAATTTTTTATTCACGTGAGCATTAATCCATAATAGTCTTATGAAGCTCCTTTTCTTCATTTTCTGCTCTTGTTCTACTCTGGAATGAGTATGTATGGTGGGCTAGAGAAGGAGGAAGGATGGAGAAGTTTATGAAAATCGTATTAAAATTATGTACATGTATGCATTAAAGCTGAAGACAGCAATTTTCTCTCATCACTCCACCGCCACCGTTTTCTTCGACGCTCATTTCATTTTCCCCATAGCTGCCGTTGCCTGGCTGAATCTGTTTCTAACAGATTTCCGTATTAGTTTTAGCAGAAAAAGTTGGAGTCGAAGAAGCAAAATAATGAAAATGAAAGCACGTATTTATAAGCAAAAATAGTTAATATACCTAAGTACCGTGTGTATATGTATTATATGGATAACGATTTTGTTTGAAGATCCGTCGTCGTCACCACAGTGTCGTCAGCCTTTCAAGGCGTTCATTTTCATTTTCGCTTGTTCGTGCCAGGCTGCCCTTAACGTCAAGTTGATTTCTCATTAAAAATTAGTTTTTCCCTTTTTACTTGTAGCACAACACATGTAATATGTTTAGCACTGCTGCTACTACTGCTGCTTTCTTCATTATGCATGCATGCTCATATCACACGTCTTTAACATGTGTAGCTTTGTTCATATGTGCAGTAGTAACAACATCATGCAGTCTTTTGTACTTTTTAATACCCAAAGCGATTTTCCTCCTTTCTTTTTATAAACTCAATTCAACAGACATGACGACAGCAGGAGCAGCAATGCCAACACCACACAAGCTAAAGTCTTTTAACTATTCGCTTATTCTTTCCGGCTTGGTTGTTCGCCTGATCAATTTTAACTTTCATCGCTATATATGTGTGCGCATATTACTAATGCGTATAATATGTCTCTGTGCTCTGAACAAAGTACATTGCGCTGACGTTGTTTGTTACAGAAAATTTCATGTACACATTCCATAAAATCTTTCGCTGCTATTATTATTATTGTTAATATGGTAGCTCATAATGTTCCAAGACATTAAGGCTGTCTATATTATGGGATGAGCATCCACTTCACTTATTCCAATTACTACAAGACCTCACACATATGCTCCAAAACTACTTGTAACAAGCAAGAGCAATAAGTTTAAAGAGTCAAAAGGAGAAGACAAAAAGTGCTACTAATGTGTACAAGCTGATGACAATGAGGATGATGACAAACTGAAAACATGAAGGAATGTCACATTTCACGTCAACAAGCATTATACTCACTATTCTTATTCTTCATAGCTCATCTCTTATGGTTCTGATATGGTTGTAAACAGAAGAAAAAATTGGAATAGAACGAAATGTTTGCGTTACAAACCGTACAAAGATAATTTACGTTAGTTTACATTATTAGTAAGCACATTCATAGTGTCAGTTTGGAGGCATATTTTGAGGAAATATTATTCTACTTTTGGATGGATATATGAATGTGCACAAAACGGTATCTTATAAATAAACAGCAGCAAACCCTTTTTACGCTATTATACTATTGTATCAGGATATAAGTACATGAGAATAATCACCATCAGACTCATTATTTTTCGCGAAAAATAGAGCGGTTGTTGAGCAATTTGTGCCCATGTGCTTTCATAAATATTTTAAGGAGATATGGCGCATATGAAAATGAATACCATTCTAGAAAATAAAATGGAAAAGTTAACAACAAGCGAAGTGGTACAATGCTGCTTGCTTCCCTGATGACAGTCCGCTCTGAATGTCTTCATGTATGCATTTATTTAGCACAAATTCTGCTATATTTTATGATAATAATGTTTAATCTTTGAAAAAGCTTCTGGCTTCATCTTGTACGTTACTCCTCCGCACCTTGGTGTTTTTGGAGTATTTATACTACCATCTTGTCGCATCGGCGCACACAGTGTTCATGTGTAAGATTACAGGCAGCGAACGAACTGAACGTACATCTGAGTAATCATTATCATCATTCAGAATCATATCATAAGTGATCTACGCAAGCATCCGGTACTATTATTTTTGCCTGCTTTATACTTTCTCGAGGACATTGCTTGCTAGGCTAAGTGCTGCAAGATGAGTTAACTGAACAACTGAGATTCTCGCAACAAGATGTGATGATCATCATCACGAAGAATAATGATAAGAAGGCGAAAAAGGCACACATCTTCATCATAATCATGCATGCTCATACATGACGCTGCTCCATACAAGAACAAAGTAAAGCGAGCAGTGAGAGCAGCATCAGCATCCGCGTCCTTTTGAAAATAAAATACCGAAATAAGAAAAGCTTTTTGGCACATACAGCGCATTTTGCTGGCGTGTGTATGTGTCGTATGCATATTATATGAAGGCTCATAATTAATTCATATTCATAAGACTTCATTTTCTTTTTAGAAAAAATGTCAACATCAAAAGCTGCCAAGGCGAAATGAAGAAAAAATAAAAGACTGGAGAAGAACAAGATGAGAGCTGTGTACCTATCTGCAATATGCTGCGGTGTATATACACCACTATGAGAACGAAATGAAAATGAGGAACGCTGAACGCATTTGCAAATGAAGTGTCGTCTTTAGTCCATGTCATCATCATCGTCGTCGTCGTCGCCGTGCATCTGAAGTTCTTTTCTTTATTAAAGAAAAAGAGAGACGAGCAGGGAAGAAAAGCCTTGTGTAGAATAATGAGCGTACACGTTTTTATTTAAGCAGAGGAGGATTTCATTATTACAGATTCATCATCAGCATAACAAACGCTCCACACTCTCTCCCTATATGGCTGGCTGACTGGCAATGCAGAAGGTAGGAAAAGGAAGATGGGGAGGGGCTACACAGGAAAAAAAAGTAAATGAGAAAGACGACGATGTTGATGATGATTATTATATGAGAGAGAAAGAGAGGAGAAAGCAAATGGCGAACAAGATTACAAGATTTTTCTTGGGTGGTTCTCTACAGTGTTGAATGAGTAGTTTGAGAGAAGAGAGAAAGCTGGGTCCTCATCGTTGTCGTCGTCCTCTTTTGTAATTCATATAGTTCCAAAGAATTATAATGAACATTTTTTTGTAATAAAGGAGAGAAAAATAAAGAGGAGCAAGTAGAACAAAGTGCTTTTCATCATCATCGTCGTCATTATCATCGTGATGGTATGGCATGGCTTTTGCTTTTTATTATGAAATGAAAAGAGGGAAAAAAGTTGGTTGGTTTGCATGCCTGCTGCTGCTGCTGCATGACTGTTCCTGTTGAAATTTTTCACGACGTGATTATATAGTAGTATTACTCGTTCTCAGCTTTTTTGTAATTACTTCCTGCCAGGTAAAAGGCACAAATGAGCACCACTTCTCGGTTGCTATATACAGGCTAAACTATAATATGGAATATAAAAAACTTGAGTCTGCCTCTTTTCTTTATTTTTAGAGAAGAAAGAATGGCATCGTTTTTGTTCTTATTATTGCATGAGGAATTTCTTGAGGAGAAAAGAAGATCAAAAAGGAGTTTTTTTCTTGGTGAAATGAAAAAAGGATATCACCATCTTTAGTCATCAGTGGGATCATCATCAACGACTAACAGTCATCATCATGGCGTTATGAAAGCATAATGTGGAAGTATAATATGATATGCGTATTCGTTATAATGATCATAATAACACTCTCTACAGATAGAAATTGCAGTTTTCTTGAGCACATTTTGATAATGAAAGAATATTCCGAAATGATGGTGATGAGGAATAAGGAGAATGAGTGGAGATGAAAATTCTTATCGTCATCATTGCACAATGTCTAGAGTGTAAGCAACCACTTGTGCTTGTGTGACTGTGCTTGCTTTTCTTTTTTGCACTAATGTGGGATTGCATTCTGTCGCATTGCTTCCTTCTCTGGTTTGTAGAAAATTCTTTGATTAGAAATGCTGGAAGCATCGGATTTAATTAAAATTTTGGAGGATGCTTATTCATACACCAAACAAAGGATTCTTGAAATTGCGTACTCATATTATCTGCATTTATTTAAAAATTTAAATCGTTTACAAATTCAGCCAAGTGCAAGCCATTTTAGAGTAGGTGCAGAAGGAATAGTACATTTTCAGTAAATATGTTTCGTAAATACATTGAAACAGGTTTTGATCAAAAACCAATTCGAATCATTTTAATTCAATATTTACTCTTTTATGTATTGTGAATACAAAATTCATTCTTATCAATAAGCTTTTCCAACTTTCCAAAACGCTCACATAACAGTTCTCAAGCTTCCACTTCATTTCAAATATGAACATACCGCACGCCATCTAAGCCACGAGGGAAGAAGTCGCTGTGGTAAACACATTGGTATCGTTTCCCCTTCTCTGTCAACCGTTCCAGTAAATGTGTATACATCGACAAAATGTTTTATAGCGTCTGAATACTGTCCTAAGAGAACTGCATGCCATGAAAATGACGTATACATGTATGTACACGTACGCATATCATTAGATCACACTACTACTGTGTTTCAAGGCATCATTTATATTAATTTCAAGTTTAAATATTAATACTTAAATCCTTTTAAATATTAGTTTGGAAACATTCACATTATATAGTTAGTGTATATTACGTACTACAGTAATTATTATGTACATAGGTAGTTAATTAACTACAATCTCTGGTACAAATTATACTATGTTCTATACTAATTTCACTTTATCCATTTACGTTAATGATATCATTTTCTGGTATTTTAAATTCACTGTTGAAAGAAAAAACTCTCGTAAGGTGTATAGTTCAGAAAATGTCAGATCATATCACGTCTACTTCATACCAGTGGACGCTCACAGATATAATTTACAAATACGTTTATACGTGCACAAAGTCTAAATCACATTTTCGCGACAATGTATATTTAGTTTTCTAAAAATGATGCAATTTACGTAAACTCTTGATCACTTGATGCGACATTACGAAACATCATCCCACTCATACCGCCCATCACCACTAGACAATCACTAATGCTCCGTTATCTTCAAAGCAAAAAATGTCTTAATATTATTGGTGATGCTTTGTTAATGTTCAGCTAAAGCACATTACGACTTTACTGATTTTATAAATTCCAAGAAAAACAATAAGATTTTATAATTTTAATCTCACTAAACCCACGAGAATTTTATTTCCATTACATGCAATTTCGAAGTAAGCTTTGTAAAAATTCATGTTGTGCTTTCATCCATGAAGTGACTCAATAATAATGGTTTTTACCCATACTGACAATTAATATGTTGTTGCTAGTGTATGGATGGTGATCCAACATTTCCCGTAGAATTGAATTACCCTGTTTAAGCCAAGGATGAACTTCAACTTTAATTTAAAAGAAATGAACAAGTTTTAAAATAATGACCATGTTGGCATTGGCAATAACATTTTGCATGTGTGAGTGTGTGCATTTATATGTATGTATGTAATATTGTTCTCCCTTCAATTTTTTCTAATCAAAAAAGTCCGTCCTCTCTTTAAAAAAGTAATAAAGATTCCAAAACTTTTTTTGTCGTTCCTACTTTCCGAATTTTTCTTTATTACTCTCCAAAGCCTAGCCCCACCACACACACACACCACCCCCAATGCATGATGATGCGCACACTAATATATTATCTCTTGCTCATTTTATCTATCCTTTATCCAACAACATTATACATCATTTCTCGCATGCAATCCGCCTGAGATCATCATGCATGACGCATAAATTGAGAAAAAATCTTCCAAAGACATAAAACTTCATTCACATATGAGCTTCATAATCATCATCGTCATCATTTTCCCTCCACATACTCAGATACTCCTCCTTCTCATCGTTTCGTACATCTAACTATCTTATTATCTCTTGCTTTCTAAACTTACATTATTATTTTTTCCGAATAAAAATAAAACTTCAAGTCAAGAATCTTGAATCCCCTTTTTTCCCTTCCGTCCTATCCTTTCCTTTGCAAAGTACTCAACACACTCAAAATGAAAATCAGGGAAAACTCGATAGCATATCGCCAGCAATTGCCACCGCCACCACTATCCTACCGCGTTTTTATATAGCACAAGGGAGAACATTTTAAAAAGAAGTCACCTCCTCATCTCTCACTCTTTTCTCTTATCATTTTCCCTTGATTTCCTTCTCCTTTGTCTGATAGAGAGAAATAATAATATTGAAATTGAAGTTAACTTACTTTTCTTACATACATGCTCGCATGTCATTATTACACACAATGACTTTTTCCTAGCATGTAAATGCATGTGTGTGTGGCAAGTTTTAAAAAAAAGTTGGAAAGAAGAAAAATAATAATAAGGGAGTGTAATAATTGTACAAAGCAAGAGAGAGAGAGAGAGTGTGTGTGTACTCAACTTTATACACTTATTCGACTCTTCTATGCAGTACACATATGCATGCCCATCTAAGAGGAGGCGAGAAAAAATAAAGCGTATGAGTTTTGATTGAGAATTTAAATCGCTCCTATTATGCACTCCCCATCAAAGTTTTTTTTGTACTTGCTTGCTTACTCTACTACTACATTACATTACTTAGTCACTGGCACGGCCACTAACTTCCACTCCAGCAGTACTGTGGAAGTCATACAATTCTTTTTTTCATTTCTTTTTTTTTCTCTCGCCGTTCCGACAAAAAAAACGAAAAGAAAGAAAACTCATCTCCCTTCTCTTTTTCTCATCGTCCTTATTTTAACAACTTTCGATGTAGATGAGAATGAGAATAAATAGAGAGAAAGAAATAAGAGAGTAAGTACGCTCTTTTTTCATTCTCTCTCCACACGCTAGTTACGCGCAAACTAAGAACCTACATTACTCTCTGTACACATTATACTTTACTTTTTCTACATACATATACATGCATACGTACTTAGTCACTCTCTCATCTCATCCGCTCCTTTCTCTTTCCTCGTCTTTATGAGTACTCTGGTTGGAAATCGTGCACAGAGAGAAAGGAAAGCTAAAGAGAAAAAGGGTGATGGTGTTGGGCGAGTGTGTGAAGGAGACGCAAAAAATGGTCGGATTTGGATTTTTCATTGGGAAAAATACTGCGTTGTGTACTTAGTTAGTAGTTACTCCTTCATGATGCATTGATGATGATGATGATAATCATGAGTGTGTGTTTGAATTGTATACTGGAGTATATTATATGTATATGTACGCTTACATGCCCCCATATGAGATTCATCTCGTTGGATGGAAGCTCATTTGAATCATTATTGATTTCATCTAAGAGAATTTCTTTGCTCATGATGATGATGATGATGATTACTCACCATTTCCCTTGTCGCCTCTTCTCTTTTTTCACTTTCTTCTCTCATTTCATACTTATTATTACTACACATTCACATGCATGCTCGGTGTGTGCTTGAGTATTTTTTAGAAGTGAAAATGAATGAAAATGCTGGAAGCTGTTCTGTTTTCTCCATAATATACATATATGTACGTCGTACACCGCTCCAAGTAATATTATTGGAGGAGGAAGTGCGGAACCCTCTCTCTCTCTCTCTCTCTCTCATACACACACTTGAATTTTACTTATCTTTCATTCTCTTTACATTTACTTACTTAATACGTTTTTTTACTTGACGCGTGTACTTAAGTACGGTGTATATGTGATGAAGCTGATGATTATTATAACGGGAGATTGTAAGTACGACTATTCTTGCCTTCTTTCATTCCCACTCGTTGCCGCTTGTATTTTAAAAATGCACGCCCGTCGCCCTGTCTCTGTACCTCATTCTCGGTGTTTTAAATGGATTTGGATAAATGTTGGCATTGCTCCGTATTTCTTCTAGCGAGTTTGTTAAGTAGAAATTGAAGTTAGTTGTTCAAGTACATAGATAAAGAGAGAAAAAAACTCATTTTAATATATCCTCATATACATATGTATAAGCAGCGCTACTCGTTTATATTAAAATGGTAGGCATTACCGTGTATTTACGTACTTCCTTCTTCGTAGCTCCACTAACTATATTATTTGGATTTTCTCATCTTCATCCTTGTCTCTTTTTTTATTCCTCTGAGCAATCAAAATGAGAAATCCTTTTGATTTTAATGCAAAAAAGGAAAGCTCATAATGTACGCGTTTTTTCGATAATTCCACATGTGTGTTTCAAGGATGTATGTCGAGATGAGACGGGAGCGGCAATGAATCCAGCACACACTCCCATCATCATCATCACATCACAGTCATTATCAATGCGGGAATAAAAAGGTCGAGGAGCACACATGGAGGAGAAAGCAAATAATCTTCATCAGAAAAAGTAGACTATATATACACGAAGTAGAAGAATTGGCCTATGATGATGAGGGCACATGCATGGTTCATTCCTCACAGATGAAGAAGAGCGATCGAGCGAAGAAAAATTGATGCGAGTACTTTACTTACTTACGTAAGTACGTTATCTTTTTGATGCATTCATTAGAAAGAGAAAAAAATCTTTCAATACTCTCTTAAGACATCACATCATCCTGCATGTGTGGTAGTGATGGTGGTACTCCTCCTGCGGTGGCGTCGGCGGTAGTTCTGATGAAGATGATGGCTGTGGTGGAGGTAGCATCTGAGAAGAAAAAAAGAGAGAAAAAAACAGCTTCTGCATTAGTCGTCCTCTGATCATCATCATCATCACGGCGCTCCTTTCCTAGCGGCTTGATATTCTTTCAATTTTCATACTAGTATTTTCACTTAACTCATGAGAGAGAAAAGGAACCTTAAAGGCATAAAGCGCACTAATACCACTGGATTAGTTAGGTACTCCTATTCACCACCACCACTACCGAATCCGCCATCAAGGAAAAATAAAGGGTAAAAAATTTTCAGGGCTGCTTTCTTCTCTTATTTTTTTTCTTTGCTGTCGTCCTCATGACTCGAGCGTGGTGTGGTATTTTTTGTATGTATAATGCACTCATTACTCTTCCTTAAAGAATAAAAGGAAGGAAGGAAGGAAAAAGAATGAAAGTAACTAACTAGCTCCTTCCTCTCTTCACTCACTACTTCTACTATCGAGCTCACATGCGATGTTGATCACGATGATCACAACGACGATCATGATGAAAAAGAGTAAAAGTTAGCAGAGAGTAAAAAAAAATACTAACTACGTTGAAAAGTCTTAAAAGCTTTCTCCTTTCTTAAAAACTATCCATGATCATAGCGTTGATGTTGGCCTTTATTTGTAGGTAATACATGCGATAGGCCTATGTTTCATACATATCTTTCCACTGTATACAGTATAATTCTCCCTGAAAACTTTCATCATGATCAACACGACTACGATGATGATCATGATGCCATGCCCCTTCATCCTTTGTTAGTCTTGCCACCAAAATATATAAGAGAAAGAAGAAAAGAGGGTAAAGAAGGAGAGCGAGATAAATAAATCGACCTGGCAATTAATGATTGCCATTACTGCAATGTTCCATACGATGTTTCCTTCCTTCCTCGGAGAGAGATTTTAAGAGGAAGAAGGCGGTGGTGGTGGTGGTAGTACCTTCTAGAAAATAAGCCAGACAGCCAGCATGGTTGTTGCTGTAAGTTTGTATGCGGGATAAGTAATAATGCTTATAAATTGTATGTGTGTCTGTTACTTAAAAAGGACTAATAGAATATAAGAGAATGAGAACACAAGCACACATACACACAGCTGCTAACTTTTAAAAAGGTTTGGTGCATTGCATTGTTCCAAGTGTGTAGGTAAAGGAAGAAAAAAAACGAACAAGACGATATCATTTTCTTTTAAAAGAGAGAGAATATCAATAAGTTTTTTTTGCTGTGTAGAGGAAAAGAGAAAGGAGAGGAAAAATTCAATCTATTAAAGTAATGAATGCCGGCGGGAAATGAGGTGACTGGCTTGCCTGTTTTCTCTTTTTACTTGTACATTCTATGCTAGTGCTCCAACTAGTGTATGCTCCAGTATGTGCGGACTACAATTTATATTGTTCATTGGGGAAAGAGAGAAGGTTCAGTAGCAACACCAGCAGCATAATAGCATGTTACTTAACTAGATACTGAATAAAAAACTTGTTCCCTAAATTCTATTAAAAGTACTATGAAATGACTATGGGAAATGGGAAGTATCGTACACACACGTGATATCATTTTCGTTAGTACTTTTTTGTTGAGACAGCTTCGTTAGTTTGGAAAATGGCTAATGGCTACTGTGTATATATACCGTACTAATAGTAGACGTTAGCCTCGGAGCAGTTCAATTTCTAGGTTCGTGGGCACAGACACACAACAACAGCTTAAATTAGGAAATTAATGGGGTCTGCCTATAGATAAGGCAAGTGTAATAAAGGGAGGAATAAATAGCCTTAATCGTCACCTCTTCTCCTCTTTCTGATATTAAATGAGTTTTCATCAACATCCTTTTGCTCCGTCTTTGTTTGGTTTGCTGTGCTCATGTTTTTTAAAATTCCCTGTTTAAAGCATGCATGCATGGATGCACATAAGAATGTCTTCTTATGTAATAATGCGAATGTTTCTACTTTTTACCATATATATCGGATAGAAAGTGGAAGACAGAGAAGGCGAATGGAAAGAACAATGTTCCTATATTATGGCCCATGTGGGATACTGCATTTTGTGTATAAATACAAAACAGGAAAAAGGGAAGCTAGTATATATGGCCATACAACAACATTAAATGAAACGAGAACGAACCAAAATGCCACCAGCAATTTCAGCGTATTCTCTCTTCTCTCTCTCTCTTCTTTTCTTGTTGTTCAGGTTCCATTTTTGTCTAAAGAGAAATTAGCTATAAAACGAAGAAGGTATTCTCTCTCTCTCTTTTGTGTGTATATTACTTTTCTACTTTCATTACATTAAAACGATGAACCTTTCTGGATAATGTGATGTAAGAAAGATTGGACAGAATTCATTTTCTTTCTTTTCCTCCAGTCTCTCTTCTTATTTTCCCGATGGCTACTACTTTACTTAAGTACTTACGTATCCATGTAATACGACCTGTACGTATGTGCAAGCTCTTATACTTAATATTATAGTCTTTTCTCTCCGTTATACCCAATAGTGCTGATGATAATAAAAACTGGTTTAATCAACGAAAGAGAGAGACGGAAAGGCCAAGAAGACCAAGTTGCCCTCAACAAGGAGGAGACAGAACCGACATAACTAGCGAAAAGTACAACCTACTTGAGATGCGTAAACGAGATACACACACTCGTTCCTTTTTTCTCTTAAGCGAATCTCTTTTCTTTGTTGTTCCTTGAGCCAATTACGGTCAGTCAGCGCCAGCGCTATTACTACTTTTGGAAATGAAAGTGGTGGTGACGGCGGCAAAACTAATGTTGCTGCGTATACATGAAATGGCGAAACAATAAGGAAGAATAACTGGATTGTCAACAGGAACGATGTACAACAAGAAAAGGAAACAAGTAATCAGCATGACGGTACTATTATGCATGCAGTATAATATCTATTCCGGCTACGGAGTATGTTGTGCTGGTTCTATTATATAACACATAGTGGCATAGTGTTTGAACCTACTTGAACCACTTTTTTTTTGTAATTCAATGAAAGCGAATGCTGATTACTTAGAAAAGAAACGGCTAGTTCGTTCCGTCGAGTGGGACACACATGCCATTAGTACGCATGGATATTTTTCTTAGGTCGCTTTATTATTGTTGCAGACTGATGGACTTAATTCGGTAATATTCTCTTTGTTTCCTTCCTTCTCGGTGCTGATGAGAAGCACAGAGCTAGAAAGTAAGTATACTAAGCAAGTTTTTCATAAAGGAAAGGAAACAACGAAGCGGAAAGGGGCAATAAAATTTTGTGAAATTCCCTTTCTCTTCTCTGTCTCTCCACTCCTCATTCTCAAAAAAGTAATGTGCATTCGTTCCGGTCCCTTCATCCGTACTTTGAAATGACTATATGAATAAGTTGATGACTATAATATAGTTACCCTCCTTTGCATTATTCTTATTGTACAACCAATTTCGGGTTTTTTGTTATTAGGCTTGATGAAGACATCTTGCTCAGACTGCTTCTGATGATGGTATTATACTCTTGTCTTTATTATTATTATTTTCTTCTTGGCGGTGGAAATAGTAATTTTTCGAATTATTATTAAACATTTCCCTGTGGTGCTGCTTGTGCTGCCGGGGTACATTTTTTCCTCTCTTCAACCTGCACTCCTCCCCTTTGTGTCTCTAATAATAATAATAACCTTAGTCTTATCTTGGTTGGTTGGCTGAAATGGTGAAAATAAAGCTTGCCAAGCGTGTCTTTACTATTATCGAGTCTCTCTCTGTCTTTAAGCAAGTTTTCCTTTTTCTTATCAGGACACAACTTTTTGCGAAGTTTGCTTTTACATTTGCATTGGTGGTGCGTGTGTGTTTATGAATAGATGGCCCAACTATAAAGTGCTGAGGAAGTAGAAAGAAAAAGGAGAGAAAAGAAGACAGCGACGACGGCGACGGAGGTAATAATAATCATGCTGATGATGATCATCATCATATTATCATTACATTTCTTATTATAATTCGGTAACAGTACCAGCAGCAGTGGTATTACCACCTCCGGTGGTGGTGGGACTAGTATAGCTAGTCTTACTGAGACAACTACCGCTTCTGCCTATTAAGTAGCTATATGATGATCATGATGATATCCATCCACCTTATTTTTTGCCTCCTCCTTCGTCGTTCTTATTGCCGAGCACACAGCGGCTGTAAATTCTCGTTTTCTCAGTCATCACATTAAAAGCTTTTTCTCTCTTTCTCTTCCTCATGCGATCCTCTGATGCGATAATATCCACATCATTCTTCGTCTCCTCCAAACACAAACACATGCACACACGTACTCATTCCACAAAGTTAAGTAATGCAGGTAGTAGTAGTCGTCGTGAAGGCAGGAGAGAGAGAGAATACCCAGAGAGAAAATTCATGAGATAGAAGATAAAATGTAGATGAAATGAGGGAGATAGCAGTAAAGTAACTAGACAAGGGTACGTGTACACTTAACTTAAATACGAGAAAGTTATAAATGCATTACATTTTAGTTACACAAGCAAGCAGTACGAGAGAG
Organism: Sinella curviseta; assembly: GCA_004115045.4. NCBI lineage: Eukaryota > Metazoa > Arthropoda > Collembola > Entomobryomorpha > Entomobryidae > Sinella > Sinella curviseta. The sequence goes on from CM023201.3 coordinate 51,862,840, forward strand.
AGAGAGATAGGGAGAAGAGAAAGACTATAATATTATGTAGTCCTTCTATCTCAAGATCTCAAGGAGAAGAGGCAAAGCAGCCAACCAGAGACGACAGCAGGTTTTTTCTCATTCTCATTCAACTTTATGATTGTTAATACTAGTACTCCTCCATGAATTACGTATGAATTCATATGCATATGAATGAGTGAATATTATTATTACTCTTATTCGCTGGGATGAATAAGAGTGAGAGAGAAGATGTTCGTCTGTTGAATAAAAATTAGACCATAAATAAAGTCACGGGTTAATATACCTTATATTTTACCCGTATAAAAATGAAATGGTTTTAAAGAAGGCAGTCTTTTCAGAGGAATACGCTTAGCGTAATAAAAATAAGGGAAATTTTACAATGGCTGTAAGTAATGGAATACTAAAAAGGAATTTGTAGGCGCAACGTTTTTAAAAGAATGGAATGAAGACGAATTATCTTTCCTAGGGTGGTCGAATGGCTACGAATAGTTTGTCCCTTTAAAACGTATTTTAAGATTTATAACATTAAATGATTATTATGCAGGAGATTTGATTCGAGGACCTAATTTAAAAATTTTATAAATATTACGAATGGTTTATAACGATAATTTGTTGGAACTGCAAATTAAAATTCCTATAGATTTTAGGTTAAGTTGTTTTAAATTTTAGACTCGCGACACAACCTATTGAAACATTTAAATGTTGTAATACCTTATTTATAAATATGCTCATTGTCGCATGGTATTTTGAAGCCAAAGCCATTCTAATTTTCTGAGGATGTAACTTACCTACCTACTTATATGGATAGCTGTGACTAATTACAACAAAATAAACTGGTAATATGTACCTTTCTCTTGATGAAGTCATAATTGTGCGAATAAGTCTAATAAGGAAATGATAATTCACGAGATCGTGAATTCGCTATGTTAGGATTAGAGTATTGAGTCTTAACTTTTCATACGTACAGTAGTATACGTGAATGACGAGGGAGTGCTGACATTACAGTGCTGCTGCGGACAGTTTGAAATTTTGCACAGGTTGTTGTGCTTATCTTTGAAAAAAACTGTATGAAAAGATTTTAATTTCAACCCATAACGAAAATCATTATTTACGGTCAACGTCCTCGCTAAATGTGGCAAAATTGTGTCATTTAAAGTTTAAACTATTTCCAAAGCTTTCTACCCTTTGTTTTTAAATGTCTCAATGTATGTACCTAGGTATTCAATTTCTGAAAATAATATTTTAAACTACTTGTTTGCAAAAGAGGGAACGTTGGTATAAGCAGCATTTTAACTGAATTGGTTGCATAAAAATATTATCAGCCGGCACAAATTAAATTAATTCAAAGCAACTGCTTGAGAAGGACCAGTCTAAACAAAGATGCAATCGCTTTGTCCTTGCCCTATGCAGCAACGTACGCTTTCCTTATCTATATAATATTATAGTTTTTTCTTTTTTTTCTTTTTTAAGTTTTTTATAAATGCATTTTATATTTCCGAGACCTGTTATTTTTTGCCTCATGTGTATACTTAAAGTTTAAAATGAATCTGCAAATGTTTAATATAAATTTATTATTAATCATTTTGCTTACTGTCAGTGAACTTAAGCTGTGTAGTTATAATATATTAGTTACCCTGAATAACTATATGAATTTTGCATATTCTCATCGAATAAAAGTAATTCAAGTAGATTTCCCAGCACCAGAAGAAACTAAGCAAAATCTTCACGTTACCATTCGAACATAATATCATGTCCTTGGAGAAGGGAAAAAATTTAATCGGAACTATACACACGAGCATACATAGTTCCAGTAAATTGCATGCATTCAAAAGAAATAGGTGATGCCATTTTCATCGGAGACACCGGCTTTTAGTACCTTCCCATCCATTAATATGATAAGCGTTTCATCAACACTGGAACTGCGTGTTACTATTTTGGTACCGTTCGTTCCATTCATTTTCAGATAATATATTACACGTACTTACGAGGAAGAATGTAACATTTAAGGCAGGAAAATAGAATAAATGAATTTGGCAGTGCAGTGAGGGAAGACGCTACATTTGATGATGGTGGCAGGATAAACAACGGAATGGAAGGGAAAATGAAAACGGTGTTCTCTTTAATGTCTTCTAGAAAAGCTTCTTTCATTTATTCCACACATCACACATCAAATTACACTTACGCCGTATGTAGGTATAAAAATGTTTAGCAGTTTGCTTATCAGTACATTACTTCAAAAACACAAACACAACAGCAAAATAGTAGTAGCTCACATTATTATGTGAGATGAGAGATGTAATCCTGGATTTAGCGTATTTAGTACTTACATTACATTACACATCTCCTCCTCTCTCTCGCGCGAGTCATTTTATTTTATTTTCTTCAAACGTCATTTAAGATCTTTCCGGCTTACATTTCATAAAATTACATGTTACATACTTTAATGCTGCATGTGTGCTTGCGTACACATTATATGAACTTAATATCAAAAGGAGAGAAGATTTTCTGATTTCAAGGATGAATCACTACAACAGTAATAAAACTGACACAAAGTGTCTGCCTATTTTACTTTGATATCCTCATTGCCATTATTCAGTGTACAAAATAAAACATACATTTTATTTTTTCTTTCATAAAGTGCACAACAACATAAAGAACCTGAAATTAAACAACTTATACATATCATCATCACATATATGGCGTGTACATAAACTCAACACAAAGAAATTGTTTCGCATCATTTTAAATATTTTTATGACTCATATGAGTCATTCTTTTCTACGTAGATGTGTGTGTATGATGTAGATTTGTGTTAACGTAGTATTTATGTACATACGACTTTTGAAGGAAACCAACACCTTTTTTCTCACGCGTTTGAATCTCAAACCCGTGTGATGATTTGGTTACTGTTTGTCGTTTTGGTGTTTGCTACCCACAATTGCATCACTACAATTGACATTTTTTCCCTAAAAAATCTACCCCTAGTCACTGGAAATGAAACGTTTCTTGTTCTCATCTTGGCTCGTAGATATAAAAATGTCAACATATTTCTAACTGGCAACAGATAAACCTTCAACGGTTAGGAAAATAAAATGCATTTGAAATAATCGTACACAGTGACATCATTGTGATCATTTTAAGCATAACATAATATTCTGCATCTTGCACATGTTTATTTTTTAGAATTACACATATAGTCAAAATCTTGTACCCTTATATTTTGCTTTTAATGATGATTCTTCTGCAATTCTGTATTGATAAAAAAGTCCCCAAATAAAAAGTATAGCGAAACGGCCACATGATTTTCATCTGTTCCTTTTTTATTTCTATCCATTCGTCAATACTATTATTATTATTAGAATCTTTTACAGTGATTCAAATTTTTTTATCGATTGATCCCTACTCTTTTTTTGTTGTTACTTCAAAAAGGTGCAGAGAAAATAGAGACAGGGAATATAAAAAGATGAATGAATTCGCTAGGGTACAGTTCCGCCGAATTTTGGACCATCATCTTGTTATTACAATGTTATGTAATATAAGGTAGGTATATCTGTATATGCATTTCGACAGCACACTACTGTGCTGGGATAGTGTAACAAAGCCAACTACCTACCGACATAGTAGTAGCGAACATGAAAATAACGCTTTGCTTCTCCAACATCACCTTCTGAGTTGCTTGACTGAGCAAAAGCTAAGGGATCCCCGTTTTCTTTTATATTTTTCATCAGCATTTTTACCCGTGTGTGGATAACATAAGGATAAAAACTAAGCAATAGTAATATGTAATAATCATAATAAACAAAAATCTTATATCATGTACAGCACAATATATTGGCATGTGTGCGTCATCATAGTGTATTGAATACAAGCATAGTTTGTGCTTTATGTACACTTTCCGTTTGTATGCATGCATCTGATTCTGTTGTTGTGCATTCTTTTTTTAGTAATGATGTTATGCATGTCGATACATATCCTGCACCCGTGCCCTATTTTTTGTGCCGTAGTTTTTTTTCTCATCATCACCATCATTCTCAAATATAACCACAAAAAATTGCATAATGTGCCATGGTTGGTGTGATTGATGCAAATAGAAGGGTACACTTACTTTCTTTTGATTCCACATTTTTATCTGACAAAGTCGGCCTTCAGTAAGCCACCTTATCCCTTAAGGACAGAGAGACACTCGACCCAGCAGCAGCACCAGATGAACACCGGCTCGCTGCTAAAAAATAAGGGATACATATGAACTCATTAGCATATGTATACACCGACTTTTTTAACAATGATCACAATGACACAATGGAAAGAAACCTTTTTTAATAATATGATTTTTTATACATGTAAAAAATGCACATGATGCGATCTAATGCCCATTGAGGTGGGTATAATGCATGTGTGAGACGCAAAACCCTTGATGAGCCTTTCCCTTATTGCTTGTGTACTGGCAGAGAGAGAGAAAGAGATAAAAAAAATGATGCCAGGTTTTTGCCTGGCAGTGGTCACAAAATAGAGACCCTTTTCTATTTTTTATGCATGGATTTTTTTATCAAGATGCGATGATTCTGTGTACTTATGTATATAGTTATGTTACAACTGAATCTAGTTTCTCGAATAAATAGTTTTGCTCATGAGGGCTTATGAAGTATTGGGTAACCAGTTCAGGTTTGACCCAAGATCAATAAGGTGTCCCTTAAAATATGGTTTTGCAAAGGAAGGGAACATTCATGGATATTGAAACTGCCAGGCAAAGAAATGTATGTTTCAGTACAAAACGGACAGCTCACAGGACTGAATTAATCGCATACAGAGGGTAGTTTTTAAATTTCTCAGGTCATCCAGTTTGAAAAATGAAGTTCCACAAACCATTTTCAAAGTTTGAAAACCAAGAGCAAATTTAAATTGGGATATTTAAAAATTAAGCACGTTCGTTTACCAGTTACCAATTCCGCATGATTAGTTAATACTTTCCAATGAATATTAATTCATCACAAGTTGCGAAATATAGGAATCATTATTGTAGTAATTGAAAGATACAGTTTGTGAAAATGTAATAAGAAGCTGTAAAAGAAGTCTGAATACTTCGGACTTGTTCATTTACATTTTACAGCATATACTGTTGTAATGTGAATCGTGAAGTTTGTGTTTTTAAACAATTTTGTTTTTTAAAGTTTCCAGCCATGGGAAGTGATCTGAAATCCGAGGTTTGTCTTACTTTTCCATTTTGTATTTTCTCTGCTTGAGAATTTTTAAATATGTATTGTATGTATGGCAAAGTAGTAATTAAAAAGATCAACTTGCTCCGCTTTCCTTCGTCAATTTTTTCTGTCTAAGTTACCGTTACCACTCTTTTCGTAATCAACTTTCTTTGTTTGAGCTGCCGACGTTAGTATTATAGTAGTTCGCTTACTAGAGCTGCCTTATCTAGTTTACTTTTCTGTTTAGCTTTGTTACAGGCAGTGAAGAAAAAGAAGTTAATAGCAGTTATGGCACTAACTTTTCTTCAAACTTTCCATTTTCTTCTTGTTCGCTCAGCCTGTGGTGAATACATGCTACTGCTCCTGGTCTTTAGGGAGAGCTTGTTTTATGGTATCTCCCTGACAGGAAGGAAAATTACTTTATGGCTTCGTATAACAAGTTTTCTTGTCTAATGGCATCATCTCATCTCCTCTCCATTCCCGTCTTTTCTGGATCTCTCCAGTTTCCGTTGTCTTAATTAGTAAGTAGCATGTACTGCATATATACCAATTCTCTACACCCTATATTATATATCTCTCTTGTGAGTAGTTTCCTCTTTGTACGAGTGTAGAATGAAAATAAAAGACAAAAAACTAATTTCATTTCCCCTAAAAATAAACTTAAGGAACATTTCTTTCTTGCTTTTCCTTCACGGCTTCTTCGCCAGATATTTTACCTTGTTTGTTACATGATATTCCTCCTGTTTATGTTGTGCTAATATAATTTGTACTTTCAACAAGAGTACACGCTAACTTCTATTAAAACCCTGTATTTTTCTTTCTGATAAAAAAACTTTTATTCGATTAGGCGTTTACCAAGTTGGGTTGAAACTCTTTGGATACTTTCTCTATCAATCACGAAGGCTAACAACGCAACTTCCATCACTGTAAATGTGTAATGAGCAGCTTTTTCGTTAGAGTCGGAATAAAGAAGTGTTTTGATGAGAAATGTCCGCCATATTTGATTTTAGTTATCCACACACAAAAGTGCCCATTAATAAAAAGATACACCATGACTGTAGACAATTTATTTCGAGTGATAAAAATGATTGTAATTGCGCTTTGATCGTGAGCATTCTTTCATGAGCATCAAGTCACCATTCATTGTCCCTTCAGCTATGTGGCATGCGCCTAGCTGGATGAATTGCAATTGTAAACAGTTCGTACGTGCAATGCAAATAAAGTAGTTAGACAGTCAAGAACATGTCTGTTTTAAAGAATAATTTACATAAGTGTGAATGAAAGTAGTAAAATTCATAAACAAAGGGGAGAGGTGTGTTCAATGTGGAATGATGATATTTCAGTTGACTTGGCTGACTCATCTTCAATGAGAGATGCTGCGTGTCTCTTTTATTCATCCAAATGAATGAATAAGATCAACAAGGCAGCAAGCAAGCCGCTCTCATCATCGCTTCTCCCTTCATCTTTTTCTTTATAATCTTCATTCATTCAACCAATTCTTCATAGTCATTCCCAATTAACAACGTTGACATCTACACGCAGCCAGCAACTATGCAAATGAACGAAGAGAGTCGTTGCAGCAATAAAGGAAGGGTGCAGTAGTGTAATGTAATGCAAATGACGATGATATATATCTATTCTATACAGAGATGGAAAGAAAAAAGACGAAAAAAAAACTGTTGATGACAATTAGTGTCGCAGCCAAGCTGCAAATGGAGTGATCCTCACACACACGCACATAAAAAACAGAAGAATTAAATAAAAAAAGCTGTGAAAAAATGGTTAAGCTGTGCATCGTCAAAAATGAAATGACGAGAATAGATGGCAACTGGTTCATATACTTTTTGCTGTTAAAGCTTTTCCTTGTTAGCATTTTGATTAGATGTCGTTGCCTTGCTAAATAATGAGAAGCAATAAAAGCAGCAGGGTCTCTTCCTACTTGGATGGTATTTAGTCAAGCCCTTGTTTAATTTGCTCATCTGCATATTATTCTAGACAAAATATCCCGACTAACTATATACATTTTGTTTATTAAGAGAAACGAAGAAAAATAGTGGAGAAACGTTCTCCCCTTAAAAACAAATAGGAAGAGAGAAGAGTGGAATGAAAAAAAATCTCAAGAGATCTTTGCATAGTATTTAAGCTATAACAATTATCCAATTATTCAAATTGCTGCTCATCAAAGCGTCCATGAAACTTGTGTGTGTTTTTCTTTTTGTCATATTAAACTGTGTTTTATCTAAGCGCAGAGCAGACGACGTACAAATACTATACAACTGCTTGATTATCAGTTTTACTGCGAGGCGAGGAGTGTGAGTGAATACACGGAAAGGGAAAGAGAGTAAAAACAGAAGCGAAGGAGGATGATTCAAACATGGCTGGCTGGATAGCACAAGCAGTGCGATCCCATTGCACATGATCGTGGTGGTGGAAGAGCAACGATGTTGATGATGATGATAGTAGTGGTGACTGTACGAACCCCTTTACTCACTGTTAAAAAACAAACATTTCTCAAGAGAAACTCATCAGAATGATAATAATGAAGCTGCAGTAGTATGTCTAGAGTGCAGTGCTTAAACAAATATAATTAACGAGAAAAGGCTTAATAATGTTTTTAATCGTATAAATAATAGGGAATTTGGGACTTTCATCTGGCCATCTAGTATGCATTAATATATAGTAGTAGATAGTAAATACAACATCCCTACAATTCCTACAATTTAAATATCGTTAAAGATTATCAAGGATCGCGAAATGAAAGCAATGAACATTTTTCAAGTTATGTTTACTTTCCACTTCAAACTACTTTTGAAAATAATATAGACGAATCAAAACTTTCAATAGGTAGAAGCAAGAAAGCGTTTTTAGCTTTTTACACTTGAATAAATTGTTTGGTGCTTTAATTAAATGAAACAAGTTTTCTTCTTCTTATTCCACTTTTATAGAGGAAACTTTGATTTTAAGCTGATATATCGGTAATAATATACATACATATGAAAATGACTATTTAATATCGTATCTGATTTAATCATCGGAAAAAGTAAATTGATTATAATTACAAAGATTATAATTAGAAGTAGGGTTACTCAATAAATAAAAATAGAACGCGAAGAGAAGGGATTCATACGGCTGCATGCTATGCTAGTTGAGAATATTTACACAGACAGCCAGTCACTCAAACAAAAGGAAAACATTTTCGTGGGAAAGAGGAAATGACTGAATAAATGAAGAGAGGAAAAGAAAAGCTTTAGAATGTGAGAGTTTGTACAAACAGGAAAATTCAATTTATTTTAGCTCGCTGAATAAATTATATACATTTTCCAGGAAAAACTTAATATTAATTTCCTTTTAGGAAGAAACCGTAATATACCTAACATTTTAAAAATAAAAATAATAATAATTGTAAAAAAACCTCTCAGCGAGTTCTTTATTCAAAAAGATTGTTGAAAATTATACGAGTGCGATTGTAAGTTACCTCATCACTTATCATCTGCAACTACTTTATGACTTTTTCTGAAAGAATCTTAATGTAAAATGGAAGTACAGAGAGCATTCCACTTCCTCATCATCAACTAGCATAGATCACACACATCATGAGCAGAACACCCGCTCAATTCTCATCAACTCAACTCAATTTTTTTCTATCTACTTTCTTCTTTTTCTTCATCACAAACAGAAATTTCTATAATGTCTTCTGTGGCCGCAGTAGCAGCATCCTCTCATTGTCATCATCAGTGCTATTTCTCTTCCTCTTTTTTTTCTTTCTACGACTGATTATGCTCACATCAAGTCACACGGTTGTGTTATTGCAGTGGTGAATTTTCTCTGTGAAAAAATCAGCGGAGATGTAAGTAAAATTGTGAGTAGTGGTTCATTCATTGACTGATTCTCGAAACCCTTCTCAAGGAATAAGAAGAGAAAAAAGAATCAAAACGAGCCATGTATGAAAACCAAGTCAAACTACTTTTTGTCCTTTATAAGTACTCACGTAAGAACACACACATGTGATCATAAGCATTAATAATAAAAAACATTCATACAAAAGTATATGGTCTATGAAGTCTGTGTGTGGTGTCTGTCTGTACCGTAGTACAACCACAGCCATTGTCGCATTAATAATTTTTTTCTGAAGAAAATGAAAAAAAAGAATGCTTTTGACAGTTTAGAGTTTCCAGTAATTTCCTAGCCTCTCTCTCTCCTCTTTCTTCTTGTTCATTACAATGCATCTCAAAATAATATTTATTTTTCTCTGATGGTGATGACGATGGTGGCGAGGATACGCTGTGGAATAATAAAGAATATGATTATTTTCTCACTCTGTTTTGACTTATAGTTCTATGTATGAGTGTATATAGAAATTTATAGAATACATAGCCATCGCCACCCAACTACCCTGTGCATTTCATATATTATGCACTTTATGGTGATGATGGTGACGTATTTCGTATGTGGTGATTATTGTTATGTATGAACAATTTTTTTCCAAAGAAGAGAACGAAGCAAAAAAATTATACTGATGATGAGTCAAAAAACTGAAGAGAAAAGGAAGAGCGACATCATCAAGATAAAAAATAGACTGTTATGCAACGCGTTATACCATACATAACTGAACGAGATGTAAGAGTGAGAGAGAGAGAGAGAGAGAAAGAAAATGAAATGAATGAGAGCCAAAAAGGAGAATTGGTTGGAGGATCTGCCCAAATCAAGTAAAAATCTCAAATGAGTTGAGAGCGTGTATGCATGTGAGGGAGTATGAGTATGCGAGTATGTGTAGAAAAAAAGAGAAAAGAAACGCTTCAATGAGATCGAATAATTGAAGAACCACGCCTTGACTTTATAAAAGAAGTATAATTTCATTCGAAAAAAGAATCAAGAAAAAAAGCAGGGTATAATATATGGACGGTACGTGAAGATATAGATGCTTACTTTTTCCTACATAATATGCTCATCACATCACTTCCGATCGATGTACTTACAAGTAACGTAACAGTCTTGTCCCCTCGGTTTTTAAATTTAATCGATCCAGTTTTGTGGAGAATTTTTCGCTGATTCTGAATATGCTTGTCATTATCCCGACCATTTGGATCTGTGGGCTCCACAGACCAAAAACAAAACTGGTTTCAGCTTTGGAAGGTAAGTTAATTGTCATGAGACCTATTACAGTGTGCGGTAAAAGGCTAATACTGTCGAAATCTTTTTCTCTACTTTTATATGCTACGTTTCATAAAAGATTCCTTACCGTATTCAGTCCGTACCAATGGTTATGTTAGAAGTCTTCTTGACAATGTGTACATGTAAGCGGAAACCGATTTCATTTACCTGTTAGCAATACGTTAGCGATATTCCTATCTAGGGAAAGAGAGTTGATTGTACTGAAATCTTCAGAACATGTTAGTCTTGAGTGAGCACAGAATGTCGGTGTGGTTCCTCCATAGGGTTGCATATTACACAATAACGAAAGTTGGATTTTGTTGATGATGGACAGCGGAAAGTATGAAGGTGTGCCAAGTTGACTAATCATTATTCAAGAAGATACATTTGGTGTAATGATGAGGCTGACGATATATATATTGTCCTAAAATCACTAATACTGTAAATGCAGCGACAAAGATTCGTGATCGCACATCGGTCGTGATTTTTCCCCAAATCAAATTTCATTTTTAATTTCCATGAATTGAATTCATTGAATTCCACGTTGTTTGCTTGCGACTGTAAGTGATTATTTGTCATTAACTTTTTAAGTCTGTAAGGTGCTAGTCATCGTGTTGGGGTTTCAATTTTGTATATATTATATATACAAGTAAAAATAGTGATTGAAATTTAAAGCAATAATTGGAGAAACTATTGGGACAATATTAGCCTTTTACAACACACTGTGATAGTACTGATGACAATGGAATTACCTTCCTAAGCTCAACCCAGTTTTGTTTTCGGTCTGTGGAGCCCACAGATCCAAATGGTCGGGACAATGACAAGCATATTCGGAATCAGCAAAAAATTCTCTACAAAACTGGATGGGTTACATTAAAAAATCGAGGGGACAAGACTGTTACGTTACTTGTTAGTTAAAAAGAAAGAATGCATTTTATATCTATGCGTAATGTAATGTGTGTACATGAGAAGAAACAGGAAAAGGGAATGAAAATGAAGTATTTTTTGTACAGTGAATATGTGCACATGTGCTTGTATATAGGTATATATAATGTGTCACGACACACACTGCTCTGCTATGTTTATAGGTATTTTATTATGGAAAAGTCAGTCTTGTCTTGTGACGGTAAATACTAGTTAAGTCTTTTCTCCTCTCTCCCCTTCTTTATATCGGCTTGTGTTTGAAGTCAACAAAGGAGAAAGATAAGAGCGGAGTCTGATATGTACAGCTTATGAGGCGATACCGCTAGCTTCTGTTCTTGATGATGATGACGAAAACGACGACGATCTTCCTTGCTGGTTTTCTCCTTTCCTCCGTACTTAAGCATGCACACATGCATGTATGTAGTTAAAAATATCCTTTTAAGATGGGATAGAATCCAGGGATGTGCATACTAACTTCACATGTGATGTAAGAAGGATCATGATATGTATGTAGCAGAGAGAGCAACGACTATGCACAAGGTTTTGTTTGTTCTATATCCTTATGAAACGGGAAACTACTTTTCCTTTTAAAACTAATGCATAATAATCTCACGTATGGCCGTCGTATTCATAATAGCATGTGTCCTGTGAATACGTACTTGCACATAAAACCTCTAAAAGGCCAAAAGCAAGTTAGTTAATGCAATGCAAATGTAATCTTATATTAAAGGAAAGGAGGAAGGGATCGATGTGTGCTTAATATTATTATAAGGTTCTTTATATTTATAAAAATGTAATGGCTACAATGATTATTAGGAGGATGAGAAACCTCTTGATATATCCAGTTGGTATGTGAGTGTGTGTAGAAAAGGAAAGAGAGAGCGAAAGAGAAAAAAACCCAAGATTGCTCGGTTGCTCCTCCGGTTCTCCGAGTGTTTTTATTTTACACTGAAAGCTGTTTTTTTTGTTTTCTCCTTTTGCTCCGGTTTGGTTGTTGTGTAAATATAAAGAATAAGTACATGCATACTCGTATCATTAAATATCATGAATGTATGCATGTGTGGTGGTGTGTATGCTGTCGCTATCAGGATTCGGGTGAAGTTATAGGAGGAAGTTGTAGTATTATTGTTGTTGGTGGTAGCAGTCGTGGTCGTAATGAATTGGAAGCCATTTTGTTTAGCTCTCCTACCAACAAAAAAGGGTACATTCATTGCATGTGCGAATGTATAATCAGAGTAAATCGGTAATGTTCATGTGTGGGTACATATAGACAAGTGCTGTCTGTACAAGTGCATTCGATATTAAGATGATGATGATCACGATTTACAAAAAGGCCAAATAACTTTTCGTCCAAAGTTTTTCGTCATGTGAGGATTACAAATATGCACAGCACAGTTATATTAGAGAAAAATACTGTAGTACATAATATGACTGCTGGATTTAAATAAACCGCCAACTTGATTTACTTATTAGAATTATAATTCCTTACCTATTGTAGAAAAAACGTTGAAATAAATGATATACTTAAATTCAAGTAAAGGTACTCCTAAACTCAAAGAAGTGAGTGACATCATTGCAGGTCTAGATAGGAAACTTTACTTATTGATTTTCAAAATAAAATTTAGTAGACTTTTTCGTATACTATCCATCTACAAACAAGCCTTGGGTCAGTGCAAGGATAATCACTAATCAGTGTGTTTTAGTGACCCGGGTAGTAGATTACAATAGTCCTAGTTGACCAGACTTCGATTTATTCGTATTACGATCGTTAGGACGAGTGATGATTTATTGTAGGACGAGTGATTTACTTCATATAAAAATTGTGCGTTGCATGAACCATGAAAAAATATGATGAGCGTTTTTTCATGCATATAGTTGCGTGTACATTGCAATTGGATAAGTTGCATTGGAAGGAAGGACACAGCGTAAATGGTAGACGGGCAAACAACGTTTTTTCCTGTTTTTATAGTGGCATTAACATTAGAGCATTGAAAGGTTGCTACTACTGATGGAACTGGATACAAAATGTATCGTGGAGCATTGTGCGTACTGTAAAATGAACATTTATACAGTATTATATTATAGTACATATAATACTTTGGATATTGGTACAAAACGATAGGGGAAAACAGGGAGAGACAAACGGAGAGTGAAGGGAAAAGTTATCGGTTAACTTGACTTGCATTTCTCCCCTTCATTTCACTCTGCATATCCCATTCTACACTACAGCCACTTCTTACATTACCTCTTTCTCTTATTAACCATCGTCGTCTCCTCCTACCATCATGGTCATGGTGCCGATAGTGCTTGCTTGCTTATGTATAAATTTAATGTAGTTAAAATCGCCCCTCAAAAAATGGCATCAGTAGAAACAACGGCAACACTAATTTATGGATAGACACATGCACACTATTATGCACAAAATATTAATATGAAGTTATAAAATATGAAAATTATGTAATTTATGCCCAGTTACTAGAACTCCGTCGTAATGATCTATTTTAATGTCACACTTTTAATGCCTGATAATTTTTCCTGCCTAACTACCATTAACTTTTATTAATGACAATATAATATATGGAACAATCGAAGTCATACCGATTCTACCAAGAAATTTTAACTTTTTATGTAGTGTATTTTAGTAGGCCCGATAGAAAACCAGAATTATCTCTCATTCCTTACCCTTCGTTCGGCCAGTACAATCAATTACATTAGTTTATCGCACAAACAATCCACTTGCTTGTTCTTTGGTCTGCACAGAAAAATATCGTAACGCTTCATTTGTTCGCATAAAGTTTGCTTTTACTTTCCCTATCTTCGCGGCGGTTTAACAGTATAAAAACTTTCTCCTTGTAACAATATTAAGTTAAAATATACATAGTTAGACGAGGGTGTGTGTGTTATAATATTAGCTGGAGTTGAGTGGAAAAAAAGAAAAATCGACAAAACGGTAAAAAATACATGGAGTATAATAAGGAAAGTCCCTGTAGTTCGGCTGTGCTGGTGGCAGTGCTCCCATTGGAATGTACAATGTGATTGCTTTCCTTAATACCAGACATCATCATCACGGTCATACACGACAAAAAGTAGGAAAGTATAAACTACACACGCACAACTGAAGTGGAAGATCTTCACAAAAATTATGTTTTTCTTCCTTTTCTTGTTCTCTGCTTCTTATTCTTCCCGTTTAAAGCTTCATTTTTATTGTATAATATATACGAGGGCACTTTTCATTCGAGCTGTTTTTTTGTAAATGGTGCCATTGCCATAATAAACGTTTGTTACACAAAAAAAACTTAAGAAAGAGAGAGAGAGAGAGAGGAAATGCCAAAACCAAGGAAAGAAACTCAAAGAAAATAACGACTCATCTAAGAAACTACGAAACTTCTGTACAAACAGTGTGTGGAGCAAGAAAGTAAAAAATCAAGCAGTGTGCGACACACTATGACGATGATGTCTGCTCCCGTTGTTCCGTACATTCATATTATACTTTTTAGGGTCCGATAAATAATTGCCTTGGCGGTCCTCTTGTCTTTTCTCCCCATGACCAGACCAGTAGTAGTGGACTATGCGCTACTTATTTGTACAAGCAATAAGCAGCAAATAAGCGGAATGACTGGAAAAAGTAAAAACCGTTTCTCTTCTAAATAGATGTACGCTTTTTCTCGCCGCCATTTCCCATCTCTCTCTCTCTCTCCCTCTCAGAGGTACAGTTTATTTGTTTTCCCCAACGAACCAAGCAGCAGTAGAGGAAAAAAGAACTAAAAATAAAAAGTAGTGGGTGGAGGATATGATGAGGATAGGCTAACTCTCATCTCGTCGCGACGTGTGTGCATTTTATTGTGCTTCAAACCAACTAAATACATATATTTCTAAATGGCCTGTCCAAAAAGATTCTCTGTATCTGTATATTAATAAACGTCAAATATGTATGTATTTTTCCAACAGCAGGATTTCCTCTACTTTTTATCCTTTTTTGTTTTAACAATAACGGCATTGCTATCTAAAGTACAAAAGTATATTTTCCATTCTATCGTTTACGATATGATTCTCAGTAGAGACTCTATATGCCTAAAACATATATACATATATATTTAGTTTAATTTTTTTCTGCTTCTTGCTTCTGATATTACTAGAGTTGTTGTTGTTGCAACTGACTGGAATGAGTAGTGCTGATGGTGGCGGTGGCACATGAACAACATGAACTTATTATTTGGACGCTTCGCTTGATAAAACAGAGAACACATTAAATGTGGAAATGACCCTCTGTGGCATTTCTTCTTTTTCTCATTTCATTTCAAAACAACTAACCCAGACTATTTTTCTTTCGAGGATTTCGAAACTGGCCCCCTGCCTTTGCCTTTTTTCATTCTGTTGTTTCTAATATTACCTATTATTACTATTGCGATTTCCTACGTAGAGAAAAATATAAAAAAGTTCAGATCTCAGAGTGGATAAAAAATCAGTACAAAGGAAAGGTCTGACCATTTTTCTTTACAAAACACAACATTAACAACTTATACTAGAGTACATAGCATAGCTAACCATATTGTTATTATACCATATATGTATGTATTTCTTGCTTGCTGGGATACATAATTCTTGAGTCATTTTCTTAGTCAGTAGTTCAATGTAATGATCACAAGTGTGACCGTTGTACATAAAATACATGCATGGTATTCATTAATTAAAATAGGCTATTTAGGAGTGAAACAATATTTTGCTGCATTTTTAACCTTTAATGTTGCAAATCTATGGAACAACAACAGCTATAGTAAAAAATTAAAACGAAAATATAAACTACAATATATATTATATTTTAAGTTTGATGTCTCCGTCCTTATAAATACTTCGGTGGCTCGGTTTATTGGTGATGTAATATATCCTTTGCGTATGATTTTGTTCGTTTGATTATAATTGTACTCCAACTCCGAATTGTATTTCCGAGAAAAAGTCAAGTTCTACAACAACAGCGTGAGCCGAAATATTTTTATTCTCGTTTCTGCTGTTATTATTCCTCATTCTTTTCTTCTTATTTACCACTTAACTCATCTCTCAACTTTTCTGTCCGACGTAATATACGCGATATTTGCGCCTTCTATTCTCTCTCGGCAACTCTTAATCACAAAAAGAGAATGGATAGTCGGCGATGATGATGATGACGATGACTAGGATTACAGCAATAATACTATTTTTCTCCACTTACTTGTGTAGTGAGTCGTAGTGGGCTGGGGTTTGACTATTAAAAAACTTTTTCTTGTGACTCTTAACCATACAACACGACACCAGCAGCAATGAAGAATCAGAGTAAAAAAAGCTTTCAGCACTTTTTGTCCCTTTTTTCCTTAAGAAAAAATATAATCCCAGCCGCTTTTCTCCTCTTCTCTTTTTTTATTTCTCACTCACCCTCATTCTCATTCTTCTCTTTTAAGTAGAGTCATGAAGAGAAATTATATATCGTTGTCATCATTTCTTTCAGATATTTCCAGAGGGAGATGCACAATGTGAGGCAGAAGCTCCCAAAAGTCCAACAGAAAAATATTACCTTACAAAATATTTCGTATCCGCACATTGTGTATACCTATTAAGTATATTATGTACATGCATATATATAGAGAGTTGTACAGAACTACTACCGTAAGAGCCATTCGGGAGACAAGTGATGGTGGTGTAATAATAAATGGAATTATTTCCCCAAAAACTTCTTAAGCATTTTGTGCCAAGTGAAAATTTACATTACCTCATATGTGTTTGTGTACTTACACATAACAGGAGCTACTTAAACTTGTTTTTCACTTTTCCTTTTTTGCCTAATAATAGAACATATTCTGTCTCTCCCGTAAGGAAAAAGGGCCCAGAAAGAAAGACAAGTTGAAAGAGGAAAATGAAAAAAAGAAACTTTTCAAAGAGATCTAAAGTAAAAAATTAAAAGTTCGTCTTCACTCCTTAAGTAATGTAATCATCATCAACAACAGTAGAACTAGTATGTCTAAGCACGTTTTATGTAATGTCTACAAAAATATAGAAGATGGGTTAGGAATATACTATCGTATACATGTAGCATATTATGATATCAGTCGGCTTCTTTTCGAAAATATTGCTAGGCATGCCTTTGAACTTTCAAGTGTCTTTATCCATATTTCTATAATGTGGTGGTGACACTGCAGTAGTATAAACAGTAGTATTATTAATTTTCGTACATACCTAAATACTTATATAAGGGGCTGCACTTTGAGATGTTAAAGTAATCCTAAATGTAACCATATACATTAGAGTATGCGCTACATTTTTTTCTGAATAATAACAAAGTAGTGAAGTAATCATAATGAAAAAGTGGCAGAGTGGAGACGGAACACTCGCTCTTCACCACTCACTTTAATATTTCTGATTATTAAAAAATCTAATCTTCACGTAAACGAACCATCGTCAAAGACGCAAGGAAGAACATAAAAAACTGTTTTTGTAAGGTATGTAGCATATCTCGGAAGGAAAAAGAATAGCTACTGCAGTGAGGAGAATGTTTTTGTTGGCGAAAAATTTTGATTAAAACTTTAATGATGATATATTCTAATGAAATTGCTTTTGTGTGTCACACAGCACAGCTACAACTAGTATAACCACCACTACTACCACGCAGCAACACAAAACATTACAAACTTCTGAAGGGAAAACGACGACATCAAATGCCATACAACCATAGTCATAATCATTATGATTGTGTCATGTCGTTTTCTCTCTCTCACACACACACGCATGGAGTATATCCAATAATGAATTTAATAGGCTCGCCATATTGCGCACAAGCGGTAAGGATTATAATACATGATAGGAACACAACAGTAGGGAAATGAAGAAAATTGTTGCCATTTCCAAAATGTTTCTCATCAGCATACTTGTGCGCGCGGACTAATGAAATTAAGAATGATTAGGCCAAATGAAATTTTTTTCGTGGAGTGAACAAGTGAGTAGAAGAGTTGCATAATATTTCCCTCGCTCTGCACAAACATTCTAAATTGTAATCTCCCCTAATCCCACGCGCAACTTAGCATAGCATATAGTAGCAAACAAAAACATGGCGACCGACTACTTCTACTATACGTGTGGTAAGATGATGAGCTATAAATTAGAATATTTTCCTTCCTTCCTTCTCCATTCTGTTCATCATCCTCATAAAAAGTTATTAATGTCATAAAGCCACAGCTCATATTAATTTTTCAGCCACCCGAATTAACATTATGCGATTTCTCCGTCAGGAAACTACGAGAAACTCGTAGCCTTTTCCTGCTCTTTCCTAATTTTCTCCAGGCCTTTAGCATTCCGCGAGCTATGTAATAAAATTATACACACCGCCGTGCCGTGGTGGCGGTATCAGTGGGTTTCTCCGCTTCGTCTTATAATGGTGTCTCCGGCAAACAAACTGCTTAATTTATTCATTTATTTCTGCTTGTTCACTTGTACAAAACATAATAGCATTACACAACAAATAATAAAAAAATGTTCCAGTGTGTGGAGAGCTTGTGTATACCTTATGCAAATAGATTAGATGAAACCTCGGAAGGAAAGCATGTATCCGCATCCCGTATATATGCATAATAATAATAGTTATGATGATGCCCTATTCTCTCTCTCTCTCTCTCAAGAATATTATAATGCCCTTGCTTAATGTGATGTAATGCTATAATGTTCGCACAGGCACCTACCCTATTTGTGCCTTCTTTCCTTCTCGCTCAAGCTGCTCGCTACATTTATAATCCCTTCTCCTCTGCCCATTATTATTATCATAGTCATTATCATTATGATTGCTATATGCACACACACAAATACACACAAGTCTCTGTAATG
The DNA here is from genome assembly GCA_004115045.4 of Sinella curviseta. Classification (NCBI taxonomy): domain Eukaryota; kingdom Metazoa; phylum Arthropoda; class Collembola; order Entomobryomorpha; family Entomobryidae; genus Sinella; species Sinella curviseta. Next base: position 51,881,964 of record CM023201.3, read on the forward strand.
TGCATTGGACCAACACGGCATAATAATAACAACACGTATTATGCACACGCCAAACAGCGAAGTAGAATGAATTCTGGTGTAGTTGTAATACCTACACAATATATGTATGCATTAATAGCCCTGTCTTTCTCTCTTTTGCCTTGACTTGGCTCAGCTTAATAAGTGTTTGTTTAGCTCGTTGTTAAAAAGGGAAAGTTTGTTGAATCATAAGGAAATACGACTTGTATGTTTTTTCTCACAAATTTTGTCTTGACTTGACTGGAGGCAGGCTGGTAAGAAAAGGATATTTTCCTTCCTTGACTTTATAATATTATTATCAAGGAGAGAAATAAGGAGGGAAAATGGTTTAATAGTATGAACGAAATTAATGGCTGATATGAATTCGCTCTCTAGCAATTACTGAATTCTCATGAGCATAACTTCAATTCTCTTGGCAATGATACAAAAATAGAAAGAGAAAAACCATGATTATGATGATGAGAGAGGGGTATAGCGGTGGCGTAGCAGTAGCAGCAGCATTAAACATCACTATTAATGGGACTACTGTGAAGTCGAAAAAAGTGCTAGAAGAAGGAGCACTAAGAGGAATAACGTAATAATGTTTTGTACACGAGATATCCCAACTGAACTAGTTTGGCAATGAAATCCCATGAAAATCATAATGATGAAGATGAAGAATAAGCCGTCGATGCAATAACTAGTAAGAAGAAAATAAGACCAAAACTTGACTTTTCCTGTTTTTAGCCAAAATATCGTATCTTGTATATGTATATGTGTGTATGTGAGCGCTTTTATTATTATTACTACACTTTTCTCTCCTTCGCATTCTCTCCTCTGGCCTTTTCCCATTTTAACATTTTAAATGTGCATTGTGTACTCGCACTACCGTACTCAGTCAGTCACTATCCCCTCTCTCTCTTTTTAACGATCATTGTCCGTATGATAGTCAAAGACGGAGAAACATATTATATAACACGCATATAATATATACTAAAGTAACATTAAAAGACATTAAAGTTTTCCCTCATTTTCCCTCTCTATAATAGCAAGTCAAACAACAATGTTTAGAAACACTTTACTGTACAAAGAGAGAGTGGAATAGAGAGAAAGAGAGTGGCAGAGTGAAGGAAGCGAGAATAGGAAAGGTCTTTTTGGCTAATTTGACTGAATGTGTATCATTATAGCTAAGAAAGACATGCCTCTATTTAGAATGTGCCCTTTTGCATTATACCACTGACATCATTGACATGAGTTTGTTTTTCCTTCTTTGCAGCAGTAGACCAGAGGAAACAAACAAAATAACAGCAGGTCGGAATGAGAATACGAAGTGGTGCATTCATTTTGAGCTCGCTTAGTTCCCCATCTAATTTCCTTGAAGACTCTATGTGTGTGGTAATAAAAAGTTTAAGCATTTAGCATGCGGACATAGAGAGGAGTAGGAGGAGGATCTGCAAAGGAGCTAATGTAACAAAAACAGAAGACGAAAGGTATATATAATGCGCTATCTCTAAGAAAATGAGCCGGCAAATGTTGTTGGATACACCTTTTTATGAGAACATAATAAATGAACAGGTGAATTGAGTTGGTGTGCATATGCTGGATGTAGTATAGTACACATTAAAGGAAGAAAATGAAAATGAGAGAGAAAGAAACAAGGAGTAGGAGGAGGAGGAGTGAAATGGAGTGAAAGTGGCGGAGTAGGAGGGAGCAATGCACCTTTATTAGTGGAAAGTACAAAGACGATACGGGAGAGAGAGAGAGAAAGGTTAAGAAAGAAGTGGCGGCGGCAGCACCACCACCAGCAGTAAACATTCTATTATTAATTAGATTGCTCAAGGAGGTCTTCTCTCTCAGCAAAACTAACTTTGCTTCCTTTTTCTTAATAGAGACAAGACAAGTATATATGAACATACATTTAAAAGACTAAACAGGTGTATATGTATATAGGGATGTATATAGGATGGAGACTGAGAGAGCATCTCATCCTAAAAATTAGAAAGAGGGGCACAATGATAGGAAGGAAGATGAAGATGGTGGTGGTAGCGGCGGTAAAAAAAGAAGAAAAAAAACTACCCGGACGACGTAATTGCGTATTCTGTTCAAGCTGCTAGATTACAAATTGCTTTAGCTTACTTGTCTTCTTCCACTTCTAGTGTACCTTATTTGTGAGGAGAAACAGCGAGAACTGCTACAACTACCGCTTCTTTTACTACTGATGATCATGATGGCGATGCTATTTTTTCTGAGATGCATATACACTTGCTCCGTGTCTATATAGTCTTTGGAGACTTGGACGCGTTTTTGTAAGCACGTAAGCGTGCATGTACCTATGTCTATCTTTTTAAGTTGGTGTTTTAGTCGGAAAAGAAATTACTTTTATCAAATAATGGAGAATGGAAAGATCCCTTGATTCTCCGTAACGTAAATTTGTGCAAGTGAAATTACTATTTTTTCTTGTTACTACACATATCCATCCTACTTTCTCTGCTTGCACTTACAATACACCATCACCAAACCAGCAGCAGAGTTAGTAGTATGCGGAACGGGGCTCATTTTCTGCTCTCTCTTTTTTCTCTCTTGAAAGTGGAAGAGGAGATGCTTGTGCTGCTGGTAGGGAAAAAAAGCACTAAAATATTTTTGATGAGGTGCTCTCTCCATTATGCAGCTTTTATAGGAAACGGTGCACATACCTATATACCAAATACTAAAGTCTTAAAATACTGTTTTAGTTTGGGCGTAGGGATACCACCATATCATACACAGCACTTTGTACGTACAGCATTCAGGAATTTAATTTAGCCAGGTTTAATTTCGGGGATTGAGCAAGAGACATTCAGAGTAAACTATTAATGTTTAACTGTGCAACTTTTAATATTCCACACACATGCACAGCATGTTTTGCTGCTTAAAAAACTAGATAGCTGGTTGGGAGATACATGGAAGAAGAAACGCTTTCCAATTTTCTACGGAAAAAATACGACCTGACTTGGTGGTGTGTATAGGTACGACGCTTGGATGCTTGCATAAGAAGAGCAAAGTAGGAGATTCAAGCAAGTAATTAGTTTTTTGGATAGGTATTCTGCTGTGGTATACAGAGTGGTGGTGCAGCGCACACAAGGAAAAACGAAAGTTAAGCAAAAAAAAAGAAAAGAAAAAAAGCTAGTCGCGTCGTACAGAACACGACGCCACACTCCCGATGCAAATTACATGCAAAGTAATCAGACAATAAGACAATAAATTTTTCTTTCTCTCTTTTATCCCGCATTGAGTTCATTGTCTAAAGTAGGGACGGGAAAACAATGAAAATTATTTCTTCTTTTCTTTCTTTCCAGCTACACACAGTCGTGCTTGCATGTGGCTGTGAAATGGATGAGGATTTTAAGTGGAGAAAGAAAAAACAAACAGTAGCAGTAAAAACAACTGCGCTAAAGAGGATGATATGCTATAAAAAGGGGATATATTTTAATATAATTCTCAGTTCCTCGTTTGGAATGAATGAATAAAGTGAGTGCTAAAGATTCCATTACATTTTCTTTTTAAAAATATCTTCCATTCCAGCCATACTTCATCTCTCATTTGCATAAAATCTTATAAACTAAGCGCCTTAGTGTTTCTTTCTTTGCACTAAAATCCGGACAAAAACTAAAAAGCGTAAATGACTACTGTGAGCACACTAGGATATAATAGTGCCGACCAAACATTTTCCTTTTCTTAAGAGGATGCCTGGTTGACGGCAGCGTGATGATCACAAAAAGAAAAGTACATAGTAAAAATTCTGCTTGGTTCTTGGCATAACGATATCTCCATCTTTAAAAAATAAAAACGAATGAGTTGTAGTGTCTGTAGTAGCTCTACAAATAAGCATTTCGCTTTCATCAACCGAATATGAGCTTGTAAGTATGCCTTGTTGTCTTTACACTTGTTCATTCGGAGAAAACCAAAATGAAATCAAAGGCTAACGTATTCCAACCATTTGAAAAAAATAACTCTGGCTTTTTAAACAAGAAAAAGGATGGTCTTCATTTTCTTTAAATTCGTTTACCGAATACTATCCTATCTGTTACATCGCCTCGTGTCGTTGTCCTAAGTACATATGTATTTTTCTCACTGAAAGAGTGTAAATTTTAAGAAAGACATTTGGCGTGATGCTCTCGAGCCATCTACTAATATAATATTCGGCTCATTCTCGTTTCTGTTCTCTCTCGTTTCGCTCATTCCGTCATGATGTGAATTCTGTTGTTTGCAACTCCATTATATACAATAAAAATCTTAAATAACAGACAAATTCAAAAGTGTGTACACTATCATCAACATAGTTGCTTATCTATATACCTTAGCTATCTACTATTCCGTTTTTACTCGTGGTAGCCGTACAAATGCAATATGTACCAATGCAGTTTTATATGCCTATACCATGTACCCAACAACATTACAAAATACACAATATTTAAGACACATGTAAAGGAAGAATAAATGCTAAATAAACCCACCAACCAACTAGATTCATTTCCGTTTTCACTCTCCGCCGGATCTCTTGGACAAAAAAACGCAGTTTCTCTCCTCCAGCGTTCCTTATTAAATAGTGCACACTGCACACATAGTCGCCGCAAAAATGCATAAGAACACAAAAATACATGAATTTTCCATAACATCGTGTCTCCGGTAGCAAATTCCGTTGGTTTAAAAACATAATATCTTCCATGTTGTAGTAAGCAGAAAGTGAAACGCTGAAAAAACAGGAAGTAAACGGAGCATAGAAAAAAATAAATATAATTTCTTTTCGTATTTAAATACTTTTTCCCAAACTACATACTAGTAGTATGTATGGTGTAATTCATTCATTTGGAATTACATATTATGTGACTAACTCAACACATTCTGCTATCAACATTGCTGCGTGGTGTACTCGGTAGGCGGATTCCTTTTTCTGTCTCTGCCAACATGGCTGACTAAAAAAGTATATGTATGCATGTGAGAATGTGTGTATGCATTTATACGGACTCATCCATTCCCTTCTGCTGCTGCTTCTTAACCTTGTTTTCTAGCCTTGTGCATTTCATTTCACTTCTCTACTGTTTTATTCATAATGTAATAATTTTTCTGCAAGGAAAATATGCAAATTTTTACTGAGGGAACGTAAAGGGAATGAGAAAAGGTTCAATAAAGAAAGGAGAAGATGAAAATTGTAGGATGCGGGTGCACGCTTTTCTTGGGATGGTTAGCGTGGTGGTGGAATTATTAACAAGTTTTTTTCTCCGTTGTATGAGCATCTTCTTCCTGGAGAGCCATCATCCACGTTGGATAATATTATTATTATTATGACTCATATAAATATATTTTTTTGCCGTGTGTGTGAGAGCGCTCGGGCTCAGGGTACTGTATGTACTTACATTTTAACTTGCATAATAAGAAGTCTGAATTTCCATATTATCATTTTAGCTGGGAATTCTTTTTAAAAGGATGATAGTGTTTTCTCCAAACTTAACTTGCTGGTTTATGAAAGAACATCATGCATGCATACATGATGTTGGCGGTGGTAGGGCATTATTACTATCACGTCACGCTTTTTTAAGTGAAGTTATCCTTCTGCATACACTTATGACTAAATAAGAAAGAAAGGAGGAGAACGTGGTTGTACATCTAAAATCGTATAATCACCACATGGTACATAGCCAGCTGAAGATGAAATAAAATGAAAGCCTCTTTCTCTTTTGGCTGCTCATATGCGGAGCGAAACCCTGCATGGTAGTTGTTTCTCTTGGCTTTCGGAACTTATGACTTCACATAAAAACATGTACACATAAGTAGTTAGATATGATAATCATCTTTTCCTTCTTCCTTTTCATTTGCATGACATATTCTACCAACATGTCCTTTTCTCTCTCTCTCGCGCAAAGAAACCCGCTTCTTCTTGTTCATTTATATAGTAATAAGATTGTGAAAATATTTCCTAGTAATAATAATAATAACAGCAAAAAATCATATTATTTTGGCGAGAGACAGAGAAGTCTCTTGAGCTAACCCAACAACCATCAAGCAAGAAATAATGAAATGAGAGAGAAAAGCTAACAGCATAACTGCTTTTTGCTCCTACTTTAGTTAGTGTAAAAAGTAAAGAAAGAAGGAGAAAATGATAACTGTAATGCATTAATGCTAAGAGACTGCGTACTTGCTTTTGAACGCAATGACTTGAGTGAAAAAATGTAATAATAGTAGCACATGTAAAAGCACAGCGATAGGTGTATTTAGAAAAAAATATATTTTATTATTATGCTTTGATAATCATAATGTGAGTATGCATGCATGCTTGCCTTGATGCATACATTAAATCATCCTTCTCAAACATCATATTTTTCTTCGAGGGGAAAAGAGGAAAAAAAACATGAAATGAGTTGTAATGGAAAGTTATGTGTTTTTTGGCCGCTTCATCTTCAATAGTTTTACTTTACAAAGTTTTTAGCTAGCTGTTTTAACTGTACTGACGCCGTTGGCTGGCAAAAAGCTCATTGCTCCGCGTCTTGAGTGAGAGAGAAAGGGGGAGAGGGAAGAGTCATATTAAAATTGTAGCACATTATTATTACATATGTGAAATTATTCTGGTGGACTACCCAATCTCCAAGTATACACTCCGGCTCGCCTGCTGCTGTCTCCGTTAACTCATACATGTGACAATGTAATATCTCATTGCTAATGCGAATGAGATGCGAAGGCGATGTCGCTCTTATTATTATTATTTTCGTGTAGTTAGCGGTACGCAGTACACATATTCATACACGTTGATTCCATTCCTCCTCGTAGGCTAGAAATTATATGACATACATGGCAGGCTGCCACCGCATCGCGTAACAAAACTGGAACGGTTTTAGTCGTTATTATGTATTATAACAATACAAAAACGTAATTCTTCTCTTTTTCTCTTGAATTACTGTACGTACAACCGCCGCCTTCATGTCATTTCTCATAAAGTGTATTGTTATTATTACTATTTTTTGTTACGTGCTCCTGCTTTTCCATCTTTAACTCGCTCTCGTCTCATTTATAATGATTTTCATTTATTCATTTCTTTCATTTTCATTTCGCTTGTGTACAGCAGCGCAGCGGAGGAAAAGAGTAAAGTATGAGCATGTGCGTCAAGTTTTTAATGTTATGCAATCATATAATAATGCATAATATGGTGGGCAAAAAATACTGTTTTCATTTTTTCTCGCTGGATTGGATAAAGTAGAATAATAATATTATCCGCCTTTACTCAGCTCAGAATAAGAGCAAAAAAAATTCTAGAGCAGAACATTAAGAACAAAATGTTTAAATATGCACACACGACGAGCTAAAGTTTATCCGTTTTTTACTTTTCATTATTATTATTATGGATATTATTTAGGCAAGTCGTGTCATTGCTTTACCGAGCTGTAATCATTATGGTTAGCGTTCGAATGAAGGATAAATATGCGCACATGCCTCTTTTCAACTACTACTTGATAGCAGACATTTTTTGTACATGTAAAACAGTCCTTGAATTATAATGACAATAGGCTGGAAATGTTGGATTAATAATCAGCATATAAGAAGGGTTTAAAAGGTCGAAGTAATAAAAGGATCAGGTGTCTGTTTTGAAAAGTGTATCTGGAATGTAGAACATAATGCATTTGCGTTCATATTCCATGTGTTCTGTAGAATGTGTAGGTACATAACTACCGGTTCGTTCACGTCGTTGCTGTATAGTATACTTATCTAGGAACACGTTCAGATTTACCTTAAATTCAGATGTAGAAGAGTACGTATAAAATGTACAATTTAACCATCGAATATGATTATAATTAAAACAGTAAATATATAGTAGAATATTCGCAAAGGATATTCGCAATATTTGACATCGCACATATAATCAATGAATGATATATCCTATCTCAAGTTCAGATTGCACATTACCAATATCGAAATATTCTTTCCGATCTAGTAAAGTTAATGCTACTTTAAGTGTAGTTTAACTTGTTATAAACACGATGAACGTTATCGAAATAGAATTCGTAACAATATACATGAATTCTCCTTTCTTCCATACATTATACACCGTATACATACCAGTAAAAAATGTATATACCTTACCCTAGGATCGAGGATCGCCAGTCGGTGACGAGTGAGATCTCTTACAGAACCAATACCAAAGGTAATGTAGCAAAAAATCCTTTGTTGCGTGCGTACTCCTTTGGTTCAATGTTTCGACACGGGACTCTATGAGCTGTTAGATACACATTCACATTTTCATGTATGCAAGAGTTGCTGAATGCAAAAAAAGAACCTTTAATCGGCAGCTTGCAATATATGTACATGATATACATTAATATTAATTGTAGTGAAACAGAAAGGGCTCACCTTATCACATATTCTATTGTAAAATATTGGACTACACAATGTGTTTTTTTTGCTACGCAATGCAATGATGCTAGTTGCTTTTTTTGCATCATAGTGAAACTTGGGTATATACGAACGTGCCTATGCCTGATTGCTCTGTAAGGGTCCTTTACTACATGCATGTAACACAAATATGATCAGCCATTTGTGTTAACTACAATGCGTTAAAATAAAAAAGGGGTATGCGTCTAGTTGTTTCGGAAGATTGCTTTAGTTTCGTTAGATCCTTTTTGATACACTCATGGCCCAACCTGAACAGAATGATTCCGTCTGACAGTTTTTTATACGCTGCAAGGAAAGCATTTGTCCCTCTTATTGTCATGTGAAAACTCTCGATGGTAAAAAAAACTATGATTTGATGTATCGTGAACCATAAATGAACATATGAATAAACTAGTGCTAGGTACCATTATTTTTTGCATCAGACACTACCAATGCTCACAAGCATGATCTCATGTGAACTACATTGATCAGTTGAAATCGTAACAAAATGTGTATCGATTTTTATCATTATAATAACCACGTATTCCCTATCGACTCTTTCATGTCATTCATCCAATACTCCCTGCAAGTTTTATACATTTCGGTATTGATTATTTCTATGCTTATTCTTTACTATTCAAGTGGAAACTGAAAGAGAGGAAGGGTTGCATTTTTTGCGATGCACTTTTATTGTATCACTTTTCTCTGTCATGATATGATGATCAGATTCGAACAAAAAATATTGGAAAGATGTGCTATATGTATACATAGATAGGTTCATGTGTATATGTATGTATGTATCTAGTTCAAAAGTAGAATGTTTTACGGATTGAAAATGTTGGATGCTTCAGAGTAGATGTCAGACTGTCAAATAATGCCAAGCAAGAATTCACCTTTTGATCTGATCGTAATTATTAGATGATATTTTAGTTCTCTAGTGATTTCAAATCAATAAACTGTCTCGAACGTTGACATGTCACTCCTCTCCACAGACTGGAAAATATATCATTCCGTGTTTTCAGGATGACAAAAAAAGAAACATGAATTTTTCATTTTTTCGTGTATGTATACACTAAGGAAAACAAAAGTGGTTTTTGCTACCAGTTCAGTTTCATAAAAAAATATTTCATGAGTCACGCTATTTTTACCCTCTCTTTGTAATTACCGAGAAATTTAATTACGGGAAAAATTCAATTAAAATCGGAATAAATGTTTGACGAAGGAAAAGTAAAAAACACTTTAAAGATCCTCCCTCCCTTCATTTTAATGAAACATTTAACACTGTACGGTGTATCCGTCTCCTTGTTTTTGTGTTCCTGTGTTGACGAAACGAACATCATCTCAGTCAGTGAGAGTATAATGAAGAGATGGTAATAGTATTACACTTTGTTCTTATGGTGGTGTACGTTCTCGGTTCTCATTACTGTGCCGTAGGTTGTGTGCACAGACAGTGTGGATAGTGTGTGCGTGGTATTTAAAATAAACGTATTGTCGCTTATCCTGTTTTGCCTGCTGCGTGTAAGTAAAAATTTCCGGGTAGGTTCGTGCACAGTGAACGAAAGAGAGAAAGCGTAGTAGTGATCCAGCATGCGCGACCACCAACCAGACCAGATTACTCTCATTCCGCTTTTTTCTTCTCGCTCTTCCTCTTCTCTCTGTCTTGCCTTGTCTATACTTATTATAACAGCGTGTTTTATACGTATATCAGTGTAACTAAAAGTATAAAGTAGTTAAGTTGAACGAAAGAGAGAACATGTTGTTTTGCTGTAAAAGGCTGTCCTGCCAGCTAGAAATAGAAATCGCATTGTATTGCTGGAAAATACAGCTACATATTATATGCTTTAAACGGTACGCCAACACCACTACTATATAAATATGAAACAAAACTCCCGTTGCACACTGGCCGACCACCATTCATTTACGAGAGTCCAGTAGAGGGAGGTCGAGAACTATCGCTTTTATGCAAGTTATTTTGTTTTTTGCTCTGATGATGAGCATACATACATACATGCATGGAGAGAATATATAATAATACACACATGATAGCGTTGGTGGTTAGAATGCACAAAAAGGGGAAAGAACAAGCCCATTGCTTGATGAGCAACTCCCAGACTTTTCCCCTTTCTCATTCATTTGCCCGAAATGGAGTCGGGTGAAGCTGCTGCGGCGGCCATGATGATTAAAAACTTCTTTCTTTCATACGACTAAAGTTGTCTCAATTTCTATTGATCTAAATTTACTCTTTTACACGAAGACCAACAGTTGAAAATTAGCGGAAATTGATTACAAAAAAATCATAGAATAACAATCGTCAACATACAAAATATACAACAGCCTTGTTTTTGCAAATGCCTACACATGACATTTTTACAATTTAGTTAACTCAATTCGATTCGTTGGTATCCGCATACAGTAGGGATACCTCAATTTTAGGTAGTAAAAGGCTATCATCATTAAAATAATATTTTACACTTGCAGTTCATGTGAAGTTCATTAACTATCATGCAGTCATATAATATCGGCACTCCCATTCAATCTTTACTGTTTGCTAAAATTAAGAAATGATTCCATACCAAATGGTGATAGAAGAGTAGCGACGAATTAGTAACGACAACCTCATTAAGCCACTTTTCAGCCATCTCATCATTTTTCTCTTCTCTCCTGTGAGATTAAGAAGTAAGCTCATTAGCTACAAGGCACAAACTGGAAACTTTCTTTTAATATTTTAGATTCATATCTCAATATCACCGTTTCAGCTTCCATTCATCAAGCTGGAAACTTGAAAAATACATGCCTACCCTTTTTCTCTACCATTTCTATAACGAAAGGGACATTGACGGTGGTGCTACGTGTTTCTAAATTACTGTGAAATTAGATATAAACTTTTAAATATATAGTAAGAACCATGCACGATGCGCGTATATTATATTATATAACACATCATATAATGTTTTATTGTTAGTTATATAGAATAAGTAAATATAAATAAGCTTATCTATATCTACGGAATAGGTATTCCTCCCGAGATTCTTAATTCTAATTTCTTCTTCCACAGCACTGATGCTATGCCGCTGCTTCTTCACTATCATTATTTTCTTCATCACTATTCTCGCTTTCATCGCCTCTCTCTCTCATCTTCTCACTCAAGCAAATTAACTTTTTTCCCTGTTATGAGAGATGCTGGTACCCATAACGACGTCAAGGCAAAATGCTGCTGCAGCAGCCTTTCTATCGAAGTTCATTTTCCTTTTTGACGATGTCCATTTCAGATGAGCGGCAAAACTGAAGGATATTTCAAATCGCGTTTCTATGGTCACCATGAGTACACCTGGTGGTACTGATCATACCTGTGTGTAGTTACCATATCTACTAAATGTTGGTTTTGGTATAACGACACACAAAGGTAACAATAGTTGATTTCGTAAATCCACTTTTGTGGCCACATTTTTTAACCGATTTTCATAAAAATGGTGTCATTCGATCCGTAAGAAGCCAGAGAATCAAGGCTTTTCTCAAAATTTTCATTTTCAAATTTTATCACGAGTTAAATGCAACTAGCTTTTAAATGGAAATTTAAGCCATTTTTCTTATTTATTGAGATATATTTCGGCAAAATTATACTTCTTCATGCAAAACTGCACAAAGGTAACCATTATAATTGTGCAATAGATAAATCACATGCAAATTAAGTCAATAAATTGTCCATTTTTTTATATCTTAGTTCGTAATTCCATCACTGTGACTATATTTATCAACCGATTTTATTTAAAATGGTGTTATTCGGTGCGTAAGGTGTTATTGGATAAAGGACCTGGCCAAAATGCATTTTTTCTTAATTTACAGCAAAATTAAATACACGCAAGTAAATAATTTATCTATATTTTTCATCTCAAGTTGGTAAATCCGCCTTTGTGACTTTATTTGCTAACCGATTTTATTGAAAGTAGTGTCATTCGATGCGCAATGAGTCATTTGATAAAGGACATGACCAAATTGCCATTATTTTAATTTATAAGTAAAATGTACATAAAATAGTGTCGTCGTCGCAAACACAAATTGGGAAAAATCGTGCTGGTATATAAACTAGTATCTGGATCCTGATGATTATATGAAAAGCTACGTATGAGTCTACAAGAGACGATAATAAGAGACTAAATGCGTCTTTTATAAATTTTGAAGCGCTCTTTCATCGCAATTATTTCATTAGGCAACAGCTCAAAATAACCTCCCGGTTTGTATTGTGGCTCCTGTACGTGCAAGATTACATCAAACTTTGTTACGCGGCGATGTACCGAAATTTTTGGCCAACGACAACGCTTATTACCCTTGTTTATTTTCATGGCCTGAAACTCAACGTCGTCATCCTCTATATCGACTAACATTCCAACTTGAATGTTTCCTTCTTCAACAAAGCAGTAAAAATGTGTGATCTCCAAATCATTAGGGTCAACAAGCGGTGTAGTGTCTTGTTTAAAATCCAAAATGTGGCGACTTTCTGACCCGGAGAACTTTTGCAAACTTATCTTTCTATCTTCCAATGGAATGAAGTGATGAAACATTCTTGTTCCTGGGATAGATTTTTTGAATTCAGCATATCTACCCTCAAACAACATTTTTTCAGCGTCCACTTCCTCTTTGTTAACATAAATGAAGTGAAGACTGTCGGATTGAAGTTTCCTTACACAGAAATCAAACATTTGTAGAGCGTCGGTAACTATAACGCCTGGTAGTAAGCTGTTAATCCTTGTAGTTCTTTTAACTGTAGCTGCTACCCTATCGCATGGTCCTTTGCCATGCGAAGTCGCTAGAAATTAATTCAAAATGGAATCATAAAATCAACTTGCAATCAAGGTAAAACAAATGCTATACTATTAGCGCATTTACTACCTGTGAATATCCATTCGGCAGTAATATTAAAATCCGTATAATGCTCCATCAGGTGAGCCATGTTCTTTTTGTTTTTGTACTGGCCACCAGCTCCATCAGAATGATAGAATATATGCCTGGGTTGAAAGTCCGCAAAATCTTGTAGGATTCTAGACATTACTTTGCGCTTGAACGTGTTAAAAGAGTCAGCGTCATGATCCATTGTATCGCTGATAACGACGTAATTCTTCTCCTTCAGTGCATTGGTTTCCTGATCCCACCATGTAACTGAGAAAGGATGCAGAGTTGCCTGGTTCCGGGACCAATGGAATGACTGCAAATAAACAAAAATTAATAAACAATTAATTAAAGCCATAAATTGAGTCAATATTGAGTAAACCCTTGGTTGATATATTGAGGAAACATTGATTTACCTGCACACTATCCTGTACAACCATAGCATAATTCTGTGCAAAGTCCACTTGTATCAAAAGATTCGGTTTGTTTTTCAGCCCATCCTCTTTTAGATATTTAATGAACTCTTTCTGTTTTTTGTTAATATAGTCGTGCTCAACGTAGCGAATTAAGCTGGCCTCAAACTTGTCAATAAACTCGTTAAGTGGCGTCATAAGAATCTCGAAATTTGTACCATCTTGTCGGGTCCATTGCTTGTACTGAAGCATATCATCGTCATTCATACCAGCAAAGAGATTGGAAACTTTTTCCATGTTTGGGCAATCAGGACAAACTCCAAACGCGCATTCTGTTCTCAACGGGCTGCAATATACGTCATCCAAAAACTGTTTGAGCGTTTGCTCTCTATCTAATGCTTCGTATTGCAACTTGAAATTTTGATGCGTCATGCACAAGCAGACGTTGTGAAATGGTTTATACCACGGCCACACGCATTGCCTTGGGCAAAGTTGGAGGAAAGATGTCCTGCCAATTTTTTGGTTTGGATGATCAGCCCTAAACAATGCAAGTAAGTCCCGCTGATTAAGTAACATGTGGTGTTTAGCTAGGCGTGTGTTGTTTGGTCCCTTGATTGTGTCATTTGCTCGTGGAGACGGCCGACTGTGTTGAGGATCTAAGTAGTAGTTAACAACTAGTTGTTTTACTTCATCTGATAGTTTGTTTCCTACCCGAGGATCTGGTGCTGAAAATACACCTCGTTCGCACCGTAACGCAGTTGCTTTCTTTATCATGTAGAGGGTGCATTCTGTTAATTCCATTACATCATTTGCTTTGTATCTTCCTGGGAGGCTAGTAAGAATCTTATATTTTTCCGCCTTTTGATTTACTTGCCGAAATTTCTCAGAAAGCTGAATGAAAAGTTCCTCACAATAACTACATCCGCAAAACCTCTCAAGATCCAAGGAGGACCCTCCAACAAATAGACTCTCTATTTTTTTCTCCAGGGATGTCACAATGGCTGAATAGGTACTGCGCATGTCATTTGGCTTGTGTAAAGCCGTCTTCATGATGGTTTGCAGCCCGCAGCTTTCCAAAATAGTATTCAGCTTACTGAATTCAGAATCTCTCTCTGCGCACACCACGAAGGATTGTTGAGACAACTGCGTCCCATGTGTTTCGTTGGTAGATGAGGCATTAGTAGTAGCACTATTTTGAGACACCTGATTGGAATTGTCGGCACCATAATCGACGCCCATGTGAAATAGTCCATCTTGTTCGAATTCATAGTTTTCGGGCATTTCGTTCTCATCTGGTTCCTCGACCTCCATATCCGATAAATGTTCCTGATCTTCGGCGGCAACATTGCTGGATGCTATAAATAAATAGTTTACATTAACATTCCATTGAAATTACCTGAAACAAACACATGAATGTGTATTATATGAAATACATAAGAAACACTAACCACTTCCCAATGCTCTTTCTGCTCCATCTGTATTTCCTGTGAAAGTATTAATCGCTGCTTTTCTACATGAAATACAAAGATGAGTGACAGTAGACCAGTCTCTGTCAGGATGTAGGTTTGAAGCCTTAGTCTTGAAGGCGTTGCTCACTTTTTCACCATTAACCTTTGTATTATGGTTGCCGAAGGGATTGTCGCATTTTTTCTTGTTACCCATTTTAATGAATCTCGAGCGTTTTCTTCTAAAGCTTTACCTTGTCTTTCTAGAACGAACACCAGTTATATACTGGGTAATTATATAATAATAACCTTTACGATATTATTTTTGCGTTGTCAATGATCAAGGTAATTACTTTTTTCTTTGTATAGTACAGTTTTGCGTATTGCGTAAATCGTAACCTTGTTTGACAAAAGGCATTATGCCATTCTTCCGTCCTCTGCAAGACGAATGAAAAATGCTCAAACACTGTATGAGTTTTATCTTAATTACCTTTTTAATGACAAATCATATCGCACCCAGTAAGGATGTGCTTATTTGTAACAAAGTTCGTCATTATAGTTATAAAACCAGACATGTGCGTTTTAGCAAAAATCATGACGAACAAAATATATGATTGTTTCTGATCACGATGACTGTAAATGTTTCCTTTGTTCCGGAGGATTCATGCAAAAAAGGTTCAAAGAACTGCACTATTTCATTGGACAAAGAAATTGAGACTGAAAGTAAGTTCATTTTGTCTCTTTGCTATTTGCTTCATGCCGTTGTAAAGATCAATTAGGTTTTCCTCGCCAAAAAGTTATTTTGCATTAAACCTGCTCATATATTGCAATACCTTAAATACACCAAAATGATTCAGCTCAGCCAATACAAACGGTAATAATTTAATAACATTCTTCGAATCCGTTATAACAATAAATTACAATTCATAGTTTGGACTTATGGATCAACATTTTTGCAGGCGCATGCAGTTCTTACTCGTTCTGGCTCTAATACAGGAGTATTCCTTTCTTCCTCTTGATGATAAAGATACATCAAAGGACCATGTTTCTGATGCCGAAATAAAGGATCTGTGGACCAGCTTCGCGAAGAAGCCCACGCCCATTTATAAGTGCCAGGGATGGTACGGGGGAAATAAATTGGCTATTCCGAAACCACCTGACTGCACAATGCCGAACAGCCACGAAAAAAACAAAATAGTTGCAGTGACGCTATTTCTTCCTGATGTGAACCGGCAAACTATCACTGGATATGAGTGTTATTCTGTTCGCAAATCAGAATGGATCAGTCGAAACTTCTTTGATGCATATAGGACTGGATCTTCGGTGGAGTATTTTGATATTAGTCCTAGCTCATGCTGGGTGATGGCGACAAATCGAAAAAGTCCAAGGGGAGAAGACATGGACACAGAGCAAAGTGGAATAGTTGGTACATCCAACAAGCTAGTGATTTCAAGCTCATGGATGAGAAATATATCTGAGTCAGTCACAAATTATTATTTTCGGGAGGTGAAAGTGTCCGTATTCGACTTGGATAAGTCGATAATCACAAGTAGCGAAATCAGACAACCATGCAAGTTTAACGAGACTTATTGTGATACCACTTTAGGGATTTTAGTCTGGAAGTCTTCAGACTTCAAAACTTGTAGACTAAAGGAAGTCGGTTCTTCCAATTGTCTGTATTCAGAGTCCGCAGCACAGTCTAGACTAACATGCCCAGACTACCAGCTTTCTCTACATGACATTTCTAAAAAACCAATGTGTGACTTAGTTTTCGGTACTTCTGTGCAGGGATACTATCTGCTACAGGATGAAGTAGGGCTTATCAACGACTTTATCAGCTTAAGTCATGACGCACGAGACAAAATCACCGTTCCTATTAAACGCCAAAAGCGGGAAGCTGTTGAGGCGAATCCTCAAGATGTTTTTTACAACGGAAAATTTCAATATCTTTACGATTCTCTGAAAGACAGTGTAGAAGGAAGTTTTCAAGTTGTCCACCATGATATATGTAACCTAAACTATTTACTGTGGCTATTTCTTACGAGCGTGGCAAAGATAGGGTACCCGACTATGTTAGTTCAGGTGATATATAGAGATCCATCTCTTAGAGCATCTTTTTCCGGTGATGGCATTAGTGTCTGGCAGTGCTCTCCCATATTCGAATACAAACTTCTCGAACGGGAACGGTGCTTTTATGAATGGCCAGTTGCATTTTTAGAAAACGGCCGTCAAATTAGAAGTTACATGATGCCATTATCTCACGCCATTACAGACGAGCCTGTGAGAATGCCAGATCCGTGCCCGGAATTCTATTTCGACGCAGATGAGTATTGGCTGCATCTAACAAACGATGGCCCAAAAATGGTAAATTTGCCGTTTCTTCCTCAGCCTGACTTAGGGAGTATGAAAATTGAATTGCCGTCTATTTCTTTTAATTCAACTTCCGGAATAGATATATCGGGTTACAGTGATTTTATGCATACTCAAACATTATTTAGGGAAATGCAAACACGAATAGAATTAATACGAAAGATTGGAGAACAGGCGGAGGAAATCAGGGAAGGGATTGGGCCAATTCAGGTGGTGTCCACAATTGTAACTGGGACAGTGAACGCCATTTTTAGCATTTTCTCCTACTTCGGTTACGTCATAATCTTTGTGGTAGTGGCATTTGGCATCTGGGCAGCGTTTACAATTTTTGGGCCTCTTTGTGTATTGAGATTTTGTGCGAGAATAGCAAAATTCTGTATGTCCATTTTATGGATTCCCTTCAATCTTATCAAGCGAAGTAGGAATGCACGATCAATGGACATAGACGAAGAAAGACAGATAGATTCTCCTCAAGTGCTAGTGGATAACGAGTACGGAGTAGATAGAGGTGTTAGGTATCGCCATATCACACCATCGGCTCCAATGGACTACTCATACTATGGTGGACGGTATCCGCCACTTCCACCTCGCTCCGCGAGACAATAGTGGAATTTTAACTACCTTTTTATTACCTTTTGTTAACTCTGACGGTGTGACGATTGTGGTATCACAGCCGGGATTTATTTGTTGCTAAGCTTGAATTTATTGTATTTTCAAGTCTTTAGTAGGTTGAAGGATTAAAAATACGATGACTTTACTTTTATTACGTTATTACTATTTTAATGTACTTTGTTCGTTTTCGTTCCATTCTGTATATAGAACGTGTTACATTAATAATACATAATTTGTTCGTCTTTGTAATGATGCTTTATAAATAAAATCTTAAATAATAATAGTAACACCCTCGACGGAGTGTAGTTATGTAATCAGGTGATTAGCGTTTGAGAAATAATTGCACTATTTTATGTATATTTTACTTATAAATTAAAATAATGGCAATTTGGTCATGTCCTTTATCAAATGACTCATTGCGCATCGAATGACACAACTTTCAATAAAATCGGTTAGCAAATAAAGTCACAAAGGCGGATTTACCAACTTGAGATGAAAAATATAGATAAATTATTTACTTGCGTGTATTTAATTTTGCTGTAAATTAAGAAAAAATGCATTTTGGCCAGGTCCTTTATCCAATAACACCTTAAGCACCGAATAACACCATTTTAAATAAAATCGGTTGATAAATATAGTCACAGTGATGGAATTACGAACTAAGATATAAAAAAATGGACAATTTATTGACTTAATTTGCATGTGATTTATCTATTGCACAATTATAATGGTTACCTTTGTGCAGTTTTGCATGAAGAAGTATAATTTTGCCGAAATATATCTCAATAAATAAGAAAAATGGCTTAAATTTCCATTTAAAAGCTAGTTGCATTTAACTCGTGATAAAATTTGAAAATGAAAATTTTGAGAAAAGCCTTGATTCTCTGGCTTCTTACGGATCGAATGACACCATTTTTATGAAAATCGGTTAAAAAATGTGGCCACAAAAGTGGATTTACGAAATCAACTATTGTTACCTTTGTGTGTCGTTATACCAAAACCAACATTTAGTAGATATGGTAACTACACACAGGTATGATCAGTACCACCAGGTGTACTCATGGTGACCATGGAAACGCGATTTGAAATATCCTTCAGTTTTGCCGCTCATCTGAAATGGACATCGTCTTTTCTACAACGCTGGCTAGTTTAATTTAAAGGGAAGGAAAACGTTCGGTTATTAAGAATACTCCACTACCGCAACGAAGAAGAAAGCTCATTTACTATCTTCTGCCGCTTTAATTTTCATTATTTACTACCGAAATAGTTTCATCAAATGCAAATTCCCGGGATAATGTATTCAGGCTATCGCATATCGCATCAGATGCTTTCTACTCTAGTCGTTGTCGTAATCGTAATCACTATTTTTAAAACCACCGTCTCAAATTCAAGAAGAGCTGAGTAAACTGCCATTTTTATTACACAGCTTCATGATGATGATGCAATCATTTTTACCTAAGTAATCCCCCAGTCACCATCGCCATCATCTCAGCTTTCACTAATGAGAAATTCTAATCATTAAAACGCTTCCTGTTTTTCATCTCACAAACTCTACTCATCTAGCTCGCATCTCTCTACTCTTTTGCAATGTATATACGCAATATAAACTCAAGCATTTTATCCTATTAAACATTTCTTCCTCTTCTAACCACCATCACCAACCGCCACAGTTCCACCGGTGCTTGTAGACCTTCTCAAATAGTCCAATGTCCTACACATACACTCGTTTATTTTAATACTTACGATGATTACAGTTGCTGCTTAAAATGTATAAAATTGCTTAAACGAACTTATTGCTTGTCTTTTAAAGCTCCTTTATCTTTCCTCCCTTTCTCCTTTTCTACTTTTTATATTGCCTGGTTTTGAAATGGGCAAAGAGAAAAAATCTAAACCGCTTTACAGTAGAAGAATGAAATGATACTCATCTATCTTTTCCTCTTTTTATCTTTGTAAAGTGTTGTCTTTGTGTGATGGCAGGAGAGAGGGAAGCTTAATGAAAAAATCCCTGGAAGTTTTTTAAAGAGACACCATACCACACACATAGCTCTAGTTTTAAAAAAAAGATATTTTTTGCGGCTCGCCTTGTAGACCTCTATTGGATGTTTCAATGTACGTTTCAATAATGCTCCAGCCATCCTTACAGTGTTTAGTAACAGAGAGGAAAGTTGGGAGAAAAAAGTCTCATTTTCTCTCTGTCTTTGAGACTGATGATGAGTAGATTTTAATGAAATAGTGGAAAGAGAAGAGAAACATTTCACTAATCCCTTTCACTATTACAGATACTCACTAACTACTATAATTTACTTTTCTGCTGAGTATTCAATATATACAAAATAAAAAAAGTTTATAGGCATATAAAACGTTTAAGTATTTTTATTGCTTGTATATATGCTTACTGCTTACTTAAGGGCTGTAAAAGGGTATTACATGCGATGCGCCTGTGTAATGGTAAGGGATTAGTTGCTTAATACTTGAGTTGGTTTAATGAGACTTTGAATAATTACTTCAGTATAGCCTTTAGTACTACTTCCTCTAAAAAGTTGTTGGCTTCGCTCTCTCGCATTCTCGAAAAGGGAAATTACTTTTTTAAACTATGGAACAAAGTATATAGCATCACTTTGATGAAAATGACGATGATGATGTTAAATGTCTCCTAGATTGGTTGTGTGATGATGATGATGTCCTTTTCTTATTAAACTTTTAAAAATTTCATCATCAAACTAAAAAAATGTCTTTCATCAACATCACAATTTCAGTAGTAGCTCTTTGCCTTTGTGTTCATCCAAATTACACGAGAATTCTTGGTATTTTAACCCACTCTCACAAAAAAATCTTCACGTGTAGAATATTAAAATGGATATAAATTTCCTCTTATTAAAATATACCCAAAAATATTGCATACATATTATATAGTCTGTACATTAACCACGTTTTTACACTATACTTATATACCTACATTGTACCCATAAATGGATTTTGAGCTCGATAGACTTTCCTTAATTTCCCTTTCTTTTATATTTTCTTGTCTTTCTTTAACAGATATAGCATCCTCAACAATGACACCATTTTCACCAATGGCTCGAAAAACTTGTTGGGGGTAATGGAATGGTATATTATATATCACATCACAAGGGAGGGCTATTCTTCCAGGCAGAGAATAACGACGACGATGACAAAGGTTGATTAAGATTCCTTGCACAGCACAGGAGTAGTTTGCAGCAGACAAATGAAAATGTCAAAGATACCAGCTAGTTACTGTCTGGCGTATACAAGACGATGGAAAGAAAAGGACAAAATTACTGCAAGTTAGTAAGAAAAAAAGATGTAGAAGAAATTAAAAGCATGGCTGGTTATCTCCCAGACTTGGTTCCCGTTTTATTATTGGCAGTGTTTTTCATTCATTTTCAGCGTTGCTACTGCTGGTGGATGGAGCATTCGTTATTCTTTTTCTCCCCCAACTTTCATTCATGCTGCTTGTTTTTCTGGTAGTCTCATAAAAAGTCAAGGACAATAGGAAGAACAGAAACGGAATGATTTGACGATGATGATAGCAGGAGAAACTGTAAGGATGCCAAGATGGCGGAAAGAGGAAACTTTTTGTGAAAGTGATGCGACCGAAGAACGGTGAAAATGAAAGAAAACAAAAGGTTTACTGCCTATTCATGTTGAAAATAGTCTGGAAAGAAAATTGTAGCTTAATATGTAATGTAGTAGCAAAATACAATTGATAGTGTAAACCGATGAGCATGTTGGTTTTCTACTTAGCTTTACTGCTTATCAAATTACGGTTTTAAGCTTGTAATTTGAGACGTCTGCCGGGCATATTTTTGTATTTTATTATTCACTTTTCAAGGTAGAACAAAAGGATCCTGCACACTCAACACTACTAATCCATGGACAGCATAAAAAATGTGGTTTTTAGTTATGACAGAAGAGACAACGCGTGTGCCCAATGTTTATCTCGTATTTCCTCTTCTATGGCAGTAGTCAGTCGGTCCCTCTCATCATCCCATTCAGGAAAGGTTCATTAAATCCAAGGCTCCATTCATTTCAAGAGTGTCTGTATATCTCTTGCATACTAATGAGAAGGTGAGATAATGAAGTGATCCAACAAAGCAGACTTCAAACATACATAAAATGGTTATGTACTCGCGTAATCCTTTTCTGTCGTTTTTTAATGATACATATCAACAATTTTTATTTTACAGCTGCACGGAACGTCTGCCAAACAGCTCATATCTGCCATTGAGGAATGTGTGAATAAAAAATGGACCATTGATATTCAAAGCAGGTCGAATAACTACATAAAACGTTCTTAAAACACGATATCATGACATTGTATCATTTTATCTACTTAATAAACAGAATATAATCTTCAGTTTAGATCCGGCATAATTTATGCCGTCTTCTGTACGCAACCTGCAGTCCACAGAATAAACTGTGTATATATTTTGCTTACTCTTTAATCGTTCATTATACGCACAATTTCCTATCATACACAAACTTTTCTGATCCAGTTGGCTATATTTTGAGAGCATCTTAGATACTCGGAATTCAATATATATTTGTTGGCCACTGTTAATATTTGAATCGCTTGATTTATGTATTTTAGGAAA
The DNA here is from genome assembly GCA_004115045.4 of Sinella curviseta. NCBI lineage: Eukaryota > Metazoa > Arthropoda > Collembola > Entomobryomorpha > Entomobryidae > Sinella > Sinella curviseta. The sequence continues at coordinate 51,904,698 of CM023201.3, forward strand.
GAATCGTTATTACATATTATATCACTATCGTTTGCTGATGAATAATCAAGGAAGGAATTATTGGAAAAACAATGCAAGCGCAAACAATAACTTGTTGTGTACATGTACTACACATATACATCCATCTATTTCTCTACTGAAATTACCCTTTCTTTCTAACAAACTGATATTTTAGGCACGACGGCCAATGCAAAATCCCGAATGAATTCAAAGTAAATACAGCCCAGAATTTAAGCCTAAAACGTGGCTTATGAATGCATTCTCGAAAACTATGTAGCTAATATGCCCCTTACACACATGTACAATAGGATGTAAAGCAGGTCTGTCTGGATTCTAGTTGTGAGTTGCGTAGAAGGGGATACAGATACACAACAACACACGAATTATATGAGACACAGCGGTGGACCCACACCGAACGACCCTTCCACTCATTTGCATAGATTATCACTTGGCCGTCCTCTCTCGCTTTTGCTAATTTTCCGCTTTCATCTCTGTCGACCCCATCTCTCAATATAACAACGATAACATTGCCTTTTTTCAAAGGACAAAAACGAGGATCAGACAAAAAAGGTTAGAAACAAAAAAGATAGTTTACATAGATTACTCATAGCGAATGCACATTGTAATTTTTTATATATGGTTTAGGTAGACCCTTATATTTTTTATACAACTCTGGAACACAACCCTCCTGTGAATATCCTGCCACCTTATTTTTTTCAAATAGCTTTCATGTACAAGAAAAGTTTACAATGAGAGCCATTCCTTCATTTATTCATTCAAAGATAAAAAACGAAACCCTGTTTTTTAATCATGCCGTCGTATATTTTATCAAAGACAGCATGTGTGTACTTTACCCAACACACATCACAGTAATCTCATATACTTTTTATACGTTGCAATTATGCATCTTATTTTTTTTGTAGGAGGACGGATGCCTATACAAAGTTAAAACGTATAAAAAATTTGAATAGGGAAATTTGTTGCATTGTCTAGAAAGGATCAACTTTGGAATGAATTGGATTGGAAGCAGGAGGGGAGAAGAGGAGAGTAAAAAAAACGTAGTGAGTGGAACCAACAATTTGGTTCAATGGTGGAGAAATTTTGGATAAAAAGGAAAGAAAAACGAATGAATCTTCTTGATTACTAACTTGGAAGGATATATAGGGATTTCCACATACGTCTTTGACAAATATTAAAAAATACACATATGAAATCACATAATCTGGACGCGCACATGCTACCAAACATACATGTATCCCATTAACAATTTCGTTGGAATTCCCTTTTTATTACGATACGAGCGTCAGTGTGTGTAGGCACTAAAGCTTTATAAATACTTTCGAGAAAAGGGCATGTGTAACTACAGAATTTTTTACTTTACGTACTTTCCCCCTTCTTGTACGTACTCAACTTACTCATTTCTTTTTACACTATCGCGCTGGTATTTTTGCCAAAGGATTTTTTTCTGCTGCTTCTGTTGATAAATTACAACAAAACAAAGTTATTTCTTCATGAATACCCCCTTTTTGCTTCATTTTAGTCATTTCATCGTGATCACCATCGCACCGCGCGTCGTCATCAGCATCATCGTTGGGATCCTCCTCATCATGACATTCATTTGACTCATTCACTTAAGGAGTGCAACGAAACCCTTTTTGTTCGTGTACATCGGATCCCATTTAAAAAACATCAATATCCCATTCCATATCACATCTTTTCTTACTCTTTATAATATGGTTGATTCTCTTATATCTGGTGACATAGTATACATCCAGTGTCGTTCACAACGGCTTGACGTTGAGAAGAAGAAGAGAGGGAAAAAGTTCACCGATCCACATCCCATGTTAATGTTTTCAAAATAATGACATTATGTATAAAAGAGTATCTACATAGTGGATATTTTGTTGTGAATTGTGAATCAGCATTAGACTTATATCGTCACTAGCTTTTAAAAAAACCCTTCTGGCAAACATTAATAACGATGGTGCTTTATGAGTAATTAAAATTTCCATACATTTCACACCATTTGCATCCAGATGAACGCTTGAATTCGATTTTTTTATGATACCAGTTATTTTTTTTATCAAAGAGACCGTTATTTGAGATGACTTTATGATACTTTGGTTTGGTCGGCGCACGTCAATTGCGTCAGTGAAAACGAAAGTATATTGCAAGCTTTTACATAAAGCCTGGTTAGAAAACGGAGGAAAGGGTCACACTTTCTTGCTTCCTTTGCATACTATTACATTTATAAACAACATAAATTCTAAACAATTAGCTGTATTGTTCCTACCCTTACTTTGAAAAGTAAGGCTGGTAAAGGGAAATATATGTAGTTAAATGATAATATTTGTTCTTGGGTAGGAAAGAGAACACTTGCTGTGATGCTATTCTTGCGACGCTACAAAAGTCAACACAAGACCTCATAAAGTTTATCTATCCAATTTATCCATTTGATTATCATCGCCATTCGCATCGTAATTATTCATTATAATTCGTAATTTTGGTTTCACTTTTTCCTGTGTGCTAACAATGATGCTAATATCATTTCCGTACGTATAGGTCTACCAGTCGACTTTATGGACTGTGGCATTATTGTTTCATATTTTTTACGATTTTATACATTTCTTATTTTTGTGATCAATAATTTATGGATACAATAGATATCGTTCCATGGTTTACTTTCGGTATCATCACTTCCAGACCAGTGAAATGAAAACTGGACATAAAAATTATGGGCTTACTATCATTCTGTAAACGACATTTTCGCTTGCATTCAGGAAAGGAAAAGACGAGCATGGCATTACGATTTGTTGTTGGTAGGTGCGACGGTGTCATAATGGCACATGGCAATGCAACAGCAGCGATGTTACGAACCGATGTTGTTGCTTTTGCTGTGGTTTCATAATTTTCACGGATAGACCATGGATACGGGATGGGTTCAAAAGGCTCCATGGCACTGTACTATACAAGGTTGGTATTAATGGTTGTTTGTTGTTACTATTTTGACGGTGGAGGGGGAGGCACAGGAGCACTCACTCACAACGCTAGCTAGTCAAGTCATTCATAATCTAGTTTTGTGTGCATCCAAGTTAATGAGTAATGACTAGGGCTTAAAATGCTCTGCCCTACACACCACCAATGCTACATGTTATTAGTTGCACGGGTTTGTTTTATGGATGATGGTGATACGGACGTAAAATGCTATTATACGGATCTTCATATAAAATGTGTAATGGCTTTTTATATTGTATGCTGGGTAGGGCATTTCCAAGCTCTAAAAGTGTTGGCTTTTTGTTGGTGGTGTGCCTATCGGCTCCTCTGAGGTCCTACACATGCAGTAATGGAGGAGAAGTAGTTAGTATAGTCGTAGCAGGAATAGGAGGAGGATAACTTCCATTTTTCCTGCAATAATCTCAAATACTCATTATTCTTCTCGCCTCTTATTTTTTCCCTTGCCTTTCCTCTTATTCCTCTCACTAATAAATTACATTTTAGTGGTTTCTCCTGTAGCTTTTAGTTTTTTCTAAATAATTTATTAGTAAGTCTATCTTCATTAATTCAATGGAAAAAGCACGCAAAAGAAAGTGTGTTGCTTCTCTGCTCCTTTGCTCCCATAAGATCACACTATCCCTGTATACTATTATGGCTCCTTTTAAAATTATTCATCGTCATTCCATGATCATGATCATCATTATAATCCATTTTTAAGTGAACCAACAAAAAGTCTGAAGAATGCATTATGGCCTGCCTGGTTGGTATAACGCACAATCCAAGATGGAGAAAGAGCTAGCTCAAATAAGCATGAAAATATCTTAACAGTCCTCCTATAAGACTTTCTTTTTTATGAACGGCACTCTGTGTGGAGGAAGTAATTAGCTGCAGAGTTTTATTATAACACTCATAGCACATCGATAAAAGGAAGAAGGAACAAATAAATGGACCATTAATTCTTTTCTTTTCGAAGAAAAAAAATGCTATCCGAGGACAAGTCAAGTCAGGACGTTTTTATCTTGTTAGTTGGGCTAAACTAAAACATTTAAAAACGGATGGAATGAAACAGGGAAGGGAACACTGGGAGCCTAATGGTTTAACGAGATTGAAGATAAAAACAAAAATACGAATCTAGACGATGGGTCTCTAAATAACACTATTATAGCGACTGCGATGTAGCAATAGTTACAGTCAGCGAGGAACAAAGGACATAGCCAAATGAGGTTTTATACAATACAATGTTGGTGTAGGTATCCCAGCTTCTCCTCCCTTTTCGGTCGTTCGTACATAGTATACTTCCTCGTCTTTTCTTCTCCAAGAAGACAATAAAAGGTCAGCAGTTTTCTCTAGAAGACGATGATATATGCTCTTCTAAATGAAATTAAGGTAAAAGCATTGGGTTGAAGAAAAACGGATAGCATTGCCATAACGATTTATTCAACGTAGCATAATGCGTACAAAACTACTTGCATTCGTTCTTTCTTATCTTTAAAATCCTGAACTGCAAGATTTTATAATTTGGCTACGCCTTCCCGAATAACAAAAAAATGCTTTAAAGTGCAAACTGAGAGAAATATAAAAATGTATACCTGATATGAAATACTAAATACATTTGCTGATAATTTTGGATTAGATTCAGTAAGTAATTTGTTTGCGGTAACAGCTCAGCCGTAGAATGATTTTTTTAAATCACCCCATAAAACAAAACCATTACTTCGACGGAGCAATGTACTAATTATGAAGTTTTGTTAAATGATATACTGGAATTTTCCAAAAAATCAAGTAATTACTTATGCCGGGTAATAAAGTAGTAACTCCGTAAACATTAATGCATTGAAATGAGCGTTTATGTAGTTAATATAGTAGCACATTAAAATTATCAATACTTTTACTGTAAAAGTTTTCAATATATATGGTCCTGTACTGTTTCTGTATTATACAATAACTGTTA